>JAGFNQ010004396.1:111113-302630 GCA_024364735.1 Boesenbergia rotunda | reverse complement strand
GGATTTGCAATGGATCACGAACTAAGTATTGACTTAATTCTGCATTGTTTGCCGAAGAGTTACTCACAATTTGTGATGAACTATCGGATGAACAAACTGGAGACTACCATTCCTGAGTTGCTTAACCTGCTGAAGACTTTAGAGCCTTCTGTAAAGCAGGATCAGAAGGCGGTACTGTTAGTTGGTTCCTTAAAGAAAGGCTGTAAGAGGAAGCCCAAAGAACAAAATAAGGGAAGGAAGAAAAAGGCCAAAAAGATTGAAAAGGCACCAAAAGGCACTTGCCATCACTGCGGCAAGGAGGGCCACTGGCGAAGAAACTGCAAGGTTTATCTTGAGTCCTTGAACAAGAAGGCATCCGATGCCACATCCTCTTCAAGTATCTTCGTTATTGAATGTCACTCTATTTCCTTGGACACCTGGGTACTTGATACTGGGTGTAGCTCACATATATGTAATGACATACAGGGGCTAAGGAATAGAAGAATACTCGTCAAGGGAGAAGCGAATTTGCGAGTTGGAAATGGAGCAAAGATTGCTGGTGTTGCCATCGGAATATATTTGCTAAAGCTCCCTACTGGACTTGTCTTAGAATTGGATAATTATTATTTTGTTCCTTCGTTAATAAAGAACATTGTATCTATTTTATGCTTGAATGAAAAGGGTTATCATTTAACTTTTAGTAACAATTGTGTTACATAACTTTAAATGGTGTTCTTTATGGGACCGAACTTTATGCAATGATATCTACACGTTAGATTTATCCGGTGACGTTTTCAATATCGAAGTTAGCAACAAACGTGCTTGAATAGATAATCAAATAGACTCCTATATGTGGCATTGTCGTCTTGGCCATGTAAGTAAGAAACGCATGACCAAATTACACCGATGTGGAATTCTGGAATCATTTGAACCCGGTTCATTTGATACATGCGAATCATGCTTAAAAGGCAAGATGACCAAATTACCCTTTTCCGGAAAAGGTAAACCAGTGGGAGAATTGCTTGGTCTAATACATACTGATGTATGTGGACCAATGTCAACTCTTGCACAAGGAGGCTATAGCTATTTCATTACCTTTATCGATGATCACTCACGATTCGGGTATGTGTTCTTAATGAAACACAAATCTGAAGCTTTTGAGAAATTCAAAGAGTTCAGAAGTAAAGTAGAGAAACAGCTTGGCAAAAGTATTAAGATACTTCGATCCGATCGGGGTGGTGAATACTTAAGTCAAGAGTTTCAAGATTATCTTAGGGACAATGGGATATTGTCTCAATGGACTCCGCCATATACACCACAGCATAATGGTGTATCTGAGAGGCGTAACTGAACCTTGATGGACATGGTTAGATCTATGATGAATCATGCAACTTTTCCAAAATCCTTTTGGGGCTATGCGCTTAAGACAGTTGTTTACTTACTAAACTGAGTCCCGACCAAGGTAGTCTCTACTACTCCATATGAGATGTGGAATAGTAAGAAACCTCAATTATCTCACCTAAAGATATGGGGTTGTCCTGCTTATGTAAAGCAGACTATATCAGACAAATTGGATGCTAAGTTTGATAAATGTCTATTTATTGGATACCCTAAGGAAATGAAAGGTTGCCAATTCTATCATCCCTTGGAACAAAAGGTGTTTGTTTCAAGGCATGCTGTATTTCTAGAATAAGAATTTATTTTACAAGAAAACAGTGGGAGTAGCATTGAACTTGAAGAAGTTCAAGAAACTCCAATAGACATTACAGAGACACCTAGTCTAGACCCACAACCAATAACTCATAATGATGAGCTATCAGTTAAACCTAAAACAACACCACTTCTTCGTAGGTCTGATAGGACACGCAATATTCTAGAGAGATATGGATTTCTCATAAGTGAATCGAACAACGTGTTACTCATTAACGATGATGAACCTATCAGTTATGAAGATGTTCTGAAAAATTCAGAAAAGGATAAATGACTTGAAGCCATGAAGTCGGAAATGGATTCCATGTACAAAAATCAAGTATGGGACATGGTTAACCCACCTGAAGGGATTAAGCCCATAGGGTGCAAGTGGGTTTTCAAGAAGAAAACCGACATGGAAGGTAATGTTGTTACCTTTAAAGCTAGATTAGTGGCAAAAGGATATCGTCAGAAATAAAGAATTGATTATGACGAAACCTATTCGCCAGTAGCTATGCTTAAATCCATTCGGATGCTCCTGGCCATAGCAGCTCGTTATGATTATGAGATATGGCAAATGGATGTGAAAATAGCTTTCCTTAATGGAAACCTGCTTGAGGATGTATACATGATACAACCTGAAGGTTTCACATCGGTTAATAAAACCAAAATATGCAAGCTTCGACGATCCATATATGGACTAAAGCAAGCATCCAGGAGCTAGAACATTCGTTTTGATGAGACAATCAAAGAGTTTGATTTCTCACAAAATTCTGACGAACCTTGTGTGTACACAAAGGTTAGTGGGAGTACAGTCGTATTCCTAGTGTTATATGTCGATGACATATTACTTATAGGAAACGATATATCAGTCTTACAGTTAGTTAAAATTTGATTGTCCAAAACCTTCTCCATGAAAGACCTGGGAGAAGCAACCTATATCCTTGGGATTAGAATCTATAGAGATAGATCAAAACGGTTGCTTGGTGTTTCGCAGTCTACATATATAGACCGAGTGCTAGAAAGGTTTAGCATGTCAGAATCCAAGAAAGGTTACCTTCCCATCAGGCATGGGATCAGCCTTTCGAAGTCTATGTGTTCGCACACAGAAGACGAGAGGATTTGCATGAATAAGATTCCTTATGCATCCGTGATAGGATCTATTATGTATGCTATGTTATGTACTAGGCCCGATGTATCGTATGCTCTGAGTGTCACAAGCAGATACCAGTCTGATCCAGGAATGGATCATTGGGCGGCTGTCAAGACAATCCTCAAGTACTTAAGAAACACTAAGGATGTGTTCCTAATATATGGAGAAGGTGATATGGTAATACGTGGGTATACAGATGCTAGTTTCCAGACAAATAAGGATGACTCCAAATCTCAGTCCGGATACGTATTTATTTTGAATGGAGGTAGAATAAGTTGGAAGAGTTCCAAGCAAGACACCGTAGCGAATTCTACCACGGAAGCGGAATATATTGCAGCTTCAGAAGCAGCAAAGGAAGCAGTCTGGATCAAGAAGTTTGTCTCAGAACTTGGTGTGGTTCCAACCATTGATGAAGCAATACCGGTTTACTGCGACAACAATGGAGCTATTGCACAAGCGAAGGAACCAAGGTCTCATCAGTGATCCAAACATGTGCTTCGCCATTATCATCTGATCAGAGAGATTATAAGTAGGAATGATATACAAATTGAGAAAATTCCCACTGAAAGAAATTTAGCGGATCCTTTAACTAAGGCCTTGCCTCAAAGCAAGTTTGAGGGACATGTTAGAGCGTGTGGTATTGGGTACCGTAGCGATTCGCATTAGGCCAAGTCGGAGTTTGTTAGTGATATGAGAGAAGTGTCCTAAGGTAATCGCCTTATGATTGTAATCATTTATTTTAATAAATGAATATTCACTATTTGAGTATACATGTTTGTGTATTTGATTGAGATCTTAAACTCATTTATTGAATGTCCGCAATACAATTCACAGCATGAGAGAATTTGTGATGAATTCACAACTAGTGATTATCTCTACATGTGCAATTGTGAAGTATTGAAATTGTCCCTAGTCGATGAATTGATAAATACGGACACTATCAATTCTGTTCAGACTAGCATGGGTTATTCTCTAATCAGCTAATTCTCACTGGCTGGTGACATTGAGATGTCCGGAGATAAACATGAATGCTAGTTAAGGGAACTAGTTCATTGGAGTGACTGGCTATAAAACTTCATATGGTAGTCTACATATAAATATGTCAGTGAAGTTCTTACTGTAGCTTAAGTGCGATGTTCCTTTGACTTGCGGTGTTCAAGTCATCTTGGTCATGGAGACTTATACTTTGACATCTTAAGCAAGCATCTCCAAGGAGGTGTGGACCCAGGATGATTGGGTATAAGCCGAAGTGCCCGAAAATGTTTGAACAACCTACAAAGGATTCACCACTCCTTGCGAGGAGATGTATACCCGAGGCCTATCGTCGGATTGTTACTCGGAGCCTCTGGCCAGAGCATGACATATTCAGAGTATGAATCTCTTAAATACATGAGAGTAATTAGAATCCGTAGGAAGAGAAAACGTTACTTGGGCTAGGTGTGACATAGTCAGCCTAGTGGGGACTGACACACATAGACCATGTCCTGAACCAAGTGGGTATAAGATGGTGAAGGGAATGGGGAACGATTCATTATAGCTGCTGAAGGGTTTCAGAATTGTTTCTGAGGCCAACCGTTAATCTTTCGATTAATTGTGGATCATGATGTACTACTAGGTGCCACTCATGATCGTTCTTTAATTGATTAATTATAGACGGCCAACATAAATCGAAAGCCTATTTAGTCACACGCACTATGAGTAATCCGAGCGATTTAAAACGAGTTGAAAATTGGATTTTCTAATCAAGAGAGATTAGGTTTGGCTGAGCCAAACGATAAGTTGAATCTGAATTTTTCAGAGACGCATCGGAAGCGTAAAATGGCTAAGTCTTTTAAAGACTTAATAGATGAATTAAATAAGTTTAATTCATTGGGGCGTGGCTTGGATGGGCCGGCCAAAGAGGGCCTCCATCCTCTTTGCTTGGCCAGCCACAACAATGGGAGAGAACCAAGTTTTTGGTTCAATTTATAAAATAAATCAAGTGTGATTTGTATTATAAAATTATGGATGATATAAATTTTTATATAATAAACCAAGGTTTGGTTTATTTTTCATGGAAATTAAAATGAACCATGGATTGGTTTATTTTATAAAATCAATCATGGATTGATTTACCATGATAAGAAAATTTATTCCATAGGAGAGAAGAGACTTGATTGATTTTTTATCATGAATTAAAATATGATTTTAACCATGATATAAAATCAAACTTGGCATGATGGAATAAGTTATTCCATATTAGAGAGGCTTGATGGTTGAGAGGCCACTATATAAAGGACCCAAGGCAAGGCTTGGGTGATAATCGTAGAGATGAAGGCATAGGCTCTCTCCCTCTTTTTCTCTCCTTCTCTTCTCCCCTTCTTGCCGTGCGCCAACCAGCTCCAAGAAGGAGCACCAGCCGGCCGCCCCTGCCCTTTCCCTGCTGACCACCACCTGCTGCCGGAGAAGGAAGCTCCGACCATCTCTTGGTCGGAAGAAGGTGATGCCGGAACACGAAACTCGTGGCTTTTTGACACATGACTGGGGATAAATTGAAATTTACCAAACGCAAGTTCAAGAACCTAGGCTCAGTAGCATTTGGCAACAATGCTACACTAAAGGTAATTGGGTCAGGTAACATTGAACTTAAATCTGACTTTGTTATTAAAAAGGTTCTTTTGGTTGAAGGTTTTAAATTTAACTTGCTTAGCATAAGTCAATTGTGTGATACTGGTTATGTAGTTACCTTTACCAATTCCAACTGCCTGATTAGAAACTTGCAAGACTCAGATATCATGCTTAAGGGCACTAGGAAAAATAATATTTACACTATAAACCTGCCACTAGTACCTAAATGCATGTTAACTCATTAGAACAATCAAACCTCTGGCATAGGAGATTAGGTCATACTAATCTGAGTATAATTTCAAAAATCACCCAACTTGACCTAATTAAGGGTATCCCTAAAATTAAGAACCATTAAAACTTAATGTATAAATCATGTAATCAAGGTAAACAAACCAGGTCTAATCACAAACTAATTCAATCTGACCTAACTCAAACCACACTTGAGCTTCTGCACCTTGACCTATTTAATTCACATGGAGCCAAGTCACTATGTGGAAACCGGTACTGCTTAGTAATAGTTGATGATTACTCTAGGTTTACCTGGGTTAGGTTTCTAAAGACCAAAGATGAAACCCTAAACCTATTCAATGATTTTTGTGAGTTAATTGAAAATCAAAATGATACCAAAATCAAAAGACTTAGGAGTGACCACGGGCGAGAGTTTGAAAATCAACGCTTTGAGGAAGTTTGTAAGGTAAATGAGTATATACACGAATTTTCTTGTCCTAGAACCCCCCAGCAAAATGGCATAGTTGAAAGAAAAAATAGAACCCTACAGGAAGTTGCTAGGGCTATGCTCAATGAATTTAACCTAGCTAACCAATATTGGGCAGAAGCAATTAGTACGGCTTGCTACATCCAAAATAGGGTACTAATTAACAAACGACACAATAAAACACCCTATGAATTATACTACCATAGACTTCCAAACCTACATTAGCTAAGGGTCTTTGGGTATAAAGTCAATATCCTAAACACCAAGGACTATCTAGATAAATTCCAGTCTAAGTCAACCCCAGGCATCTTCTTAGGATATTCAACAACAAGTAGAGCTTATAGGGTTTACAACCAACAAACTAAGAAAATTGAAGAAACAACAAATCTAATATTTGATGAAGAAATCAACTCAAAATCTGATAATCCAGATCTAAATTCATTAAATATTGATCAAGAAGATAATGAACAAGCTGTTGAACCTTTAATTGAACCCATAAATGAACTAACTATTGAACCAACTAGTGAGTCAATTGAACCAACTATTGAACCAACCCAAGTAAGTGAACCAAATATTGAACCAAACCGACCAGCCGGACCTGAGGCTGAACCAAGCTCTAGAAAAACCACGAAACCCAGACTTAGTCACCCAACTGATCAAATTGTGGGTGATCCAACTTTAGGAGTCAGAACTAGGTCTTCCTATAGAAACCTTAGTCAGATAGCAATGATTTCAAAAATAGAACCTAAGACTATAGAGGAAGCCTTACCTGATCCTGATTGGATCATAGCTATGCAAGAGGAGTTAGCCCAATTTGAGAGGAACCAAGTCTGGGAACTGGTACCTAAACCTGAGGGTAAATCCATCATTGACATTAAGTGGGTTTTTATGAATAAGCTAAATGATCAAGGAGAAATAATAAGAAATAAAGCCCGCTTAGTAGCAAAAGGGTTCAATCAAGTAGAAGGGTTAGATTATGACGAAACTTATGCCCCGGTATCTAGACTTGAGTCCATTAGGATGTTATTAGCCTTTGCATCCCATAAAGGATTTAAGTTATACCAAATGGATGTAAAGTCAGCATTTCTAAATGGATTTATTAAGGAAGAAGTCTATGTAGGACAACCTCCTGGTTTTGAGGACTTAGAAAGACCTGACTATGTTTACAAACTCACTAAAGCACTTTATGGACTAAAACAAGAACCTAGGGCCTGGTATGAACGCTTATCAACCTGCCTAACTTCTAAAGAATTTAAACAAGGACAAATTGACTCAACCTTATTTATTAAGACCCTAGGAAAAGAAATCTTTATTGCCCAAATCTACGTCGATGACATAATCTTTGGGTCCACCAACTCAAATTTTCTAAAAGAATTTGTTAAAATAATGAAAAATGAATTTGAAATGAGTTAGTTGGTGAACTAAATTTCTTTCTAGGGTTACAAATTAAACAAACTAGGGATGGAAACTATGTCCATCAATCCAAATATGCCAAGGAATTAATAAAGAAATTTAAAATGGATAACTCTAAAAACATAAGTACCCACATGGCCGCAAATGTAAAAATAGATAGTAACCCTGATGGTAAACCAGTAGACCTTAAACTTTATAGGAGTATGATTGGAAGCCTACTGTACCTTACAGCCAGCAGACCTGATATCCTCTTTGCCGTAGGAATGTGCGCTAGATACCTGATGGACCCGATTTAGCTAAGTTAAGTTGTCACAAATGTGTGGGTTCATCAGAATTTAGAATATGAATAAATGCTGGAAACCCTTTTTGCAATCAAAGTATGAAAACGTAGTAAAGAGGCCACAGGTCATATTTTTCCTCGGGACTAGTTGACGTTGTGTGATTTGAGCTCGTGTTTATGTGTCGTTTGTTAATTTGGGTTTCAAATAGGATATGGTTTGGGTTTCAATTTAGAATGAAAACACAATGAGAATAAAGAAAGCTAAACTCATGACTAACCAAAGTGAATGCAATTGATAGCTCAATCAATGGAAAACATAATACTCTAAAGCACTTAATCAATTCTGACAGCCGATTCTGATTTCAAGGGCAAAACAAATGCTAAGCAATGAAGCAACAAAATCAAACTCAAGACAGACCAAATGCAAGCAATCCAAAACAGTCCAATGCAAAACCAATGTCGAAACTGAAATCATTCAAACTGCCAAGTGATACAAAGTGCAAGCATTCAAACTGAACTGCAGTAGTAGAGATGGAAATTCAGAGATAAATGAGATGTAAAACAGATTTATTCTGAGCACGATACCAACTGCCAAGTGAGTTTAACTTCAGCTAAATTGAAATCTCAAAACAACCGAGTGCACACAAGCTGTCCACCATTTAAAAATTGATTTTCCCTCAATCTAAGCTTGCAGAAATGTCACCAATAACATGCAGGAATGAAGCTGAGTTCAGATACAATATATGTGCAGAAATGAACTAAGGCAGGGATGAGATGAAGAACTTCAGAAATCTAATCCAGAATTTCAGAACAATCTGATGCAAAACCAAACATTACAGCTGATATCTAATTCTCCAATCTAAAGGTTCATGTAAGGTTCATAAGGGCTGAAATACACGTGATGCAAATGCAGGACAAAATTCAGTAGCAAAATTCAGAAACAATTTAGAAACTTCACTGCAGAAACAGTTTGCAGAAATTGCAGAAATAAATTGGATGTAAAGCCAAACAAGTCAATTGAGGACAAATGCTCGAAGCTAACGTTCAGCTAAAATTCAGAATAGCTAATGTCACGTGGATTCAATCTACAGAAACGGTCTAGTTATGCAGAAACCGAATGCAGACAAGCAAAGATGGAAATAAAACTTGTGGAATGGGTAATGGAAACACAACAAGCTGAAATTAAGTTCTAATTTCTGATGTTCAGACTCAATTCAGACAAAACTAAGCTCATGAATTAGAAATTCGGAAGTGCTAACTAAGAATGGCAGACATGGAGATTGAATTACAGAAATGACAATTTGATACGCTACAAGCAGGAAAACTGGCACGCATCAATGGGGCTGATACGCAACAGCTAATGGAATTTCAGAAATGAAACTTAGCTACAAACCAACTAAACTAATTTCAATTGCTCACTACAAACTGCCTAACTAATCACTGAGACCTAATTACCACTGAACAATTCATAAAACTGAAACTGAATAGCTATTGAATCTGATACGCAGAACAGGGAACAAAAATTTATACGAAAGCATGAAATTGCAAGGCAAATGAAATTAAGCGAAGTGTTAACTAAACAAGCTATCTAACTGATGGAAGAAAAGATTCGAACCACTAATTAAAACAAAAACAACTCAAACTGAAACTAAGGTAGCTGATACAAACATTCAAAAATAGAACAGACGGCAGAATTTCAATTACAGCTAAGAAAACTAAAATTGCAATAAGAAATCTACTCCTCAATCACTCCCTAGCTTGAGTATTCCTTGTTCGTCACGCAAGTGTGAGCCTCGAACCCGTAAGCTCAGCAAATCGATGGAAAACAGCATCTGTGATTCAAAACCAGCTCATCTCTGCTCAAATCCAAAAACCCATCCAATTCCTTCAACTCAGCTGTGATGATGATTTGGGATTGATCCGAGCACTCCAGGGAACCCCTCTGAACTACTCAGGGTGATGAATTGATGCGCAGCCGATGTTGACGAAATCAGATGGCAGAACTCCGGAGACCTCACAAAAGCTCAGTTCTTGGGCAATTGAGAGCTGGAAATTCACCGAGAACCCTTCCACTGACCTAGAACTCAATCTAGTGAAGAAATTGACGGGTCGCGCCCCTTTGGATTGATGAAAATAGCTAAAGGAATGAAGAACAAAACGAAGAAGAAGAACTGTGGCGGAGACGCGACGAGGAGAAGCTGCGGCCAAATTTTCCTTAAGTAATTAACATTGGACGACTCAGATTGATTTGAGGAGATCCAACGGCTGATCTTGCTCTGATTTGATCCAAACTTTGATGATGATGATCTGGGGTCAGGATCTACCTTGTGGTAGCTCGGATCCTCCAGATGTGCAACGGATGGTCCAAATCACCCTAATCTTTGAATGGACAATCTAGAGCCCTCCGAGCTTGATCCAACGGTTGATTTAGCTCTGATTGGGATGAAACCTTCAGATCCTGATCAGAGTACTTGATCAACCCTAACCCTAGCTCGGATTGCTTCAAATGGTCCCGGATGGCACAGATCTAGCCGCTTTTGAATCGGACGGCCCAGATTTAATCCTAATCTTGATAACTCGATCCGGGTCACTTCCGACTCAAGTTTGACCCAATATGCCCTAGGTCCATGAACCTTTCATGCCTATAAAAAATAGATCAAAAATTTAGTGGCCAAATAATCCAAATATGTATAAATTTGCAATTAAGTCCAAAATAAAAGGAAGTTCTAAAACCTAGGGAAAATTCACAATTAAGCAAGAAAAACATGGGTCAAACATGGATTTTAGCAATTAAAATAATCAACAAAATGGTACTTATCAACTCCCCCACACTTAAGCTTGAGCGTCTCGCGAAACCACTAAGTATGGATCCCCTAGATTTTCTTAAGCATAATTAGAAACAAATGAAAAGAAATTTACCTAAGGTTGTCAATTCTCAAAAGTCTAAGCACTATGGATTAGTATCTCGTCCTTAAATCAACAACTTAGCCTTTTCATCCATCATGAGTCATTGAGATGAATTTAAATCACTAGCCTTTCAAGGAAAATTTTGGTGGCTCTCTCCTTAAGTTCTAAGGTGATAATGGAAGTGGAGCTCACTCAAACACACATGCTTCTTGCACTACCATAGGCTTGCTTGTTATCTAATCTCCACCATTATTCATGATTAGGATCAACATCTACAAAAACAAGTGAAAACATGGAAAATGGTAAGGAGTGGAATAAAAACCAAGAAAATGGAAAAATTGATGGAGTGGAAGACTTGAGTGCTCAAGTATGTTTCCAATGACTTTATCCCTCTTGTCAGTCCTCTAGTGATATCAAAATGTCGATGAAGTCAAATTTGAATAATTGCCATTGATTTGGATGAAGAAAACCTATTAGTCTCAATGTGCCAACTTCCACCTTGCGTGCCAACTTTGTTTCTCCATTATTCTTTCCTGATTTTTCTGCTCTGAATTCTTCTAATAGATCATTGCGGATCAGATTTGTATCAGAGAACGGATGATAACAAGTAACATAGATACTCAACATACAACTTCTACTAAACAACCCTTACCATTCACTCTTGATACATACCCTTCTCTAGTTGGCACAATTCATTCACTTTTCCTTTTCTCTTTTTTTTCTGTTCCAGATCCCAGCTCCACGGCAGATCTTTCAGAATCAAGAATCTGATTTCTCAAACAATTTCAGTTTCAAGTTGATATAAAACAAGTTTTTATGGTATCACAATTTAAGTCCTACTTGTATTTCAATTCTGAATTTTTTTCCAATATATGTTCAACAACACTTCTTCAACAGATTCCAGCATCTTACAGCTTACTTTGCATTCAACTTTTGTCACTTCAGCAACTCCAAGTCAGCACTCGGCAGATTGCATGCTCTCAATGCAATGCAGATTTCTCAGCTGCAGATTTCTTTTTTTTTTATCAGCTGCAGATTTAAGTTGCAGCTAAGTCTCTACTCAAGTTCCTCTTCATCTTGTTCACTCTTCCTTTGCAATTTGGCTTCCTAACTTTTAAATAAACTGCTTTATAAGTTCTGATCAAACTCAGCTACACATTTGCTAACTTAGGAAACAGGAATTCAGCTTGAAGTTGATACCAATCTGCAAACCATTTTTTTTTCTTTTCACTGCAATTCAACAATTAGTTCTTCAATTGTTTCAGCACCTTGCATTCAGTTTGTATTGTTTCAGCAGCTACAAGTCAACCTCGGCAGATTACAAGCTCATTTTTGCAGTACTGCTGTAATGCAGTTCAGATTTGTGCAATTTCAGATTTTTTTCTCAGCTTCACTTCACTGCCCAGATTTTCTTTCACTGCTGATTTTGGCACAAATTTTTCTTGGCTTCAGATTACCCAGTTTGTGTGTAGCTTCTACATCAGCCTCAATTTAGCTTCAATTTAGCACTTGGCAGCAATCTAAATTCCAGAAGTTTGGATTCCTGCCATGTCACAATTGTCTTCAAATGTGATACACTGATTTTTTTTCTTCTTTCCAGCTTTTGTTCAGCCCTTTTGAAATTTGTACAGCTGCATTTAAGCTTCTAGCAAAGTGGCCGAATAGCTTCATAGCATCAAGAAACATACTTTTTCTCTCTTTTGACATGGCATATATTTCCTTCATTTGTGTGCTATTTGGATTACACGAAAATTTCTTCTTCAACCGAATTCATCTTGGCACAAAATTGCTTGGATCTTCAAATTATAGTAGGGAATTGAGATTTCCAATTAATTCCATCCTTAACCACTTCTTCTTGCTCATTTTTGACACCAACTCACTCAAAATGTAATTGTTTCCATCCTTCCATTGCAAAATTTTTTTTCTTTTTGGATCGAAATGCCTTCTTGATACAAAACTTTTCCAAAACACTAATCACTCCCCCACACATAAATCTTTGTCCGTCTCGGGCAAACAAATCCATAGAAAAATGGGGTTAAGAGCAGGAATAAGGAAAGACAAATAGAATAGACATGATTAGTGCCAAGAATTGACATAGAAGGGTAAACAAAATTATTAGCTTCTATAAATGTGATCCAATCATTGAATTATGGTTTTAAAAGAACCTAAGCAAGTTCTAGAGTACAATCACATGTATGTATCACAAATATAAGGCTAATTCTCACTAGGCAAAAAGAACTCATCTCAAATTCTCAATTAAGAATCTAAAACCAAGTAGTACTCAAGCATCCAAGATTTCATCCATGAATTCAAACCCTAAGTTTTGACAACCAAATTTAACTTGTTTTCAAAAGACTCTAAAATATTATGGAGATAACCTAGAGGGATACATTTATTCCTAGTCATGCAAGAAAAAGTGCTAGAACAAAAGACATGGTATTTACAATGACTCCTATGCATTCTACTCTACTCATGCATTTATTAGCAAGAAAATTTTACTTCTAGAAAGCATGAAAATGAAAAATGCAATAAAAGAAAATACAAGAAAGAAATATCTCCTCTTTATTTCCGGTGGACGGAGTCTATCAAGAAGGAGCCTCCATCGCGGTAGTGGAGGAAAATGGGTGGCTGAGAGAATTAGGTCTCTCCCCCACACTTGAACTTCACAAAAAATTGCTCTGGTTGCCTAAGGCGATTCAGGTTCAAAATCCATTGAAGGAATGGAGTGCTTCAAATTAAAGTAAAATCATCTCCTCCTTCTTTATGCCTTTTAGAAGTCCATCCAGGAGGTTGAAGTCTATTCAGATGGAGCACCCACTCCTGAAGTCTTCTAGACCCTGCAAAACAATGTAATACCTCTCTCAAGCGTGAAGGGTCAGAAAGAAATGATATAAATTCAGTCTCTGCATGAAATGTATCCAAAACTGCATCACATCCAATTAAATCAATTCTTGGTGCCTCAATAAATTTTCCACAATCATTTTCTACAAAAAATGCATCCAGAAACTTATCACAAACAAAGAAATCAATTTTTGGCACTTCAATAGAAATATCACAATTATTTTCCATCAAGGATGTATCAAGCAATGTGTCACAACCTATGAAATCAACTTTAGGTGTCTCGATGAATTTTTCATAATAATTTTCAGCATAAGATATATCAAAAGACTCATCACAACAATCAACAATACTAGGCACTTCTAAAAATTTTTCACTATCAGCATTTTCATGATATGTATCCCAACATGCTTCATTTTTAGCAAATTCAACAATAGGTACCTCTAGGGATTTTTCACAATCAAATTCTACAAGAGATACATCCCTAAGTATATCACAAACAATATAATCAGTTTGAGGTACCTCTATGCAATTTTCAGAAAAATTAGGAGGAGTATTTACCTGATCGTGCTGAAAAATACCTGGAGGTTCTACAGAAGTAGATGTATCTGTGGCCTCCTCCTGGTCAAGTAATTGCTCTACTTCAGGTTCAGGTTCTGGTGGACACTCAAGTAAAATAGGTGATCCTTGGGTTCTTGCTTCCACTAAGCAAGTCCCTACACTTTCTGGTTCATCCTTTAACTCTTGTGGTGGTCCATGGGGCTTAGTGCAATCCCCTACACCTATTAAATCATCTCCAACACATACTTCCTCAACCATTCCTGTATCAACCAAATTAGAAAAATTAGGATCATCAACAACTATATCATCACAAAATAAAAGTATAGAATGATCCTGTAATGTTTTAGAGTTGAATTCAAAACTATCACAAGCTCTACTATCAATCCCCTCCAATGCCTCTAAACCAGTAGGAATGAGTGATTCTTGGGGCTCAGTGCAATCCCCTACACTCTCAATCCTATCCTCTGAATTTTCTGATGTATCAATCAATGTAGGTGGTTCCTGGGGCTCTGTGCAATCCCCTACACCTGTAGATTCATCTGATTGTCCTGATCTTTGGGCTTTTATCTGATTCCATTGATCAACGAATTTTGCAAGGCGTTGTTGTTGAAGTTGAAAAATTTGCTGTTGTTGTTGTTGAAAATTTTGCTGTTGTTGTTCTTGAAAACTTTTCTGTTGTTGTAGAATTTGTTGCAACATCTCTATCATCCTTTGTTGTTGTTCCTCACTCCAATCAGGATTCTCAAAGCCTCCTTAGTTAGTGTGGAACTCTTGTTGGTCTTGAAATGTAACATAAGGCTGCTGAAGACCAAGAGTAGGCTGTGCATTCTGAAATGGAGACTGTGGGGGCTGATCAAATGGTTGCATAGGCTGATTAAACTGCTGAAAATTTGGCTGGAATGATGGTGGAAATTGCTGAGAATTGTAGCCCTGGAAATCTTGGATCTGAGGTTGAAATTGTGGTGGTGAAAACTGAAATTGCGTGGGCTGGAAATTCTGGTTTTGTTGCTGGAAATTCTGATTAATGGGCTGTGAGGGCTGGAAAAATGGTTGGTTTTAAGGTGGAAATGTTTGAAACGATTGACAACCTTGCTGCCCTTGTTGATATGGCTAGAATTGAGGTTAAAATTGATTATTTCATGCTGAAAACTTGCAAAAGGCTGCTGGAAATTTTGGTTAAGATGCTGAAATTGTTGGAATTGCGGTTGAAATTGCTATGGTGGTTGCTGGAATGTGCGCTAGATACCTGATGGACCCGATTTAGATAAGTTAAGTTGTCATGAATGTGTGGGTTTATCAGAATTTAGAATATGAATAAATGCTGGAAACCCTTTTTGCAATCAAAGTATGAAAACGTAGTAAAGGGCCACAGGTCATATTTTTCCTCGGGACTAGTTGACGTTGTGTGATTTGAGCTCGTGTTTATGTGTCGTTTGTTAATTTGGGTTTCAAATAGGATATGGTTTGGGTTTCAATTTAGAATGAAAACACAATGAGAATAAAGAAAGCTAAACTCATGACTAACCAAAGTCAATGCAATTGATAGCTCAATCAATGGAAAACTTAATACTCTAAAGCACTTAATCAATTCTGACAGCCGATTCTGATTTCAAGGGCAAAACAAATGCTAAGCAATGAAGCAACAAAATCAAACTCAAGACAGACCAAAAGCAAGCAATCCAAAACAGTCCAATGCAAAACCAATGTTGAAACTGAAATCATTCAAACTGCCAAGTGATACAAAGTGCAAGCATTCAAACTGAACTGCAGCAGTAGAGATGGAAATTCAGAGATAAATGAGATGTAAAACAGATTTATTCCGAGCACGATACCAACTGCCAAGTGAGTTTAACTTCAGCTAAATTGAAATCTCAAAACAACCGAGTGCACACAAGCTGTCCACCATTTGAAAATTGATTTTCCCTCAATCTAAGCTTGCAGAAATGTCACCAATAACATGCAGGAATGAAGCTGAGTTCAGATACAATATATGTGCAGAAATGAACTAAGGCAGGGATGAGATGAAGAACTTCAGAAATCTAATCCAGAATTTCAGAACAATCTGATGAAAAACCAAACATTACAGCTGATATCTAATTCTCCAATCTAAAGGTTCATGTAAGGTTCATAAGGGCTGAAATACACGTGATGCAAATGCAGGACAAAATTCAGTAGCAAAATTCAGAAACAATTTAGAAACTTCACTGCAGAAACAGTTTGCAGAAATTGCAGAAATAAATTGGATGTAAAGCCAAACAAGTCAATTGAGGACAAATGCTCGAAGCTAACGTTCAGCTAAAATTCAGAATAGCTAATGTCACGTGGATTCAATCTGCAGAAACGGTCTAGTTATGCAGAAACCGAATGCAGACAAGCAAAGATGGAAATAAAACTTGCGGAATGGGTAATGGAAACACAACAAGTTGAAATTAAGTTCTAATTTCTGATGTTCAGATTCAATTCAGACAAAACTAAGCTCATGAATTAGAAATTCGGAAGTGCTAACTAAGAATGGCAGGCATGGAGATTGAATTACAGAAATGACAATTTGATACGCTACAAGCAGGAAAACTGGCACGCAGCAATGGGGCTGATACGCAACAGCTAATGGAATTTCATAAATGAAACTTAGCTACGAACCAACTAAACTAATTTCAATTGCTCACTACAAACTGCCTAACTAATCACTGAGACCTAATTACCACTGAACAATTCATAAAACTGAAACTGAATAGCTATTGAATCTGATACGCAGAACAGGGAACAAAAATTTATACGAAAGCATGAAATTGCAAGGCAAATGAAATTAAGCGAAGTGTTAACTAAACAAGCTATCTAACTGATGGAAGAAACGATTCGAACCACTAATTAAAACAAAAACAACTCAAAACTGAAACTAAGGTAGCTGATACAAACATTCAAAAATAGAACAGACGGCAGAATTTCAATTACAGCTAAGAAAACTGAAATTGCAATAAGAAATCTACTCCTCAATCACTCCCTAGCTTGAGTACTCCTTGTTCGTCACGCAAGTGTGAGCCTCGAACCCGTAAGCTCAGCAAATCGATGGAAAACAGCATCTGCGATTCAAAACGAGCTCATCTCTGCTCAAATCTGAAAACCCTTCCAATTCCTTCAACTCAGCTGCGATGATGATTTGGGATTGATCCGAGCACTCCAGGGAACCCCTCTGAACTACTAAGGGTGATGAATTGATGCGCAGCCGATATTGACGAAATCAGATGGCAGAACTCCGGAGACCTCACAAAAGCTCTGTTCTTGGGCAATTAAGAGCTGGAAATTCACCGAGAACCCTTCCACTGACCTAGAACTCGATCTAGTGAAGAAATTGAGGGGTCGCGCCCCTTTGGATTGAAGAAAACAACTAAAGGAATGAAGAACAAAACGAAGAAGAAGAACTGCGGCGGAGACGCGACGAGGAGAAGCTGCGGCCAAATTTTCCTTAAGTTATTAACATTGGACGGCTCAGATTGATTTGAGGAGATCCAACGGCTGATCTTGCTCTGATTTGATCCAAACTTTGATGATGATGATCTGGCGTCAGGATCTACCTCGTGGTAGCTCGAATCCTCCAGATGTGCAATGGATGGTCCAGATCACCCTAATCTTTGAATGGACGATCTAGAGCCCTCCGAGCTTGATCCAACGGTTGATTTAGCTCTGATTGGGATGAAACCTTCAGATCTTGATCAACCCTAACCCTAGCTCGGATTGCTTCAGATGGTCCCGGATGGCTCAGATCTAGTCGCTTTTGAATCGGACGGCCGAGATTTAATCCTAATCTTGATAACTCGATCCGTGTCACTTCCGACTCAAGTTTGACCCAATATGCCCTAGGTCCATGAACCTTTCATGCCTACAAAAAATAGATCAAAAATTTAGTGGCCAAATAATCCAAATATGTGTAAATTTGTAATTAAGTCCAAAATAAAAGGAAGTTCTAAAACCTAGGGTAAATTCACAATTAAGCAAGCAAAACATGGGTCAAACATGGATTTTAGCAATTAAAATAATCAACAAAATGGTACTTATCAATACCAAACCTGTGCTAAGGAAACGCACTTAGCAGCCCTAAAAAGAATACTAAGATATGTTAAGGGCACCCTAAATGTAGGGATTTGGTATCCTAGAACCTCAACCTTTGACTTGTTAGGATACTCTGATTCTGACTACGCTGGATGTAAATTTGATAGAAAGAGCACAAGTGGAAGCTGTCAACTATTAGGAAATAGTCTAGTAAGTTGGTGCAGCAGAAAGCAACACTGTGTAGCTCTATCCACAACTGAAGCTGAGTATGTAGCCTTAGGAGAGTGTGTAGCACAACTCTTATGGATGATGCACACTCTCAAAGACTTCCAGCTTAACTACACTCAAACTAAGGTCTACATTGATAACATAAGTTCAATTAACCTAACTAAGAATCCAATCCAACATTCCAGAGCTAAACACATAGAAGTTAAACACCACTTTGTAAGAGATCATGTAACCAGGGGTGAGATAGTCCTTAAGCATGTGGACTCTAAATCTAACTTAGATGACATATTCACCAAACCCCTACCTGAATCTGAGTTCAGCTCACTAAGAAGGCAGTTAGGATTATGCTTGATAGAATAGGATTACTCTACTTCTGTTTTTAAAACTGCTTTATTTGATTTGGAAATCAGTTTTAAAATAATTTTAAAACTGGTTTTCTTGGTTTCAAAATCGGCTTTTACTTAGTTTGAAAAATCTTTTTGGCATTTTTTTCGACTTAGTTTTTATTTTCAAAAACTACCCCCTTCAAAACTAGGGCTTTTTCAAAAATGGACTTAGCTTAGGCCCTAACCCTAGAACTGCATGCACCTATAGATCTAGAAGCCAGCATCTCACAAGCACCTTAGGGTACTTTTGATTGATAACCTAGAATGGGTTGAGATGCCTAGGTCTTTGCCTTAATTCAAGATGCTTTAAGTCAGTGCATCTGCAGTAATTGGGGCACTAAATACAAAATAAACAGTAATCATGTTAAGTGTCAAGTTTACAAAATCTAACTTTAACAGAACACTTAACTTGACTAACCCTAGCGAAAACTACTGTTTATAACAGTTAGTAAGTAGCTAATTGGGTTAGACAGGACTCGACAAGATATATCAAATTGATTTGGTCTAGTCTATATCTTGAATTGGTTCTGTACAGCACACTATTCTTTTACTATATCCTTGTGCAATCTAGTTTTTCTATATTTGCTTTGTTTTTTGATATATGGCAAAGGGGGAGAGAGTGAAAAGGAGAGAAGGAAGATTTGAAAATTAAAATTTTTTTCAAAATTCAAAATTTTAAAATTTTCTTCAAAAAGTACTTAATTTAAAGTTGCCTTCAAAACCGTCTTTTTCAAAACTGTTTCCAAGTACTTGACTTAAATTATTTTTCAAAAATTTCCAAGTACTTGACTTAAATTAGTTTTCAAAAATTTCCAAGTACTTGACTTAAATAGTTTTCAAAAATTTCCAAGTACTTGACTTAATCCAATTTTCAAAATTATGTCTAAGTACTTGACCTAAGATGTTTGTTATCTCTAAGTACTTATGTTCAAACTTTTCAAATAAGAAAAGTTTCTAAGTATAAACTTTCTAAAGTACTAAAGAGAGTGAAAGTTTGCTAAATCAAATTTCTTTAAAACTTCTGTTGAAAAATGTTCTAAGTGTTGAAAAGTTAATTCCATCTTTAGACTTAGAAATCTTTTCAAAACCCCATGAATCTTTGAAAAACCTAGGGGGAGATTCCTTCCAGGGGGGAGGAAACTAAACTAATATTTTACCTGTTTCGATTAACTTAACTTTTTGAATCGGGTTGCCATAAATCAAAAAGGGGAGATTATTGGTGCAGGCAGCACCTAAGTCAAACTTGGGTTTTGATAATGGCAAAGGTTTCAAAAGTTAAGATATTATTTTGAACCAACATGTTCACTAAGTATACAGGAAAAGAAGCCCTAGGTACATTAGGCACGAAGTCCTGGTCGAGGACTGGGCACGAAGCCCTGGAAAGGAGCTGGGCACCGAAGACCCGCTCGGAAGGTGGGCACAAAGTCCTAGTCGAGGACTGGGCATGAAGCCCTGGCATGGAGCTAGGCATGAATTCCTGGCAAGGAGCTGGGCACCGAAGACCTACTCAGAAGGTGGGCACGAAGACCTGGTCAGGTGCATCGGGCAAAAGTCCAACCGGAGGAGCCGGTTGGCAAAAGGTAAACTCTCCTGAGAAGAGTAAGTGAGGACGCGTTCCCCATCGAGGGAACAGTAGGCGTCGGCTCGACCTAGGGCTCCATTTTGGAGACCCAAAGTTAGAACCAAGACAGCTACGGCTGTAAAATTCACTCACATTCTTGCTTGGTTTTGTATGGTACTAACCCTGGATGCAAGACTGAAGGAATGAGTTTCTGAAGCTCAGAACGCCCCAAAGGAGAGGGGCAGAAGCTGGGCAGGGTGCCCCGGAGGTCCCAAGGTGAAGGCAAGACAAGCTGAGCAAGTAATGCTTCGGAAGCTCACTGGGGAGGGTGCCCCCAAGCTCTCGGGCGCCCCCCGTGCTCCCTGGCACCCCGGATGCCTTGGGCGCCCTGGGTCCAATCCAACGAAGCAGATAGAAGTCAAGCCAGTGAGAAGCCCGCAGACTGAGTCAACCCAGGTGCCCCTGCTTCTCGAGCGCCCCCGTCAAACCTCGAGCCCGATCCTGGTGGGATAAGGGCTAATCGAGATGGTTGCGGATCGTGTGACACGCGGAGGGCGCCCCCGACATCCAGGGCGCCCCCGACATCCAAGGCGCCCCCAGGTTCCCTATATAAGGGGCTCGACCCCCAAGGCTTCAAAACACAATTTTCCAACGCCTCAGTACTCTTCGCTCAAGCGCTCTGCTCTAGAAACTTCTGATCTCGAGGTTCTAGCGCCGACGACGACCCTACGCACCGAAGAATGATCTACACCGGGCGTCGGTAACGAAGAGTTAGTTTTTAATTGTATTCTTACTGCACTATTACTGTTACTGTACAACTTCTTGTAAGAACTTGCACGATTATAGTTTTGCCCGCAGTAAACGGTCAAGGACCGTGGGCCTTGGAGTAGGAGCCGACCGCGAGTCTGAACCAAGTAAATCCTTGTGTTCGCATTTGGTTTTCGTGTTAATTTTCCGCTATGCATTCTCTCTCTAAATCTGAAATATTTTACGATATTCACCCCCCCTCTATCGTATTCTATCGATCCAACATAACATACTTGCTTCTTATGTTTTGGAACTAACCTTGGTTACAGGGAATGAAGGAATGGTGTTTCTGCAGCTCAGGCACCTGAATGGCGCCTCACTAGGCTAGGTGCCCGTATGGATATGGGCGCCCCAGTGCAAGGCCAAATCAAAACCATCGAAGCAAACTGCCACGAAGCCTCTGGACTAAGTCAGCTCAGGCGCCTATGTTAATACAGGCGCCCCCATCAGCTCAGGCGCCTCATTGAAGGGGATAAGCGCTGACCGAGCCTACGAAATGGAGTTCTCGCAGGAGAGGCCACGTGCCAGGCGCCCTAATCTATACAGGCGCCCCTATGGCTGCTATAAATAGGGGTTCACCCCCAAGGCTTCAGACAATCTCGCTCACATTGCTCCCAACAATTTCGTTCAAGCGCTACGCTCCGACAAGCTCCGACCTCACGATTCTAGCGCCGATGACGACCCGCTGCTCTAAACTTCCATCCACCTCGGGCGTCGGTAACATTTAAATTACGAAAAGTGTTGTACTTTCAATTTAAATTCTATATCTGTACTTGAACCTATAAAAGATCTTTACGAATATAGAATTTTCCAACGTAAACGGGTAAGGACCATGGGCCTTGGAGTAGGAGCCGACCGCGACTCCAAACCAAGTAAAAAGAACTTGTGTTAGCGATTGTTTTCTTGTTTTCCATTGTGTAATCGCTCTACTTATCCGAAAATATTAAGATTGATATTCACCCCCCCCCCCCCTCTATCGATTTTCTCCAGTCCAACATGATCATCCAATTTGTTCCTAAAGACCCATCTTGTTGTGACAATTGCTATCATTGGGCCTTGGAACTAATTCTCATACTTTACTTCTTTCAAATTTGGTTTAACTCTTATTGCATTGCTAGAATCCAATCCGCATCAACTAAGGCTTCATCAATTGATTTTGGCTCTAGTTGTGATATTAACGTAATTTGACTAGCATGTTCTCTAAAATAAGATCTAGTCCTTACTCCTTGTTTAACATCTCCAACTATTTGGTTGATAGGATGATCTTGATGGTGCCTTAAGGTCCTAGCGATTGTGGCCTCATCTACTTCATGATCATTATTGCCTTTTTCATCATCCAATGCATTTCTTTCTCCCGCTTGATCAATACCCCCTAAATGTAAGTCTTGGATTGCTTGGGTAAGGTTTTGATTTACTCATATATCCTGGTCAATGGAGGATTTCCTAGGGTAAGTACTAGTAGATTCATCAAAATCCATATTGGATGATTCCACAATCAATTTAGTCCTCTTGTTATATACTCTATACCCTCTACTAGTAGATGAGTACCCAACTAAAATCCCCTCATCCGCCTTAGACTCAAATTTCCTTAAGTCATCCTTAGTATTTAGAATATAGACCTTACAACCAAACACACTAAAATAATGAATTTGAGGAATTTTCTTATTCCACAATTCAAAAGGTGTTTTTGTTAAAAACCTATGAATTAAAACTCGATTTTGGATGCAACAAGCGGTATTTACCGCTTCCGCCCAAAAATATCTAGGTAAAGAATAAGCATTAAGCATGATCCTAGCCGCTTCTTGCAAAGCCCGATTCCTTCTTTCTACAACTCCATTTTGTTGTGGTGTTCTTGGACATGAAAATTCATGTTTATACCCATGTTCTAGACAAAAACTAGAGAAGTTTGAATTTTCAAACTCTCCACCATGATCACTCCTAATTCGGTTGATTTTGAGATGTTTCTCATTTTCAACCCTTTTGCTAAATCCTACAAATATCTCTAGGGTTTCATCCTTATGTCTCATGAAATAAACCCAAGTATATCTAGAAAAATCATCAACAATTACTAATCAATATTAATTTCCTACTAATGAAGGAGTACAATGACAATCAAATAAATCTAAATGCAATAATTCCAATGGTAGAGAAGTACTAGTTAGAGTTTTACCTTTATTTGATGAGTTGGATTGCTTACCCTCTTGACACGCATCACACATTTTATTCTTGACATACTTGATCATTGGTAGTCCTTTTACCAACTCCATCTTGGTCACTCTTGCTATGTTCTTCATGTTGAAGTGTCCAAGCCTTCTATGCCATAGTCATCCTTCTTCTTCTTTTGATATGAGACACTTAGTAGAAATATTAGAAGCATAGGAGAGATTAAGATAATAAAGATTTGCCTCCCTATATCCTTCTTACATAACATTTTTTGAGCTATTGTGCCTTACCAAACATTTATTAGCACGAAACTCAACTCTATACCCGGCATCACATAATTGATTAACGCTAAACAAGTTGAATTCCATGTCCTTAATTAGAAGCACTTTATGGATAATGATTGTAGATGATACCTCAATTGTGCCTCTACCTATAATCTTGAGCTTTCCACTATTTCCAAAAGACGTCGTTCCTTCTTTTAAGTAGCTAATTGTGGATAACTTGCTCACATCACCGGTCATGTGTCTTGAGCAACCGCTATCCACAATCCACTTGTTTGAATCCTTCTTCTCCTCTACTAAAGCAACACGAAAAACATAATCTGTTGGTACCCATACACTTGATCCACAAACATCATTCAAATATTTCTTAGGAGCCCATACTTGCTTTACATTGCCTTTAAATGGTTTGCTTTTTAAGTGCACCCTTCCTTCCTATAAGAGAAATAAAAGCAACCTCCTTGGTCTTGGGTTTATATCCTATTCCGGCCTTGTTGTATACGGCTCTTTGACTACTAATAATCATATCAAAGTTCTTTGAGTCAATTTGAAATTTGCTAAGGGCCTTGGTGAGACTCTCTACCTTTTCCCTTAATTCCTTATTTTCTTCTTCTAAAGATGACTCATTTAAACTAAAAGAAGAATCATGCATATTGTCCTTGATTGTCATGGATTCTAATTTTTCCTTTAACATGCGAATCTCATTTTTCAAACTCTTAATTTTTCTTTTAGCATTAAACAAATTATCATTAGTACTAGAAATAATCTTTACCATCTTCCTTACCATATACGCCTCATTTTTTGAAACTTTCCTCATCTTCCTTACCATATACGTCTCTTGATCGCTATCCATTGAGACGCTTGATTCTTCCAAATCGGATGATGAGTATGAGACCTTCTTCTTGTCCTTCTTCTTTCTTCTTTCTTCTTTCTTTTTCTACAACAAGAGCTACACTTTTTCTTTAGTAGACACATTAGCTTGTTCATGAAGTTCTAATTCACAAAATAAATCATCAAGCTTTACTAAAGAAAGATCCCCAGAAACTTTATAAGCATCAACCATTGAGGCCCATAAAGTGGTTCTAGGAAAAGATTGAACACATACCTTACTAGATCCCTATTTTCCATTTTCTCACCTATCACATGAAGTTCATTGATGATTTCTTTAACTCTACCGTGCAATTGGGTCACGGTTTCATTTATCTTCATGGTGAGGGATTGAAGTTGTGCCACCAAGAGATCCTTCTTGGCTCTTCTTAATTCATTTGATCCCTCATTTAGCTCAATGAGCTTTTCCCAAAGCTCTTTTGCAGTCTTGAATGACCCTACTTTGTTCAATTGCTCCTTTGAAAGACCACATTATAGAGTTATTGTAGCCTTTGCATTTGCTTGTGCCTTCTTCATGATTTCTTTTGATCAATTCTTCATAGGAAGAGGTTCTCCCCTCTCATTCATTGGCACTTCAAAACCATCTACAACACTAAATCAATTCTGAATATCATTCATTAAATAATATTCCATCCTACCTTTCCAATATGCAATGTCATTGCCATCGAAGAATGGTGGCGTGAGGTGCTATATCCCTCTTGGAATGTCATCTTGATGTTCCGGTTGACGGTGAGTTCTTTCAAAACAAACTGGGCTCTGATACCACTTGTTGGGGCCTTGGCATCTAGCTAGAGGGGGTTGAATAGCAACTTTTCGATTTTGTCTACAAAAATGTTAGATAAAACACAAGACAAAAACAACAAACAATAAAAAAAACAATGCTAACTCACTGATTTACTTGGTATCCACCTCCAAGAGGTGACTAATCCAACGATCCACACCACGCGCACAAGCTCCACTATGAACTTCTGCTTCAAGGTGGAGAAACTTTCACAAGATCTTCCCTTCCTCTTATACAAGATGAAAATTAAAGTAGGAGGAAGTGAATGAGACTTTGAGAACTTAGAATAGGATCTTACACTTAAGAACTGCAACCCTATTCTGCTCCTAAGTCTCCCTTTAAATAGAGGACAAAACTGTTCCATAAACAGTTCAGTCTCGACGCCAGTCGACTACCCCCAAGGGCAGTCAACTGATGCCCAGCTAGTGGCTAGCCCAACGGCTATATTTTGAACTGATCAGTGGACTGGTACCTGGACCAGTAGACTGATCATTCTGTGAGTTCTGGTAGTCGACTGCCCCTCCCGCAGTCGACTGCCCAGCTTACATTTTCACTCAAACTCACTCCGAAGACCACCCTTCGTGTATGCCTTGAAGTCCACTCCCTTGGCTTGCCCCTTGAAGTTCTCTTCCTTGTCTTTCATCCCTCGGATGTGCACACAAGCCCACAGCTTGCTTCCATGCCATCCTTCGTGTATGCCCTTGAAGTCTACTTCCCCGGCTTTCCCTTGGAGTCCTCTTCCTTCGGCTCTCGTCCCTCGGATGTGTACTTCGTGTGTGATTCACCAAGTCCTGCATGACTCAACCACACATATCAAACCAACATGACAACCTAACTTAATCATATTGACACACACATCAAAACCTATGATCCACTTGATCATACTTGGGTCAATTGCCCCAACACTTAATATATCTAAGGATTCTCTTAACTGCAGTTAAGTGGGATTTCTTTGCACAGGTTTGGTATCTGGCATAAATACCTACTACAAACAGGATACCAGGTCTACTATCAGTTAGGTAAAGTAGGCTCCCTATAGTACTTCAATAATATTTTAAGCCAACTGGCTTACCTTCAGAATCATTATCTATTTTAGCATTTGTGGTCATAGGGGTACTTAGGTCTTTTAAAATTTTCATCTTGAATTTCTGAATTAATTCTCTAGCATATTTTGATTGGTGAATATAATTTTCACCCCTAGTTTGATTAATTTGGAGTCCTAAAAAGAAAGTTAGTTCACCTACTAGACTCATTTTAAATTCACTTTCCATGATTTTAATAAATTCTTTTAAAAAATTAGTATTGGTTGATCCAAAGATTATGTCATCTACATAAATTTGGGCTATAAAGATGTCTTTTTCAAAGGTCTTAACAAATAGAGTTGAGTTAATTTGGCCCTGATTAAAACCTTTATAAACCAGATAAGTGGATAATCTTTTATACCAAGCCCTAGGTGATTGTTTTAACCCATAAAGAGCTTTCCTCAGTCTGAATACATGGTTAGGATAGTCGAAGTCATCAAAACCTGGGGGTTGTCCTACATATACTTCTTCTTTTATAAACCCATTTATGAAGGCTGACTTAACATTCATTTGGTATCATTTGAATCCTCTATAGGCTGCAAAGACTAGTAACATTCTAATTGACTCAATTCTAGTTATAGGGGCATAAGTTTTAACTATTTCACCTTGGTCGTCTAACTTATTTCTAAATACCCACTTAGTGTCTATAATGGATTTATCTTTAAGTTTAGGTACTAAGTCTCAGACTTGGTTTCTATCGAACTGGACTAGTTCTTCCTGCATGGCTATGATCCAATCTGGGCAAGTTAAGGCCTCTTCTATAGCTTAGGATCAATTTTTGAAATCAGGGCAACCTGACTTAGGTTTCTATAGGAGGATCTTATTTTTACCCCTATAGTTGGATCACCAATAATTTGATCAGTTGGGTGATTTAGTCTGGGTTTCATAGGTCTCCTAAAACTTGGTTCAGCCTCAGGTCCGGTAATTGGTAGGTTTTGGGTTGGTTCATGAACTAGTTCAGTAGGTGAAATTGAGTTTGGTTTAGGGATCGGTTCAGTAAGTAAGTCTAAGACCGGTTCAGTAGGTAAGTCAGTAAGTTGGTTTGGTCCAGACTCATCATCTGTTGAGTTAGTTAGGTTGGGATGATTTGAATTAGATTGAGGGGTTAGATTAGATTGGTTTTCTTCATCAAATACTATGTTAATAGTTTCTTCAATCTTAAGAGTTTGTTTGTTATAGACTTTGTAGGCCCTACTTGTGGTTGAGTATCCTAAAAATATCCCAAGGGAGGTTTTGGATTGAAATTTACCTAAGTAGTCTTTTGTGTTTAAAATGTGGACTTTATAGCCATAGTCCCTTAGATAATGTAGGTTGGGTGGTTTATCATAATATATTTCATAGGGGATCTTATTATGTCTTTTATTGATTAAGATCCTATTTTTAATATAGCAAGCAGTGCTAATTGCTTCTGCCCATAAGTGATTAGCCATGTTGTATTCATTAAGCATTGTACTCGTTGCTTCTTGGAGGGTTTTGTTTCGTCTTTCAACTAGATTATTTTTTTGGGGGGGTCCTAGGGCAAGAAAATTCATGAAAATACTCATTTCTATTGCAAAATTTAGTAAACTTTAGATTTTTTGAATTTGCCACCATGATCACTTTAAATTTGTTTAATTTTGATATCTTTTTTATTTTCAAGGATTTTAGTTAAAGTTTTAAAGGATTCAAGACATTGATCTTTGGTTTTAAGAAATTGGACCTAAGTAAATTTAGAATAATCATCAATTATAATGAAATAGTATCAGTTTCCGCTTAGTGACATGCCTCCATGAGAATCAAATAGGTTCAAATGTAGGATCTTTGTAGAGATTGGGTCAAGTCAGACTTGGTAAGTTTGTGGGTAGACTTGATCTGTTTACCCTGTTGACATGGACCACAAATTGAATTTTTCAAGATTTATAAGTTTGGGTAGGACTTTAACTAGTCCATTTTGGCTAAGTGTGGAGATTAGCTTTAGATTGGCATGTCCTAATCTGCTATGCCCGAGTTTAGTTTCTTCTACCTGAGTTACATAACGCTTAAGTGAGGTAGGTAGGCTTATGACATAAATGTTATTTTTCCTAAGTCCTTTCAGGGTAAACCTTGGGTCTTGTAAGTTCTTAATCAGGCAGTCTTGGTTGGTAAAAGTGACAAAGTATCCAGTATCACAGAGCTGACTAATACTAAGTAAATTAAATTTAAAACTAACAACCAAAAGGACCCTTTTAATAGTAAAGTCGGAGCTCAGTTCAATGTTACCTGACCTGATTACTTAAGTGTAGCATTGTTGCCAAACACCACTATTCCTAGATCCTTGTATTTTAGCTTGGTGAACTTTGACTTATTTCTAGTCATATGTCTGGAACACCCACCATCTAACATCCATTGGTCCAAATTTTTATGTTCCTACACATAAAGTGACTTAGTTTGGATCCAGTTTAGTAGAAGTACAGGATAGGTTGTTCATGTTCACTTGTCTAGGTTGTCTCACCCAATCTAAGTGATCAAGCATGTTAAGCCTAGGTTGATTTTGTGAGACAGAGTTCAGTCTAACCAGTTTGATCTGATTAGCTAGATTAAAAAGAATTTTGAAAAAGTGTTTTTGAGAAAAATTTGTTAAGAAATTTTTGAACAATATTTAAGTCAAATTTGAAAAAGAATTTTTTGAAAAGGATTAAGTAGGATTTGGAAAAAAAATATTATTGAAAAAGTTTAAGTAGAATTTGAAAAAGAATTTTTGAATTAAAAGGATTTGGATTGGTCTAATCCTAATCATCTCACCCATTATTAAGTGATAAGACATGGATCCTTATTTGTTTTGTAAGATGATTTCAATCTTATCTTGAAGTTAGGTTGAATCTAAAATATGATTGAAACTTGAGTTAGATTCAAATTAAAGAATTAGTAATTTAAAAATATTTTTCAATATTTGGCTTCCAAGTCTTGGCGAGGCACAGAGGGCTTCTTTGGCCTTAGCCTTATTAGATCAACAACTCTTTCCTAGACAAAGCCACATAAAGAAATAATATTTTTAAATTCCTTGTTCAGAAATCTTGGTCTAACTAGTCGATAATGTGGCGAGCTAGCTTCGGCTAGTTCCACCGGACTAAGAAGAGCAAATAGGAGACGCATTCTCTTACTTGACTCCCCAGATGGCTTTCCTAACGTACTATCAGCTGTCCCCACCCTAATACTAGGTTGTGCAAGTTTCACTCAGATTTGGTCCTTAACTAACCATTTCTAATCCTATGCAAAGATAATAAAAAAAATAAACAAACATCAGACAAGGTATTCAATAAAAGCTACCTAACCACATGAATAGTCTTTTTATTTGCTCCCCCTAGATCATATCCTCGATATGGTCTATTTAAATAATGGATATGAACCTTAGGGACCCAATATTGATTTGGTCGGGCTTGATTAGTCAAGCTTAATTTGGGGACCCATGCTTGGACTCGGGAGTTAGGGTGGGTCACTATTGAATAATAAAACCTAAATTGCGAATTGGTTTTAAATCCAATTCTGGACTTAGAACAGACTTCTTTTTTCGAAGAATCAGATCAAGATTCCTGGAACCTAGGGTAAACTGTTCCAAATTTGCTCTGAGTTTTTTGACTTGAGCTTTCAGAGAGAAATTCTCTTCCTCAAGTCTTTGGACTTGAGTTGAGGTTTCTTCCTGAACTTGCTCAGTCAAAGGACTCGAGCTGGTCTCTGTTAGTAATATGAGAGAAGTGTCCTAAGACAATACCTTATGATTGTAATCATTTACTTTAATAAATGAATATTCACTATTTGAGTATACATGTTCGTGTATTTGATTGAGATCTTAAACTCATTTACTGAATGTCCGCAATACAATTCACAGCATGAGAGAATTTGTGATAAATTCACAACTAGTGATTATCTCTACATGTGCAATTGTGAAGTATTGAAATTGTCCCTAGTCGATGAATTGATAAATATGGACACTATCAATTCTGTTGAGACTAGCATGGGTTATTCTCTAATCAGTTGATTCTCACTAGCTGGTGACATTGGAATGTCCGGAGATAAACATGAATGCTAGTTAAGGGAACTAGTTCATTGGAGTGACTAGCTGTAAAACTTCATATGGTAATCTACATATAGATATGTCAATGAAGTTCTTACTGCAGCTTAAGTGTGATGTTCCTTTGACTTGCGGTGTTCAAGTCATCTTGGTCATGAAGACTTATACTTTGACATCTTAAGCAAGCATCTCCAAGGAGGTGTGGACCCAGGATGATTGGGTATAAGCCGAAGTGCCCGAAGATGTTTGAACAGCCTACAAAGGATTCACCACTCCTTGCGAGGAGATGTATGCCCAAGGCCTATCGTCGGATTGTTACTCGAAGCCTCTGGCCAGAGCATCACATGTTCCGAGTATGAATATCTCAGATACATGAGAGTAATTAGAATCCATTGGACGAGAAAGACATTACTTGGGCTAGGTGTGACGTAGTCAGCTTAGTGGGGACTGACACACATAGATCGTGTCCTGAACCAAGTGGGTATAAGATGGTGAAGGGAATGAGGCACGATTCATTAAAGCTGCTGAAGGGTTTCAGAATTATTTCTGAGGTCAACCGTTGATCTTTCGATTAATTGGGGATCATGATGTACTACTAGGTGCCACTCATGATCGTTCTATAATTGGTTAATTATAGACGGCCAACATAAATCGAAAGCGTATTTAGTCACACGCACAACGAGTAATCCGAGGGATTTAAAACGAGTTAAAAATTAGATTTTCCGATCAAGAGAGATAAGTCGAATCTGAATTTTTCAGCGACGCATCAGAAGCATAAAATGACTAAGTCTTTTGAAGACTTATTGGACGAATTAAATGAGTTTAATTTGTACGGTTTCGGCTTGGGTTTGGCCAGCCAAAGAGGGTCCCCACCCTCTTTGTTTGGCCGGCCACAATAAAAGGGGAGAACCAAATTGTTTGGTTCAAATTATAAAATAAACCGCGTCTGGTTTGTTTTATAAAATTATGGATAAAGAAATTTATATAAAGAAATTTATATAAAGAAATTTATTTTCATGGAAATTAAAATAAACCTTGAATTGGTTTATTTTATTTTATAAAATCAATAATGGATTGATATACCATGATAAAGAAATTTATATAAAGAAATTTATATAAAGAAATTTCTTTCCATAATAAAAGGGGAGACATGGTTGTTTTTATTATAAATTAAGTTATAATAAAAACTTGGCATAACGGAATAATTCATAGAAAAAATTTATAAGATAAATTTCTTATGAAAATTTATTCCGTTAAAAGGAGACTTGGCGATTAAGAGACTACTATATAAAGGTACCAAGGCAAGGCTTGGAAATCAATCCAAGAGATCAAGGATTCTTACCTAGCCTCTCTCCCTCTCCTTCACTCCCTCTCCCTCTTCTAGTCCCACCGGCCCTAGAGCCCTCCCCCTTTGCCATGAGCTTCCACCACGAAGAAGAGGCCGAAGAAGAAGAAGAAGCGGGCGCGACTCCTTCCATCCTCCTGGAATCTTGATTCCGTTCTTCGTTTGGTGGTTAGTCTTTCCATCTCTCTCTTGGTATTCTTGTCATGCCTTTGGAGAATCTAGTAGTTCTTGTCAGCACGAAACTCGTGGCTTTGCGAAGTCATCCCGAAGAAAACTCGGCGTGGACGCGAATAGAGGCGGAGCTTCCAAGGGACGCTACGGTTGGATCTCGTCCCTTTCTACGAGTTACGCGAGGTATTAAGTAAATTAGTTTACTTTCTGTAAAATTTTAAATGTATGATCATGTCTCCACAACATAAGGTTGCATGCTAGATATGTGGTTAAAATAATTTGAGAAATTATTTATGCAAAACCTTCCGCTGCACGTAATTAAATTTTAAAATTACGAACCCGTATCCATGTCAACATGCACCCGGTCCCAACAGTGGTATCAGAGCCGGTTAGTGTTCGACATAATCATATAATTGTTTTGCAGAAAACTTTGTCATGATCTCAATTTTGGAAAATTTTTCAATTATGGAAGCTTCCAATTATGATAAATTTTAGATTTAGGAATTTCAAAGTTTGGAAATCCTCATGAAATTTCGCAAACTTTTGAAATATCCTAGTTTCTGAAATTTTATGATAATTGTGAAAACTTCCTATTATTGGAAACTTTCCAATTTTAGAAATTTCCTATTTTGGAAATTTTCCAATTTTGGAAATATGTAAGTTTTCTTTGTACCAGAATCTTACAATTATTCTGAAAACCTATTATGAAATCTCGTAATTTTGGGCACTTTCTTTCAAGAAATCTAGACAAATTTATGGATCATTAATTGACAATTAAATTCGAATTGGTTTTAAATTATTAACAAAATTCTTTATTTTGGATTGAGCCTCGGGGAGCCGTCCAAATTAAAGTTAGTTGTTGTAATTTAATTTCCCATTTTGAATAAAATTGTCATGTTTAATTTCGTTATGCCTCGGGGAGCGGACCAAATTAGATTTACAACAAATTTCTTTTTTTTTGGGTATATGAGCCTCGGGGAGCCACCCAAAGAAAATAATTTGTTGTAATTAATAAATCCATAAATAAAATATGTAATCAAATCTTGGAAATTTTGAGGTGATTCTCAAACGATAATTTCCTTATTTGATTTAAGAGGTGATGCTCTTACATATTGTTGTCTCCAAAATTAATTAGGAAAATGGTTTCCTATAGAATTTTCTTAAATAAGATTTACATGAAAATAATATGTGGTTGAATTAAGGGAATCTGTCTCTTAATTTAATAAGATTTGATTTAGAGAAATCAAAGTCTTAAACATATTATTTCCGAAATTGATTATGACAATTTAGGAAATTGTTTCCCAAAATAATTCCTTGAATAAAGTATGAAATTAGAATTAGGAAATCCGGTTCCTAATTCAATTAATGAGACTTGATAAATTAAGTCACATACATACTTTATTAAGGAAACTGTTAGTACATGACATAATTATATGTCATGAATGTGCTTAGAAAATAAAGGATGAGACCCAAAACCCTTTACAAAATATTAAGGCTAACACCTTCCATTAATATGGTTAGAACCGGAGTTTTGTTTCTCGTTTGGGTTGATGGACACATCCATGCCCGGCTTGAACCTCAACATGTTCAAACCATGGAATTAGTTTATGATTAATATAGTTGGAGTCAGAGGTCAATCCTTAGTTTTGGTTGTTGGACACATCCAAGCCTGACTAAACGGTTGAATGAGCTCCAACCATATTAAAACTATTTCTTGATTAATGGGTCAGCCTTAAGCTTGGAGCATCGATTTGTTGTGCCACAGCCATTGTCGAGGTAAAGAGAGGTGCAGTTGGGTGCTATGTATAATGTTGCATACTTGTTAATGAGTTAACAACCCAATGATTTATGCAATCATTCAATTAGTTGATAACATAATGTGATAGTTACATATGTGTGATATGTAATCGGTATAATTACCTACCTTCATAGCTAAGAATAACTTGATGGCCACAGCCATGGTTGTTCTTATCTAAGGTTGGATATCAACCTATTTGGAGATGCTCCTACAATCTCTCGAATTGATAAAAAGGGTTATTCAATTCGAAAAATAAATAGGATTTAATTAATGTATGTTGATGCATTCTTTATCATTCTTCTCACATAAGCTCAATTTGTATTTCTAGGATAATCACTCGATCATGTCTTCTCTGAATTTGCGTTTCATTTTGGACACCAATAAACTGACTGGGCCAAACTTCATGGACTGGCTTCGAAACCTGAGGATAGTCCTCAAGGCAGAGAAGCTTGCTTATGTCCTTGAAGATCAACTTCCCAACCGTCCTCCAGAAAATGCAACTCCAGACCAGTTAGTGACCTATCAGAAACATGTGACCGATTCTGAACTTGCGAGTTGCATCATGCTAGCCGCTATGGTACCTGAGCTGCAAAAGCAGCATGAGCATATGGATGCTTATACCATCATCTTCCATCTTCATGAGTTATTTGACGAGCAGGCGAGATCCGAAAGGTTCGAGGTCTCCAGACTCCTCTACACCTCTAAGATGCAGGAAGGCACTTCTGTCTCACAGTTTGTGTTGAAGATGTTGGGGTACATTGAGCGACTAGGCACACTCGATTTTGCAATGGATCATGAACTAAGTATTGACTTAATTCTGCATTGTTTACCCAAAAGTTATTCACAATTTGTGATGAACTATCAGATGAACAAGCTGGAGACTACCATTCCTGAGTTGCTCAACCTGCTGAAGACTATAAAGCCTTCTGTGAAGCAGGATCAGAAGACGGTACTGTTAGCTGGTTCCTCGAAAAAAGGTTCTAAGAGGAATGCCAAAGAACAGAGTAAGGGAAAGAAGAAAAAGGCCAAAAAGACTGAAAAGACACCAAAAGGCACTTGCCATCACTACGGCAAGGAGGGTCACTGGCGAAGAAACTGCAAGGTTTATCTTGAGTCCTTGAAGAAGAAGGCATCCGATGCCCCATCCTCTTCAGGTATCTTCGTTATTGAATGTCACTCTATTTCCTCAAACACCTAGGTACTTGATACTGGGTGTAGCTCAAATATATGTAATGACATACAGGGGCTAAGTAATAGAAGAAGACTCGTCAAGGGAGAAGCGAATTTGCGAGTTGGAAATGGAGCAAAGATTGCTGCTGTTGCCATTGGAACATATTTGCTAAAGCTCCCTACTGGACATGTCTTAGAATTGGATAATTGTTATTTTGTTCCTTCGTTAATAAAGAACATTGTATCTATTTCATGTTTGAATGAAAAGGGTTATCATTTAACTTTTAGTAACAATTGTTGTTACATAACTTTAAATGGTGTTCTTTATGGAACCGGAACTTTGTGCAATAGTATCTACACGTTAGATTTATTCGGTGACGTTTTTAATATCGAAGTTAGCAACAAACGTGCTCGAATAGATAATCGAATAGACTCCTATACGTGGCATTGTCGTCTTGGCCATGTAATGCATGACCAAATTACACCGATGTGGAATTTTAGAATCATTTGAACCCGGTTCATTTGATACATGCGAATCATGCTTAAAAGGCAAGATGGCCAAATTACCCTTTTCCGGAAAAGGTAATCCAGTGGGAGAATTGCTTGGTCTAATACATACTGATGCATGTGGACCAATGTCAACTCTTGCACAAGGAGGCTATAGCTACTTCATTACATTTATCAATGATCACTCACGATTCGGGTATGTGTTCTTGATAAAACACAAATCTGAAGCTTTTGAGAAATTTAAAGAGTTCAGAAATGAAGTAGAGAAACAGCTTGGCAAAAGTATTAAGATACTTCGATCCGATCGGGGTGGTGAATACTTAAGTCAAGAGTTTCAAGATTATCTTAGGGACAATGGGATATTATCTCAATGGACTCCGCCGTATACACCACAGCATAATGGTGTATCTGAGAGGCGTAACCGAACCTTGATGGACATGGTTAGATCTATGATGAATCATGCAACTCTTCCAAAATCCTTTTGGGGCTATTGACAGGCCCAAAATATACTGTCACGAATGTGGGCCTCAAATTTAAATGTAAATGAAATGCTGGAAACCCTTTTACAATCAAATGTATGAAAATGTAATATAGGGGCCACAGGTCGTATTTTTTCTCAGGGATTAGTTGAAGGTTTGTTTGATTCGAGCTTGTATTTAAGTGTCGTTTGTGAATTTGGGTTTCAAATAGATAAAATTTGGGTTGGTTGAAATCAGCAATGAAATGCAAAGAAAATTAAATAAACTCAACTCATGAACCTTAAACCAAGTAATGGCAATTGATGAGCTTAACCACTAAACAACTTAATCAAGCAAGGCACTTAGCCGAATTCAAGGAGTAATTCTAAACTTAAGTGCATGTACACGACAAATTGCTTTTAACTCCAAGGAGTACCATTCAACCGAAATTTAATCTTGACACACAATGCAACCATAAAACAAACTAGATATGCAAATTGAGATGCTTATGTGCCAAAATTTAGATTACAATGCAAAGATAAATCAAATGCATATGAAATTGTTTTCAAACACAATCATACACCAAGGAAGCATGTTAATTTCGGATGCAAAACAGTGCCCCAAAATAGCTTGGCAAGCAAGGGAAACCTTTGTGCCAAAATTTGAAACTTTTGTGCCAAAAACTACTTCTAACAGTTCAGCCCTTAAAACTACTGATCAAGCTGGAAAATTCAGCTGTTTATTAAGTGCTAGCATGAATTTAGAAGGAATCACAGAAATAAATGCATCAAGTCAGAGGTGGATACAAAACTTCAGAATTTCATTGAAGAATTCGGATCCTTAATGCCGAAATGGATTGCAGCAGGAATTTGGATGTCAGAATCAAACCTGACGATTGAATTCAGATTGCAATAAAGCTCCAATGCGAGCTCAACTGATACAACTAGCAAAGATTGATTCAACTAGCAGAATTAGCAAGCTAGAAGTGTGAAAATTCAGAACTGATCAAATGGCAGAGACAAAACAAGTTTCTGAAATTTCATTGAAGAATTCTGATAGGGTGTGCAGAAATTTGAATGAATAACATTTGAATGAAATCAAGTTTCCACTTGACACAACTTGCAGAAATAAATTGCTCATGGCATGCAGAGACAGGATTGCAGATTCATCAAATGCAGAAACTGAGTGGCACATGTAAACGCTGAAATTTCAGAAACGAGCTGGGATTGCAGAAATCGAAATCAGAATTCAGAAATAAAATCAACTAGGAAATGAACTCGAATCTAATACATTACACACTGATTGTGATCTCTGATTGCAAGAGTTAAGCTAAACATAAATCGAATTGGAACAAAAGCTGAAAAACTCGAAACTGAAATAAAATTCAGAACAGGGCAAGAGGCTGATACGCAAGGTTTCAAGCTGAAATTAACTGAAATTAAACACACTATCCACTAGAAAAGCTTCCTAAAATACTCAACTTAAAGGACATAAACCTAATTAAGCAGAAACAAGTAGGAAACGAGATTAACCAAATCTGAAACCAATTCAGTAATGAAACCAAGTGCAGAAACGACATTTACAGCTAAAACAACTGAAATTAAACTATCTAAGCTACTCCTCAATGCTTCCCTAGCTCAAGATTTCTTTGTTCGTCACGCAAAGGCTGGCCTCGAACCCCTAAGCTCAGCAATTCGCTGGAAAATAGCTCCGCTTGGTAAACTCTGCTCAAACTGCACAGTTGGGGAAATCCAATCCGAATCCCTTCGATCTCAAAGGATGGAACGGCGATGAAGATTTGACGATCCTCTGAGCTCACCTGAGAACCCCTACAAGCAGCTCAGAGGGTCGGAAATGGCTTGTGGAAGCAATCAAAGTGATCGGACCACAGAGCTGTCGAAACCCTCAAACAAGCTCTGTCCGGCGCGAATTTGAGCTGAAATCTCCAACAAGATTATCCTCCAGCGATCCAAACCTTGATCCAGATGAAGAATTAAGGGGTCGCGCCCCTTGAATTGAAGAACTGTGGAAGAAATTGCTAAGAACAAAACGAGGAAGAAGAAGAAACAGCGGAGACGCGACAAGGCTTGGCTGCGGGCAAAATCTTATTAAATTGTTATCAACGGACGGCCCAGATTGATCGGAGGAGATCCAACGGCAAATCTTGGTCTGATTTGAGCCAAACTTTTATGATGATGATCTGAGGTCAAGATCTACCTTGTGGTAGCTCGGATCCTCCAGATATGCAACGGATGGTCCAGATCAACTCTATCTGTGAATGGACGCTCTAGAGCCCTCCTTGCTTGATCCAACGGTTGATTGAGCTCTGATTGGAATGAAACCTTCAGATCTTGATCATAGAGCTTGATCAACCCTAACCCTAGCTCGGATTGCTTCAGATCGTCCCGGATGGCTCAGATCTAGCCGCTCTTGAATCGGACGGCCCGGATTAATTGTAAGCTTGATAATTCGATCCGGTTCACATCCGACTCAAGTTTGACCCAGTATGCCCTAGGTCCAGGATCCTTTCATGCCTACAAAAATATATCAGAAAATTAGTGGCCAAATAATCCAAAAAATGTGTAAATTTGTAATTAAGTCCAAAATAAGAAGAAATCCTAAAACCTAGGGTAAAATCACAATTAAGCAATAAAAACATAGGTCAAACATGGATTTTAACAATTAAAATAATCAATAAAATGGTATCTATCAACTCCCCCACACTTAACCTTGAGCGTCTCGCGAAACTACTAAATATGTATCCCCTAGATTTTCTTAAGCATAATTAGAAGCAAATGAAAAGAAATTACCTAAGGTTGTTAATTCTCATAAATCTAAGCTCTATGGATTAGTATCTTGTCCTTAAATCAACAACTTAGCCTTTTCATCCATCATGAGTCATTGAGATGAATTTAAATCACTAGCTTTTCAAGGGAAATATTTGGTGGCTCTCTCCTTAAGTTCTAAGTTGATGATGGAAGTGGAGCTCACTCAAACACATATGATTCTTGCACTACCATAGGCTTGCTTATTATCTAATCTCCACCATTATTCATGATTAGGATCAATATCTACAAAAACAAATGGAAACATGAAAAAATGGTGAGAAATGGAATAAAAACCAAAAAATAGAAAAATGGGTAAAGTGGAAGACTTGAGTGCTCAAGGATGTTTCCAATATGCTTTGCTTCTTTACAGTCCTCTAATAATATCAAAAGTGTGATGGAGTGAAACTTGAATAAATTCCTTTGATTTGGATGAAAAACCCTTCCTTGATTTCCTTGTGCCAAGTTTGCCAATTTTGTGCCAAGTTTGCTTCTTCCACTCTTTTCTCAGATTTTTTTCTTTCTTTCTTTCTCTCTAGCAAGGTCATAATGTAGTGATGTAAGGCTTGGATTTGAATGAGATTAACTCCACTGAATTCAATGGTACCAAAATTCACTTTTTGTGCCACTTTGTTTCTCCTTTGTTGTCTTTTTTTTCTTTCTTTCGAACTGTTTTTTTTTCTTTTTCTTTTCTTTTTCTGCATTTGATCTTAACTGCTAATTGCTTACTTTATTCCATCAAGATATGCTCAGCTCCATTTCAGAATCATCTCCTATCCCTTCTAGTGTCGTGAGCTTCCAAGGACTTGCCACTTCTTGTTTTTGAATCTGCCTTCAAGTATGTTTCTGAAATTTTTTATAGCAGTTTCAATTCTGCTCCCAAGGGGTTTTGTTTAATTGAAAACCATTCTGCAAGTTCGGTTTGAAGGCAGCAAGGCATTGTTGATTAGAAAGCATGGATTCAATTGAGATTTGATACAAAACTGCTTTATAACATTCACTGATTTCTCTGTTTTTGATCTGGATTTTTTTTCTTTTTAACTGAATGTGTCTCAGCTCTTTTCTCTATTCTATTTGTAGACTGTCGACTTCATCCACTTGTGCCGGATGCAATGCTCCAAGATCTCTAAATTACCAGCAGTTACATTCACTAGTAGTGGATAAATTTAGCCACATGCACTTCACTGCAATTTTCTGTTTCTTTCCTGTTTTGATCCAAATAAATCCAATCAGCCACCTATACTTAATTCCATTTCACTGGCGAAGGTTCTGTTCTTAATCCTCATCAGCAGCCCTTGCTTAATTTCAGATTAGTACAGCTGCATGTTGCTTCAGATTAGTTTCAACCAACAATTCTGAACTTCAGATTCTGATCTTCACAGCTGAAATTTTGACATTCTGATTTTCACAGCTACATTTCAGACTTTCAACAAAAAATTTGCTGATTCTTAACTTCTCAATTGTTGATCCAAACCAATTCCGATCCAAGATAACTTCATTTTGGCACAAACTTTTGCTTAATCTGTGCCATCTCTTTTTCTTTTTCTTGCATTGCAGATTTTTTTCTTTTCATTGCATGCCACTTGATCTTCAAAATGTAGTAAATAATCTAAGTCTCCAATGGCTCCCACCTCTCTTGCTCATTTTTGGAATTCAAAATCAACTCACTTGGCACCTTTTGGCTTCAACTTGGCAAAAAATTTTTTTCTTTTTGACATGAAATACATCCAAAACTTTAGTCACTCCCCCACACTTAAATCTTTGTCTGTCTCGGGCAAAATAACATCAAAGAACATCTCCAAACAAACAAGTCCCTAGAAAGCATGGTTAGGAGTAGGAAATAAGTAAAGAAAAATGGATTGAACATGATTTTTGCCAAAATTGATATGGAAAGGTAAACAAAGTGATTAGTCTCTATAGATGTGATCCAATCATTGAAATATGATTTTGAAAGAACCTAAGCAAGTTCTAGAATACAATAATATATGTGTATCACAAAATAAGGCTAATCTCACTAGGTAAAAATAATCCATCCCAAGTCCTCAATTAAGAATCTAAAACAAAGTAGTACTCAAGCATCCAAGAATTCATCCATTAGCTCAAATCCTAAGTTTTAACAACCAAATTTAATTTGTTTTCAAAAGACTCTAAAATGCTATGGAGATAACCTAGAGGGATACATTTATTTCCACTCATGCAAGAAAAAGTGCTAAAAGAAAAAAACATGGTATTTACAATGTCTATTTATTCAATTTACTCTAGAAAACATAAAAGTGAAACATGTGATAAAAGAAAATGCAAGAAAAATAAACTCCCCTTTATTCGGGTGGACGGAGCCTATCCAGAAGTAACCTCCATCTTGGTAGTGGAGGAACATGGGTAGCTAGGAGAATTCGGACTCCCCCACACTTGAACTTTGCTGAAATATGCTCCGGTGGCCGAAGGCGATTTAGGTTCAAGAGTCATTCAAGGGATGGAGTGCTTTTAATTAAAGTAAGATCATCTCCTCCTTCTTGATGCCCTTTAGAAGTCCTTCCAGGAGGTTGAAGTCTGTTCAGTTGGAGCACCCACTCCTGAAGTCTTCTAGACCCTGCAAAACAATGTAATACCTCTCTCAAGCGTTCAGGGTCAGAAAGAAATGATATAAATTCAGTCTCTGCATTAAATGAATCCAAAACTGCATCATATCCAATTAAATCAAATTCTGGTACCTCAATGAAATTTTCAAAATTATTTCCTACCAAATTTGCATCCAGATACTCATCACACATAAAGAAATCAATTTCTGGCTCATCAATAGAAATTTCACAATCATATCCTATCAAGAATGTATCAAGCAATGTGTCACAGCCAATCAAATCAATATCAGATATCTCCATAAGTTTTTCACATTCATTTTCAGTATAAAACATAGCAAGTGATTCATCAAAATAAATGACATCAATTTCAGGCACTTCTAAAAAATTTTCACTATCCATATTCACAAAAGATGTATCTAAAGATTCATCATAACAAACTACATCAATTATGGGTGCCTCTAAAATTATTTCGCTATCCATATTTACAAGAGATGTATCAAGTAATGCAGTACGATCAATGAAATCAATGTTTGGTACCTCTATTGGATTTTCACAAACACTTTCTACACAAGGTATATCAATAAATTCATCAAAATCAATAAAGTGAGCACTAGGTACCTCGCTGAATTTTTCTGAACAAAGAGGAGAAATACTTACCTGAGCGTGCTGGAGAATACCTGAAGGCTCTATAATAGTAGATGTATCTGTGGCCTCCTCCTGGTCAAGTACATGCTCCTCTTCAGCCTCAGACTCTGGTGGACATTCAACTGGTGATCCTTGGGTGCTTGCTTCCACCATGCAAGTCCCTACACTTTCTGGTTCATCATCTAAATCTTGTGGTGGTCCCTGGGGCTTAGTGCAGTCCCCTACACCTGTGGAATTATCTCCTATGCATGCTTCTTCTGTAATATCTGCAACAACAGTATCAGAAAAATTAGGACCATCAATAATGCTATCATCACAAAATAAAAGACTAGAATGGTCCTGTGGAGCTTCAGATTCTTCTTCTTGAGCTGAAAAATTTGGCCATGGATTTTGAGTAGGAGTCTCCGAAGGGATGCATGCTGTAGGTGCCCAGACTTTAATGATTTTTTCTTCTTCTTCCAAAATTGCAAGATCTATTAAAGAAAGATTTGGCCCTGCATTAGGGTCACCTTGAACTGATATAAAACCAACTCCGGGGCTCTCAGAATTAAAAGGAACTTGAGAAGATAATTGTTCTGATATTTGGGCTTTTATCTGATTCAATTTATCTTGTATGTTTTGAAACCGTTGTTGTTGTTGCAAATTTTGCTGTTGTTGTTGTTGTTGTTGTTGTTGGATTTGTTGCAAAATTTCCATCATCCTTTGGTGTAGAGCCTCATCCCAATTAGGATCATCAAAGCCTCCTTGATTAAACTGCTGAAAATTGGGTTCACAAGTTGGTGGAGATGGCTAAAAATTATGATTCTGGAAATTCTGATCATAGGGCTGAAATTGTTGGTTGAAAGATTGGATTGGTTGCTGAAAATTCTGATTCTGGAATTGAAAACTCTGAAATGGTTGGAACTGAAAATTCTGATCATTTGGTGGAAAATTTTGCTGTGAAGGTTGAAATCCACTCTGATTTTGATTCTGGAAAGTCTGAAATGGTTGGAACCCTTGCTGAAAATTTTGACTCGATTAAAAATCTTGCTGAAATTGTTGAAATGGAGGCTGAAAGTTGGGCTGAAAATTCTGATTTGGTTATTGAAAATTTGCACAGGAATGTTGGAAATCTTGATTTGGTTGCTGATTTTGTTGGAATTGTTGACACGACTGCTGGTAAGTAGATGGAAACATTCTGAACTGGCAGTCCTATCACAAAACAAACAAGAAAAATAACAGTACCCGTATACAAAAGATAAAGTAAAATAAAATAGAACCCAATGATATGTCTAAAAGCATACAAGCAAAAATCAAACAAATCAACTAGTTGCATCCCCGGCAACGACGCCAAAAATTTGACAGGCCCAAAATATACTGTCACGAATGTGGGCCTCAAATTTAAATGTAAATGAAATGCTGGAAACCCTTTTACAATCAAATGTATGAAAATGTAATATAGGGGCCACAGGTCGTATTTTTTCTCAGGGACTAGTTGAAGGTTTGTTTGATTCGAGCTTGTATTTAAGTGTCGTTTGTGAATTTGGGTTTCAAATAGATAAAATTTGGGTTGGTTGAAATCAGCAATGAAATGCAAAGAAAATTAAATAAACTCAACTCATGAACCTTAAACCAAGTAATGGCAATTGATGAGCTTAACCACTAAACAACTTAATCAAGCAAGGCACTTAGCCGAATTCAAGGAGTAATTCTAAACTTAAGTGCATGTACACGACAAATTGCTTTTAACTCCAAGGAGTACCATTCAACCGAAATTTAATCTTGACACACAATGCAACCATAAAACAAACTAGATATGCAAATTGAGATGCTTATGTGCTAAAATTTAGATTACAATGCAAAGATAAATCAAATGCATATGAAATTGTTTTCAAACACAATCATACACCAAGGAAGCATGTTAATTTCGGATGCAAAACAGTGCCCCAAAATAGCTTGGCAAGCAAGGGAAACCTTTGTGCCAAAATTTGAAACTTTTGTGCCAAAAACTACTTCCAACAGTTCAGCCCTTAAAACTACTGATCAAGCTGGAAAATTCAGCTGTTTATTAAGTGCTAGCATGAATTTAGAAGGAATCTCAGAAATAAATGCATCAAGTCAGAGGTGGATACAAAACTTCAGAATTTCATTGAAGAATTCGGATCCTTAATGCCGAAATGGATTGCAGCAGGAATTTGGATGTCAGAATCAAACCTGACGATTGAATTCAGATTGCAATAAAGCTCCAATGCGAGCTCAACTGATACAACTAGCAAAGATTGATTCAACTAGCAGAATTAGCAAGCTAGAAGTGTGAAAATTCAGAACTGATCAAATGGCAGAGACAAAACAAGTTTCTGAAATTTCATTGAAGAATTCTGATAGGGTGTGCAGAAATTTGAATGAATAACATTTGAATGAAATCAAGTTTCCACTTGACACAACTTGCAGAAATAAATTGCTCATGGCATGCAGAGACAGGATTGCAGATTCATCAAATGCAGAAACTGAGTGGCACATGTAAACGCTGAAATTTCAGAAACGAGCTGGGATTGCAGAAATCGAAATCAGAATTCAGAAATAAATCAACTAGGAAATGAACTCGAATCTAATACATTACACACTGATTGTGATCTCTGATTGCAAGAGTTAAGCTAAACATAAATCGAATTGGAACAAAAGCTGAAAAACTCGAAACTGAAATAAAATTCAGAACAGGGCAAGAGGCTGATACGCAAGGTTTCAAGCTGAAATTAACTGAAATTAAACACACTATCCACTAGAAAAGCTTCCTAAAATACTCAACTTAAAGGACATAAACCTAATTAAGCAGAAACAAGTAGGAAACGAGATTAACCAAATCTGAAACCAATTCAGTAATGAAACCAAGTGCAGAAACGACATTTACAGCTAAAACAACTGAAATTAAACTATCTAAGCTACTCCTCAATGCTTCCCTAGCTCAAGATTTCTTTGTTCGTCACGCAAAGGCTGGCCTCGAACCCCTAAGCTCAGCAATTCGCTGGAAAACAGCTCCGCTTGGTAAACTCTGCTCAAACTGCACAGTTAGGGAAATCCAATCCGAATCCCTTCGATCTCAAAGGATGGAACGGCGATGAAGATTTGACGATCCTCTGAGCTCACCTGAGAACCCCTACAAGCAGCTCAGAGGGTCGAAAATGGCTTGTGGAAGCAATCAAAGTGATCGGACCACAGAGCTGTCGAAACCCTCAAACAAGCTCTGTCCGGCACGAATTTGAGCTGAAATCTCCAACAAGATTATCCTCCAGCGATCCAAACCTTGATCCAGATGAAGAATTAAGGGGTCGCGCCCCTTGAATTGAAGAACTGTGGAAGAAATTGCTAAGAACAAAACGAGGAAGAAGAAGAAACGGCGGAGACGCGACAAGGCTTGGCTGCGGGCAAAATCTGATTAAATAGTTATCAACGGACGGCCCAGATTGATCGGAGGAGATCCAATGGCAGATCTTGGTCTGATTTGAGCCAAACTTTTATGATGATGATCTGGGGTCAGGATCTGCCTTGTGGTAGCTCGGATCCTCCAGATATTCAACGGATGGTCCAGATCAACTCTATCTGTGAATGGACGCTCTAGAGCCCTCCTTGCTTGATCTAACGGTTGATTGAGCTCTGATTGGAATGAAACCTTCAGATCTTGATCATAGAGCTTGATCAACCCTAACCCTAGCTCGGATTGCTTCAGATCGTCCCGGATGGCTCAGATCTAGCCGCTCTTGAATCGGACGGCCCGGATTAATTGTAAGCTTGATAATTCGATCCGGTTCACATCCGACTCAAGTTTGACCCAGTATGCCCTAGGTCCAGGATCCTTTCATGCCTACAAAAATATATCAGAAAATTAGTGGCCAAATAATCCAAAAAATGTGTAAATTTACAATTAAGTCCAAAATAAGAGGAAATCCTAAAACCTAGGGTAAAATCACAATTAAGCAATAAAAACATAGGTTAAACATGGATTTTAACAATTAAAATAATCAATAAAATGGTATCTATCAGCTATGCACTTAAGACAGCTGTTTACTTGCTAAACAGAGTCCCGACCAAGGTAGTCTCTACTACTCCATATGAGACATGGAATAGTAAGAAACCTCATTTATCTCACCTAAAGATATGGGGTTGTCCTGCTTATGTAAAGCGGACTGTATCAGACAAATTGGATGCTAAGTCTGATAAATGTCTATTTATTGGATACCCTAAGGAATCAAAGGGTTACCAATTCTATCATCCCTTGGAACAAAAGGTGTTTGTTTCAAGGCATGCTGTATTTCTGTAAAAATATTTTCTTTTACAAGAAAACAGTGGGAGTGGCATTGAACTTGATGAAGTTCAAGAAACTCCAATAGACATTACAGAGACACCTAGTCTAGACCCACAACCAATAACTCATAATGATGAGCTATCAGTTGAACCTAAAACAACACCACCTTTTCGTAGGTCTGATAGGACACGCAACATTCCAGAGAGATACGGATTTCTCATAAGTGAATCGAATGACGTGTTACTCATAAGTGATGACGAACCTATCAGTTATGAAGATGTTCTGAAAAGTTCAGAAAGGGACAAATGGCTTGAAGCCATGAAGTCGGAAATGGATTCCATGTACGAAAATCAAGTATAGGACTTGGTTAACCCACCTGAAGGGATTAAGCCCATAGGGTGCAGTGGGTTTTCAAGAAGAAAACCGACATGGAAGGTAATTATGCTTAAATCCATTCGGATGCTCCTGGCCATATCAGCTCATTATGATTATGAGATATGGCAAATGGATGTGAAAACAGCTTTCCTTAATGGAAACATGCTTGAGGATGTATACATGATACAACCTGAAGGTTTCACATCGGTTGATAAAACCAAAATATGCAAGCTTCAACAATCCATATATGGACTGAAGCAAGCATCCAGGAGCTGGAACATCCGTTTTGATGAGACAATCAAAGAGTGTGATTTCTCACAAAATCCTGACGAACCTTGTGTGTACAAGAAGGTTAGTGGGAGTGCAGTCGTATTTCTAATATTATATGTCGATGACATATTACTTATAGGAAACGATATATCAGTCTTACAGTCGGTTAAAATTTGGTTGTCCAAAACCTTCTCCATGAAAAACCTGGGAGAAGCAACCTATATCCTTGGGATTAGAATCTATAGAGATAGATCAAAATGGTTGCTTGGTCTTTCGCAGTCTACATATATAGACCGAGTGCAAAAAAGGTTTAGCATGTCAGAATCCAAGAAAGGTTACCTTCCCATCAGGCATTGTAACACCCCAATTTTTCATCCTTATGTAATGTTATGAATTCATGAAACATTATTATGAAATGTCATGATGGGCTTGGCTTAATGGGCTTTGATGTGGATTAGTGCAAAATGTGATAAAAAGAAAGTGTAGAAAGGAGGAAGCAAGGATCGAACCTTGAACCTCCTAGTTACACTAACCATGTCTTAACCAATGCACCAAGAGTGTTTCATGTTGAGAGAATAAGAAACGTGCTCGTTAAAGCTAGGGAAGTGAAGAGACATGTCCCTTCATGAGAATAGTATAAATTAGAGAGGGAGAGGGAGGAATAACTTCCATTCTTCTTCTTCCCCACTCTCCCCACCGAAATCTAGAAGCTCTTTCTCCCTTTTCATTTTTTCGAAAATACACCCTAGGGTTCTAACCCTAAGGAATTAGAAAGAAGAAGACCCCATCCAAGGATCTTGCCCTCTACTAGGGCCAAGGGTTCTAGAGAAGTTCTAATAAGGGGAACTCTCACTCCTCCTTCAACCAAGGGTACCCTAAGGATTTAGAGAAGGTGAATTTCAAGCGAAAGGATGTAAGTATCCCCTCGCCTGCAGTGTAATTGTTGTGCATGATTCCTTCTCCTTTTCATTTTCGAAAATGGGAGTTTTTCCCTTGTGTAAGTTTCGGCCACCACCAAGGGGGAGACCTTGGCTACTCCTTGATGCATGAGGAGACCCCTTGGGACTTAGGGTATAGACATATGTTGTTTTCCTTCATGTCGTGATGACAAAAACTAGGGTTGAACACCCTATATGTTTCGGCCAAGGCATGAAAAATTAGGGTTTAGGGTTGCATTATTATCCTATGATGTATCCATGCTTAGTGTATTGTATGATAGTGTAGACAAGGTGTTTGTATAAATGTATGGTTACAAAAATCCAACTTTTTTTCCCTACCCTACACTTCGGCCAACCCTAGAAGAATTAGGGTTTAGGGTTGCATGATTATCCTATGATGTATTTTATGCTTAATATGTTGCATGATATGTATGTGAGGTGTTTGTGTAAATGTTTGTGTGAATGTTTGATTTCAAAAACCCTAATTCCCCCTACCCTACACTATTCGGCCAACATGAATAGGTTAGGGTTTGTGAAGGTTAAACTAACCTATGAGATATGTTTATGTTTAGTAAGATGATATGTATATGCATGTGATGTTTAAATGTAATGCTTGATTGGAAAACTTAACTTTCCTTAGCATGTAACTTCTGGCCATGCATGAAACATTAGGGTTGTGAAGGTTGATTACCCTATGATGTATGCTATGCTTAGTATGATACATGATGTATATATATGTGATGCTTGTATGGGGTGTTTGATGTCAAAAAAACCTAACTTACCCCTACCCTATGACTTTCGGCCAAACCCTAGTTTTAGGGTTGGGAAGAATTAAATTAATCCATGAAGCATGCTACCACTTCCTATGATATGAATATGATTTATGTGACCAATCTTGTCATATATAAAGTATGTTTAAGTGGTTGAAATATGATGTATGTATGAGCATGTCTTATAGCCCATGGGGCACCCTTATGAATTGCATGTGATGTGTATGTTAAAATGCTTGAAAGGATACTCCACTAAGTATGGGATCAAGAGCACCCCTTATGTTGTGTGGTGTGTCCCTATGGGATCATGAGCACCCTTAAAGAGTGGTGTGTCCCTTGAGAGTGGATTTGGAGTACTCCTTAGCATATATGTAAAAGCATGATAAGTATTTTACTTTGAAAGTTGTGGACCCGACTCGGAAGGGGGTCGTTAAACAAATCCGGTGTACATGTTAACTGAAGGTCATGGCTCCGGTAGGACGGAAGGGTCCTGCTCTAATGGGTTGGTGGCTCGCTACCCCAATTCATTAGGGAACGCGCTTGATGTGGTACATAACTGGGCCCCTATATGATGTTAAAGTATTTTTAAGTAATACCTTTATGGAATTGTTTTGAAAACATTTATTATACGTGAAGGGTATGCTTAAGATACTTTATACTGCTTGCTTAGAAACTTTGATGTTTAGTATGCTATGATAAACTCATGCTTATGATTCATTATGTGTACATGTTGTATTCTTCCGTATGGATTTTGCGAGTAGGACAGGATCCTTACTAAGCATTTATGCTTACTAGTTTACGTGTTGTCTTATGCTGCAGATAAGGGTAAGGGACACTTAAACTAAAGGAAGAGGCAGGAGGGCTGAAGATGTGTGGGGTGGTGGCTCGGGAAAGAAAGATTCTTATATCTACTTTACTATGCTTATGTTGATGTTTTCCTTGATAATGAATGCTAGTGATTAGAGTTGGTACTCTTGAATATTAGTGATTACACTTGGATTACTCTTATACTCGATTATGTTTGATTATGTTGTGAGTTGAACTACTTGTGAACCTATCATGTTATAGGATAACTCTTGATTAAGATATTTCACATGATGTTCTAGACTTCCTTTAGACTCAATCTTATGAATTGTTATTATGCATGGAAACCTATGACTATGCTTCTAAATGATGTTCTAGGATGTGAATTCATGTGTTACTCCTTGCAATGGAATGTAAAACCTTACTATCATGATTTGTGTGTTACTGAACTTGCTATGCACCTACCATGTTCTAATCCTTAAAGCATGATATCTGATTGGCATACACTGACTAGTATGCTTAGCACTTGTAAATATCATTTGATAGTTTTAAACAAGCATGCTCAGTACTTAGTCCTTGCACTTTTATTTTTATTTTATGTTAAAAATTATATGATTGATTGTACGTAACCCTGCCCCGAGAGTAGATATAAGGGCGGGCGTTACAGGCATGGGATCAACCTTTCAAAGTCTATGTGTCCGCGCACAGAAGACTAGAGGATTTGCATGAATAAGATTCCTTATGCATCCGCGATAGGATCTATCATGTATGCTATGTTATATACTAGGCCCGATGTATCATATGCTCTGAGCGTCACGAGCAGATACCAATCTGATCCAGGAATGGATCATTGGGCGGCTGTCAAGACAATCCATAAGTACTTAAGAAGAACTAAGGATGTACTCCTAATATATGGAGAAGGAGATATGGTAATACGTGGGTATAGAGATGCCAATTTCCAAACAGATAAGGATGACTCCAAATCTGAGACTGGATACGTATTTACTTTGAATGGAGGCGCAATAAGTTGGAAGAGTTCCAAACAAGACACCGTAGCGGGGTCTACCACGGAAGCGGAATATATTGCAGCTTCGGAAGCAGCAAAGGAAGTAGTCTGGATCAAGAAGTTTATCTCAGAACTTGGTGTGGTTCCAACCATTGATGAAGCAATACCGGTTTATTGCGACAACAATGGAGCTATTGCACAAGCAAAGGAACCAAGGTCTCATCAATGATCCAAACATGTGCTTCGCCGCTATCATCTGACCAGAGAGATTATAAGTAGGAATGATATACAAATTGAGAAAATTCCCACTGAAAGGAATTTAGCGGATCCTTTAACTAAGGCCTTGCCTCAAAGCAAGTTTGAGGGTCATGTTAGAGCCTGTGGTATTGGATACCGTAGCGATTGACATTAGGCCAAGTGGGAGTTTGTTAGTAATATGAGAGAAGTGTCCTAAGGCAATCGCCTTATGATTGTAATCATTTACCTTAATAAATGAATATTCACTATTTGAGTATACATGTTCGTGTATTTGATTGAGATCTTAAACTCATTTACTGAATGTCCGCAATACAATTCACAGCATGAGAGAATTTGTGATGAATTCACAACTAGTGATTATCTCTACATATGTAATTGTGAAGTATTGAAATTGTCCCTAGTCGATAAATTGATAAATATGGACACTATCAATTCTGTTGAGACTAGCATGGGTTATTCTCTAATCAGCTGATTCTCACTGGCTGGTGATATTGGGATGTCCGGAGATAAACATGAATGCTAGTTAGGGAACTAGTTTATTGGAGTGACTAGCTGTAAAACTTCATATGGTAATCTACATATAGATATGTCAATGAAGTTCTTACTGCAGCTTAAGTGCGATGTTCCTTTGACTTGCGGTGTTCAAGTCATCTTGGTCATGAAGACTTATACTTTGACATCTTAAGCAAGCATCTCCAAGGAGGTGTGGACCCAGGATGATTGGGTATAAGCCGAAGTACCCGAAGATGTTTGAATAGCCTACAAAGGATTCACCACTCCTTGCGAGGAGATGTATACCCAAGGCCTATTGTCGGATTGTTACTCGAAGCCTCTGGCCAGAGCATCACATGTTCCGAGTATGAATATCTCAGATACATGAGAGTAATTAGAATCCATTTTATGAGAAAGACATTACTTGGGCTAGGTGTGACGTAGTCAGCATAGTGGGGACTGACACACATAGACCGTGTCCTGAACCAAGTGGGTATAAGATGGTGAAGGAAATGAGGCACGATTCATTAAAGCTGCTGATGGGTTTCAGAATTATTTCTGAGGTCAACCGTGTAACGACCCGGAAAATTCTCTTAATATTTTCTTAAAATATTAAGCATGTTTAAATAATTTTCCAAGGGACCTAGAAATATTAAGGAGAACTTTGGCCTAGAAAATCCATGTTTTCTCATTTAAATTGAGAAAACTAAGTACTAATAGGCTTTATGTGGGCTTTTTAGTACCATGATTATAGGTGAATTTTCGGTAATAATTAGTATAAATATAAATAGGATTTAATTAGGCATATTAGCATGATTATGGATAAGTCTTAGCCTAATTTTTCTATTTTAATGGAGAAATTAGGTACTAATGAGCTTTAAATGGGCTCCAAAAATGGGTATTAATTAGGTAAAATTAATATAAATTAGGTAAAATTAATATAAATATAAACGAATTTTATTTAGGAATATTAGCATAATTATGGGTGATTTTTGGAGAATTTTCGAAATAAAAGGGAACTTTCGAAAATTAGAGGAAAAGGTTTAAATAAAATGAAAAATAAAATAAAAATAAAGGTGCATGGGCCAAGGATTGAACCTTGGACCTCTTGTACAACCATGAATATTTAACCAACTCACCTAGCAAGGAATACTTATGAGTAAATGAAGTGGAGGTTGGTTAAGAAGTAGAAGGAGATGAAGGGTCATGGAGAGACTCTTCATTTGCCTCTTTAAAGGAGCTATAAAGAGGGGGTTTGGGGAGTTACTTCTCTTCACCATCAAGTGCATTTGCTCCCCTCCTCCCTCCTCATTCTAGCCGAAATTCTAAGGAAGAGTTCCCCTTGGAAAAGTTTCCACCAAGGCTCCATCTCCCAAGATCTAAAGTTCTTACAAGGATCCAAGGACTAGGTGTGGTCAAGAGACATCAAGTCTTCTTCCTTCTCTCCATCCAAGGTCTAAAAATTTAGAAACCCCAAGGTAAGACTCCCTCACCTGTGGTATAATAGTTCCCTATGATTTTTATGATTTTTAGTATGATATAGTGGTTGGTTTTCGAATTGGATGCTGAAAGGAAAGAAAACCAAGACCCTCATGCTTAAGGGTTTCGGCCACCATGTTTTTAAGATCTAAAATTATGATAAAAATATGTATAATGTTATTTAATGTTCCCTTATGATGTATAGAAGTTAAGTATAATTTTTGGGAATTTTTGGAGTACCCTAGGATACCCTAGGTTTTCGGCCAACATGAAAGAAACAAAAACTAAGAACCCTGAGTTTAAGGGTTTCGGCCACCATGTTTTAAAGGTCTATAATTATGCTAAAAATCATGATAATGTTATTTAATGTTCCCTTATGATGTGTAGAGGTTAATTATAATTTTTGGGAATTTTTGGAGTACCCTAGGACACCCTAGGGTTTCGGCCAACATGAAACAAACAAAAACTAAGAACCCTGAGTTTAAGGGTTTCGGCCACCATGTTTTAAAGGTCTATAATTATGATAAAAATCATGATAATGTTATTTAATGTTTCATTATGATGTGTAGAGGTTAAGTATAATTTTTGGGAATTTTTGGAGTACCCTAGAGGCCCCATATGATTCGGCCAACCCCAAGGACCCAAGGGTTAGGGTTGAGTCTTTAACTTCAAGCATATGTTTATGTGTTGCCATGATATAAGGATGATGGATGGTGATTATGTGAATTTTCACATGGCCTTGGGACTCCACAAGTTTCGGCCAAGAAGGGTTAATAGGGTAAAAGTTAAGATTTATTTCAAGTAAGGGTCCCAATGGCCCTATGGTAAGATGTGATTTGTGTTTTATGAATGATATGCCATGTTTATGAATGATATGTCATGTTTATGCATGATATGCCATGTTTATGAATGATATGCCATGTTATGAATGATATGCCATGTTTATGAATGATATGCCATGTTTCTGCATGATATGCCATGTTTATGAATGATATGCCATGTTATGAATGATATGTCATGTTTACGAATGATATGCCTTCCATGTTTATGAATGATATGCCATGTTATGAATGATATGTCATGTTTTAGGATAATATGAATGTATGCCATGCTCTATGAATGATGTGTACATATGCCATGTCTAAGAATGAAAATGATGAATGACAAGTATGATGAATGAAAGATGATGCTTATGTCTTTAAGGCATAAATATGCTAAACGGCACGATCGATGGTCGACGGTACGACGGTCGAGAGGACCGGTAAATGGGCCGGTAGACGGGCCGAGCCGTAACAAGTTATGCTATGATAAGTATGCCATGAATGTCTTATGAATGATGAAACATGAAAAGTATTTTACTTTATGTATGGGCTTGTACTGGACCGAAGTATGGGTCCAAGGGATGGGCACCTTAAGAACGCCCCAGTTCTGGACTACCGAAGCTGTCCACGGTTCTGGCACTACCGGAGCTGTGCAACAGGGATGGGCACCTTAAGAACGCCTCGGTTCGGGGACTACCGACTATGCTGTCCTTACCCTAGTAGGTTGGGGCTCGCGACCTCGGACTTGCTAGGGATGCGCGCTATGATGTATGTATGTGGTACAAGCCGGGGACCCCAAATGATGTTATGATGATTATGTTTAAGCAAATTAAAAGTATGTTTTAAAAGTTAAGCATCCCTTATGTATATGCATTCCACTCATGCATCCATTCATGCTATGCATTATGCTATGTTGATAAGATGATATGCTTACGTTTCATGTTAAGAATTATGTATGAGAATGAATGATCTATGCCATGATTATGTTAGGAAGATGTTCATATGCTATGATAGGTATTATGCCATGCTACCATGTTTATGATTTATGCCATGAAAGATGTCATGCTACTATGTTTATGATTTATGCCATAAAAGATGCCATGCTACTATGTTTATGATTTATGCCATGAAAGATGTCATGCTACTATGTTTATGATTTATGCCATGAATTATGCCATGCTTAGAATGTCTACTTTGTTTATGAGTTATGCCATGAATTATGTCATGCTTAGAATGTCTACTATGTTTATGTTCATGCCATGCTATGTATACGATAAGTGATGTAGGATGTTATGTTCCAAGTAGAGCACCAAGTATGTTAATGTTTTATGTGCTCATTATGAGATGATGAATGATGAATGGTTTTGTGAGTAGGAAAGAGTCTTACTAAGCCTGTATACTTATAGTCTTATTTCCTTATACCGCAGATCATTCAAGGGGACAATGAAGGAAGCAGCAGGAGGGCAAGAACGCATGTGTGTAGTAGTGACTTGGCCCAGGAAACTTTATGTTTACGGTTTATGCTAAAACTTCACCTTGGTTACTTATATGTCTGAATAATGACCTGTGGAACCTTATGATATGATGTTACGTATGACATGATATGATATGATGCTTAAGTTCAAAGTTAATATGCTAAGGTTCCTATGTCATTAAGTTAAGAATGATAACAGGGCATGTATAAGTTAAAGTTATTCCGCTGCCTTATGATGTCTACATGCCCTAAGCATGTTAACGTAACGCCGCTTACGAAAGAAAAAAAAAGTGGGCGTTACAAACCGTTGATCTTTCGATTAATTGGGGATCATGATGTACTACTAGGTGCCACTCATGATCGTTCTATAATTGGTTAATTATAGACGGCCAATATAAATCGAAAGCCTATTTAGTCACACGCACTACGAGTAATCCGAGGGATTTAAAATGAGTTGAAAATTTGATTTTCGATCAAGAGAGATAAGTCGAATCTGAATTTTTCAGAGACGCATCGGAAACATAAAATGACTAAGTCTTTTGAAGACTTATTGGACGAATTAAATGAGTTTAATTCGTACAGTTTCGGCTTGGGTTTGGCCGGCCAAAGAGGGTCCCCACCCTCTTTGTTTGGCCGGCCACAATAAAAGGGGAGAACCAAATTGTTTGGTTCAAATTATAAAATAAACCGCGCGTGGTTTGTTTTATAAAATTATGGATAAAGAAATTTATATAAAGAAATTTATATAAAGAGATTTATTTTCATGGAAATTAAAATAAACCTTGGATTGGTTTATTTTATTTTATAAAATCAATAATGGATTGATTTACCATGATAAAGAAATTTATATAAAGAAATTTATATAAAGAAATTTCTTTCCATAATAAAAGGGGAGACATGGTTGTTTTTATTATAAATTAAGTTATAATAAAAACTTGGCATAACGGAATAATTCATAGAAAAATTTATATGATAAATTTCTTATGAAAATTTATTCCGTTAAAAGGAGACTTGGCGATTAAGAGGCTACTATAAAAAGGTACCAAGGCAAGGCTTGGAAATCAATCCAAGAGATCAAGGATTCTTACCTAGCCTCTCTCTCTCTCCTTCTCTCCCTCTCCCTCTTCTAGTGCCGCCGGCCCTAGAGCCCTCCCCCTTTGCCGTGAGCTTCCACCACCAAGAAGAGGCCGAAGAAGAAGAATAAGCGGGCGCGACTCCTTCCTTCCTCCCAGAATCTTGATTCCGTTCTTCGTTTGGTGGTTAGTCTTTTCATCTCTCTCTTGGTATTCTTGTCATGACTTTGGAGAATCTAGTAGTTCTTGTCAGCACGAAACTCGTGGCTTTGCGAAGTCATCCCGAAGAAAACTCGGCGTGGACGCGAATAGAGGCGGAGCTTCCAAGGGACGCTACGGTTGGATCTCGTCCCTTTCTATGAGTTACGCGAGGTATTAAGTAAATTAGTTTACTTTCTGCAAAATTTTAAATGTATGATCATGTCTCCACAACATAAGGTTGCATGCTAGATACGTGGTTAAAATAATTTGAGAAATTATTTATGCTAAACCTTCCGCTGCACGTAATTAAATTTTAAAATTACGAACCCGTATCCATGTCAACATGCACCCAGTCCCAACAGTCTCTTCCTTAAGGAGTTTTACCTCTTCTCGGAGAGAGTTGACCCAATCATGAGACTTTGCCAGTTTGCGAGATAGATAAGAAATAAGTTTGTAATGATCCGATTCAAAATAACCCGTTACCTTGAGTCAGCCAGTTTTCGATAGTGAGACGGTTCCATGCTCTGTTTCTTCTTTCGATTTGGAGTCGATGTTGATCTCGTCTTTGGTTGTTAATGCGAGGAGGATGGAGTGTGTTGCTTCATCCTCGTCTGATTCCAATGATGACTCATCCCAAGTTGCTTGCAATGCCTTCTTCCTCTGTTGCTTTTTCGTCACTTTTACGTTCGGGCATTCAGATTTGAATTGCCCCATCTTTCCACACCAATAATAGGTGAGATCCGTCTTGTTCTTTGGTCTAGCCGGATCGTCTTTTGGTTGTCCCATCTTCTTCTTCTTTTGGGCTTTCTGAGCTTTGAACAACTTCTGGATGATGTTCACAACCTCCGCCAGTTCTTCTTCTTTAGATTCCGAGTTAGAATCCAGTTCTGGTTCTGGTGACTTCTTCTTGATTTTTCCTTCAATTAAAACTACACCTTTCTCTGCAAGTACATGATTAATCAGCTCATGTAATTGAAATTCTAAAAATAGTTCATCTAATTTTGTTTTAGATAAATCCTTAGAAACTTTGTAAGCATCAACCATCGATGCCCACTGTGAGTTTCTAGGGAATGAGTTCATGGTATACCTTATCAGATCCCTCTTTTCAATTGTGTGCCGGATGATGTGGAGTCTGTTCATGATTTCTTGTATCCGAGCATGCAGTTGGGAAGCAATTTCTCCGTCCTGCATTTTTAAATTATATAATTTATTTAATAATAAATCTCAACGGCTTACCTTGGTGTTGGTTGTTCCTTCGTGGAGTTCTATCAGCTTGTTCCATAATTCATTGGCGCTGCTGAAAGGACCGACATGGTTAACTCCTCCTTTGTATGTCCACATTGGAGAGTCCGTGTCGCTTTTGCATCAGCTTCAATTCTTCTCTTGGCAGATGTGTCCCATTTGTCATAGCTCAACACCGTCCCTTGCTCGTCTCTTGGGAGATCGAATCCAGTTTAGATTAAGATCCACATGTCCACCTGAGTTTTCAGGTGGACTTCCATCTGACTCTTCCAATAACCGAAATATTCCCCAGAGAAGAGAGGGGGGTGAGCAGTGCTATGACCCTCTTGCATGCCCATTAAGAAGGAAGGGAACGAATCAACGACTTGCAAAAACATAAACAAAGAAATATACTAAGATTTTGTCTTAGATTAGTAGTGTGACATAAAAAGAAAAATATGCTCGAGTGGTGATTGCACTGTTCTCAAGTCCAAACAAAAATATGATCGAAAATGAAAAAAAAAAGAGTAAGCAAAAAAATCTGAAATATACGCAAGTGGTGGTTTCACCAGAATTGAGCAGCCCCGGTCTCATACCAATTGTAGGATCAAAATAGAGGGATAGAGGGAGGTGAATATTGCTTTAAGAAAATTCTTCAGATTTCTGAATAATCGAGTACACAGCAGAAGTATAAGAATAAGCATGGGAGTAGAGACAGTGGTAAGTCAATTCACAGTACGCTAACGCAAGTTGGTTTTACGTGCTTCAGAGTCTTGATCGGCTCCTACTGCAAGGCTCACGATCCTTGATCGTTTACTTTGGGCAATTCACTAATGATCGGAAGAATGTACAGTTTACAAAACTTAAGTCTGCAAAATAACAAGTATACCGACTCCTTTGAATGACTTGAAAATCTTCGCTTGGAGAGTCGGACGGTGTTTCGGCGTTGTCGGAGATTTGATCGCATAGCACACAAGAGAACATAATGAACGCAGAATGTTAATTGTTGTTTTGAAGTGCTGCTCTCGACCCCTTTATATATTAGTCATTCAGGCGGCCTAGTCGCAGCGTCTCAGGCAGCAATTCTATTCGATGCACAGTCAAACTTTATCCTGCCTCAAGCGCCCTAGTCTCTTTCAGGCGGCTGAGTGTTGACGTGGCTTATCCACTCAGCACTCCGTAAGCTTCAGCGTTGCGCCAGCTTAGCCACCTGCTGCCAGCTCCCAGGTGCCTGAGTCCCATTCAAGCGCCCTAGTCTAACTGGTTCAACTTTTTCAGATGCAACAAGGGTTAGTTCCTCAATAATATAAATATAATTAAAGTATGCATGGATTACAACAAGTGTTGTCATGGTCCTGACTTTTAGGTTTCAACTGAAATCCTAGGTCGGATCAATGTCTAATGTTCCCTCCTCGAGGAACTCGTCCTCACCTAGTCCTCTTAGGAGAGTGTACCTGCTGCCACCAAGAACCTCCGATTGGACTTTTGCTCGGCCTCCGAGGACCCAGAACTCAAAGACGTTCGACCTCGACCCATCTTGACTCCTGTCTGCAATCCCCACTCGGCAAAGTCTTCTTCTCATACCCCCAGGCCAAGACGTCGTGCTCTGCTTCACTCACCAAGTCTTCGTTACCCGATCCCCGACCAGGAGTTCTTACATAACCCTGCAGGTCAAGACTTCTTGCCTGGCATACCTAGAACTTTCTCCAAGCTTTACAAGTTCATCAGTATAAACAAATCAGCTTAACTTGAACCCTTTGCCATTTATCAAAACAAGGATCTATCTAATGCTTCCAGCACCAACATAAAGTTGAATTGTTACTTAAAATTTAAGATTTGAGATTAATTAAGATTTAAGTTTTTAGTTTTGTGATTAATTAAGATTTAAGTTTTAAAAATTTGTGATTAATTAAGATTTATGTTTAATTAAGATTTAAGTTTTTATGATTTGTGATTAATTAAGATTTATGTTTTTAGATTCGTGATTAATTAAGATTTAAGTTTTTAAGATTTGAATAATAATTTTCGGTCTAATTGCATCATTTGCATTAATTTAAAAAATTCTGATTCATCTATTTTTCTTTTGTTTTTATATTTTCAATTTTATTTAATACTTGTATTTTATTTGAATTCTTATAAGCCTTTTTAATTATAGTTTCAATTTTAATAAATTCATCTTCATCTTCATCATCATCTTCAGAGTTATATTCAGAATTAATAAATGTTGTATCATTATCTTCAATATAACTAGAATAATTTTTAGGATTACTAATTAAGGTTGTATCATTAACTTCAAAATAAGTATAATAATTAATTAAGAATTCATAATTATCTTCAAAGATATTTGAATTATTTTGAGAATTATTTTGATAATTATTAACTAATGTTTCATTATTATCTTCAAAATTATTAAGATTACCTTCAGGATTATTAATTAAGGTTTGATTATTATCTTCAGAATTATTAGAATTATCTTCAGGATTATTAATTAAGGTTTGATTAGTATCTTCAGAATTATTAAGATTATCTTTAAGATTATTATTTAAGGTTTGATTATTATCTTCACAATTATTAGGATTATCTTCAGGATTATCAATTACAATTTCATTGTTATCTTCAACATTGATTGAATTACCAGAAATTTTCAAAATTTTAGAATAAATTTCTAAAATTTTAGCATTAATATTAATGATTAAGGAATTAATATTCAATATTCTACCATTATCAATGATTGATTTGGGACTATTACTAACTAATTTATCATGCAAGACATTTAGCTTAGTATATAGAAAATCTAATTTACTCGAAAAATTAAATGTTACGTTTGTCGTATAGGGGTACTTTTGGAAAGAAAATTATCATATACATTTGAATCTAAGCTGACAGGAATATTTCTGCAAGAATTATCATTTTGTTCCTTCATTATCTTTTTTACCATTTCCTGGCATTTTGGACCCACTTATCTTCTAGTCTGGATACTGATTTTTGTAGTGTCCGTAGTTTTGGCACTTAAAGCACATGATGTGGCTCTTGTCCCTCCGGGCTCCTGGCGTTGGTACCTCCGTTGCCGTCGGTAGTGATATACGAGTCTTACGAGTAGGACACTAATTTTTATAGTGCTCTCTCTCCCTCCACTTGAAACAGATTATGTGAAATTTAAAATTAGACATTACAATATAAATATACCTCTTTCACCCTTGACTCCCCCTCAATTCCTGACCATCTTGTTCCTTTGGCGATGAGTCCGATCAGAGCAACCCGCTCTGATACCAATTATAGTATCGAGATTGAGCGATAGAGGGAGTGGGTGAATATCACTTAACAAAAACATTGTTGGATCTTCGTTGATTGTTTCGCTTAATATCAGAGTTGTTATTAGTAGTGGAATAATAAAAGTAAAAACACATACAACAAGAACACGCGAGATTTACTTGGTTCCCAACCCCCCCAGGGTAAGTACATCCAAGGCCTAATTATGGGTAGCACCCATCCACTAGTGGTCTCCTTTCCAAAATTTCCGGAGGCGGAGAAACCCGTCTTACAGTTGAGAGTACAAGAAAAATAATGATAAAGAATTACAAGTTATAACTAAATGCAAAACAAAATAGAAGACGATGATTCTGACCAATCTGGAACATCGAAACGTCGCGCACTTCCTCCCGGAGCCTCCTTGGTCGCAGAGCATCGTCTCAGCACTTTTCCTTTACATAGAATGAGTAAAAGGATGTGTAAGTTGATGTCCTGAACTGTTGCACTCGACCCCTTTTATAGTACTTACTCAGGCACCTTAATGGACTTTCAGGCGCCCTTATTGCGGTCAAAACTTGATCCGAACTGGCATACTCGACGCAGAGATAAAGCTTGCATCCCAGGTGCCTGAGAGCTATTCAAGCACCTGGGAGCCCTTTCCCAGGTTATTGTATTTCTTGCGTTTTCTATCCTATCTTGCCTCCAACTCTAGGTTCTTCAAGACAAACAATCACAAGACAAAACAAATAATCTTAAGCATTAATGATCGACAGCCAGAGCTGGCTAGTTCTGACTTTGGATTTCAAATGAAATCCTAGGTCGAACCGTCGTCTATTGTTCCCTTTCTCGGGGGAACGTGTCCTTGCTTACTCCACTCTAGAGAAATTTGCCAACCATGACCTCCTGTTGGACTTTTGCTCGGCCTCTAAGAATCCAGAACTCGACGACGTTAGACCTCGACCCATCTCAACTCCTGTTCGCGATCCCTGCTCGGTAAAGTCTTTGGTCGGTCCCCCAGACCAAGTCTTCATGCTCGGCTTTACTTGCCATGTCTTCAATGCCTGATCCCCGACCAGAACTTTTGCTCGGCCTTGGAGAATCCGGAACTCGATGACGTTCGACCTCGACCCATCTCGACTCCTGTCCGTGATCCCCTCTCGGCAAAGTCTTCTGCCCGGTCCCCCGGATCGAGTCTTCGTGCTCGGCTTCACTTGCCAAGTCTTTGTTGCCCGATCCCCAACTAGAACATCAATGCCCAACCCTCGGCCAGGACTTCGTGCCTTGATAATGACTTCTTTGCTAGTCATCTTAATCTTGACTAGACTTCTTTCTACCAAACATCAAGTCCTATTTGACTTAGACCAAATGTGTTTTATTACTCTGCCAAACATCAAGTCCTGTTTGGCTTATCTCTTTGTCAAACTAGCCATCCCTCGGTTCTCTACCAACATCAAATCCTGTTTGACTAACCCTTATTCTAACTGATCAAACCTTAGTATATTATCAAACATATCAGATCTAGGTTTGATCACCCTGCCAAACATCAATTGTTGTTTGGCTAACCTTTTGGTTAACCTGATCAAGCTTGGGTTTAGCCTACCAAACATCAGGTCCTATTTGGCTTAACCCTTGATCACTTTGACCAGACCTTAGTATATTGTCAAACATCGAAACACTAGAGGTTGACTATTCATAATTGATGCTCTCTGCACCAACAACTTCTTCCCAAAATTGATCCTTCTCGGGCGCCTGGGATGTGATGTGGTTCGACGAACCCACATGTGCTAAGTCAACCGGCCATGACTCAACAAGAGGGGTCCCGGGCACCCAGGTCCCATTCAAGCGCCCGGAGCTCCAGGCGCCTGGGTTCAACCCAGGTGCCTAAGCCCTAAATGCTCAACCTCCTTCAACATTCTTCTTTAGCAACAAAACAATGATAGAAGAAAACCAAAGAAGAATTATAAATATGAAATGCATGTGTTTTGACAGGTCGGGTTGTTCAGTCATGAATTTTAGGTTTCGATCGACACCCTTTTGGTCGACCCCCGACCCTGACTCCAAAACTTGTGACGTCCGATCCTTTAATCTTCTTGACTCTTATCCTTCATCCTCGATCAACCAAGTCTTCTGCCCAATCCTCTAGAAGGACTTTGGTGCTCAGCCCTTGATCAGGACTTAGTGTCTAACCCTCGGTCAAGTCTTCATTACCCTGCATGCCCAATCCTACAGATCAGGAGTTAGTACCCAATCCTACAGATCAGGAGTTAGTACCTAATCCTACAGATCAGGACTTATTGCCTAGGTCAATTAGGACCTTCCTGCACACATAGAGTAATATATTAGATCATAAACAATCTCAACTTTGAACCTTTGCTAACATCTAAATTAGATTTGAATATCTTGTACTTCCAGCACCAACAATCATTCCCTTTTTTATTATAGCAATATGGTTCAAACTTAAGTAAATATAGAACATGTAAAAATAGTTAAGTTAATGATAAAAAATAAAATCAAATGCTGCCCCGTAACATACTCTCCCCCCCTTGAAATTATCATTTTAGCATACATTAAAAACCAATCAGAAGTTTAAAGTACACATTTCCAAGTTTGTTTTTAGAAAAAGTATGCAATATTTTAGACTCAAAATCTACTAAGGAGAGGGAAGAAAATATTATGCTATGTTTTTTCAAATAGAGTTGGCAAGATAGAGTTTAAAAAAATAAATTTTCAAAGTATAGATTTTTTAAGCATGCAAAAAAATTTAAACATGCTCCCCCTTAACTAAAATTCCCTCCCTATAATTCAAGTATAAAAGGGGATTTTCTCCCCTTAGCTTGAGGAGGAAGTGTTCCCGTTGTGGGAACCATCTCTAGGCTCTCCCCCCACCATTCTGTTGATCTCCAACAACTCTAAGGCATCTCCAATGCTCCCTCATCTCCGTGAAGGCTTAGATTAGATCTTAAGACTCGACATCAAGGACGGATAAGCTTCTTCATCTCCCTCTCTTGATTGACTTATAAATCTTTTCATCTTTGGGTCTTTGTGCTTCTCTCCATGTCTTGTGAATAGATCTCTACATGTTCTAGATCTAGGAAGTAGATGTGATATTTTTTTGATATAAACTCCATGATTTTTGTAATGCCCTTGGATTGATGACATGGTTTGGAACATATTTTGTTTGATTTAATGCTTCAATGAATGTTTTACTCTTATTTTCTATGAGTGTATGCTTATTGTTGTATTAATTGAATGGATTGTGATGATCAATACCATTAAGGGTGAGAGGCTCTAGGTTGTATGCTCAGGGAGCCCACCGTGATAAGGGTATCCTTTCAACTGGACAACCTTGAGCACTCTATTGACTTGGGCATTGTATCCACACAAGGATAAATCTAATCCAACTCAATGGGTCTCCCCTAATCCCGTGTTAAGAGATGACATGTGTAATTTAGGTTCGTATGACTGGGGAACCCTAGTGAAAAGGAAAATCTTTTAACTGAAAATTCTAAATTACCTTGCCTATCTAATCGCACTAGATAGCAAATAGGGGAGGCACTCCGGTGTGAAGATGCAACCCAAAACGATAATCTAGTTAGACTACCTATGATCCCAAACCATAGAGACCAAGGCACTATCAACCTATGAAACATCAATGACGATCACATGGAGACTTATACCCTACAACATTATCCTCTCATAGCTTTTCCTCCTTAAGAGCTTAGTCTTCCTCTCTTCTCTTCTCTACTCTCTCTACTCTCTCTCTCTCTCTCTCTTAAGCAAGTTTTTGTGCGATCTTCACTCCCTTTCTGACTCATTTAGCTAGCTCATGCTTGCGAATGCCCTAGTTGTTGTCAACCTTAGTCCTTGTGGATACGATATCTTTTTATTACTTGACAATGTTCTATGCACTTGCAGACACCACATCAAGTTTGTGTTGTTACTAGGACTGAGAGTGCTACATTAGGCGACTACTATCTAGAGTTAGACTAGGCATTTCTTTTTCATAATGTACATGTGTTTTGCATATTTGCTTAGTTGACTTAGTTCATTTTTGCATCTCTTTATAAAAAACATAAAAACATAGTTAAATTTTTTCCTTTACACATCTATAGAAAACATAAAAACATACTTCCATTTCCTTTCATACATAACAAAAATTCAACAAGATACTTGTCTATATTTGCTTTATTTTTTCTTGCATAGTTTATAGAAATACCAAAAATACCATCTTTATAATTCATGTGGATTATATTGTTGTGCATGCATAGACTTTTTCCTGTAGGTAATTGTTGCCTTTTGATTTGAAATTGACAGAACCTTCAAATACAGAAGAAAAGAACAGAAAGCATAGTTAGATTCAATACTTAATCAACCTGCCATGACAAACAACAACAAGCCACTAAAAGACTGTACAACTCGTATGCTAGAGGGTTTAGTTTTGGGATTTCGCGACCTACTATAGAGGCCAACAATTTTGAGATCAAGCCAGCCTTTATCGCCATGGTTTACCAACATAAGTTTGGTGGCTAACCCTCAGAAGACCCCCATCAGCACTTAGAGACTTTTTATGAGATATGTGAAACAAAAAAATTGAATGGAGTGCCCCAAGATGCAATCGAATTACTTTTATTTAGACTTTCTCTTAGGGATAGTGCAAAGGCCTGGTTAAATTCCCTCCCTCCCAACAACATCTCTTCATGGGCACAATGTGAACAAGTCTTTTTGAAAAAGTTCTTCCCTCTAAACAAGATTGCATATGATCCTGTCACGAAGCAAGGTGGAAGTCTCAAGGGTCAGATGGTTTCTCGAGTGTCGTAACTGCTGACATGGCTCCAACCTGCGAGACAGCGACCGTTAGCCAACCCGCCAGGGAATTTCCCTAGTTTAGCCCTCCGACGGTCAAGTCAGTATCCACAGGGAATATAGTGAAGCCGCAGGAATAGTAGTAGAGGAGAGTGCTATTGCGTATACCTGCGGAATGAGGAGGGGAGGAACTTATATAGTCGGGGGAGCTGACAACCCCTATCCGTGCCGACGAGACAGGGGTATGGTACTTGTCAGCTCGCAGGAGAGTACCTAGAGATACCGCGGCATGGCACGGGATGCTCGGGTAGTATGATCGTACCGAGTTAGCGGGATATCCGCGACATATGTCCTGAATGGGTAAGGCTCACGTTACCCCTACGTCATGGTCGTACCCGAGGTGTCCTGATAGGAGGAGGCGCTTGGAAGGACTGGTTCGGAGACCGAATGGTAGGTCTAGCGACCGAATGATAGGTCCGGAGACCGATGGCCAGCCGGCGAGTCTGAGTGGCATGGACCGGGTCGGAGGTAGTATAGTCGACTGACACGGAGTACGCTATGGGTCAGGGATTAGCCGAGCTACATCTGTGTTGCCATGTTTCGGGTCTACTGGTTGTCAGATCCATGGGGTGCTGAAGACTGAGACCTCCCGACCTGGCCCTGGGTTGGGAAACTGGACTAGGTGGCCGAGCAAGGGGTAACGCCCGTAAAATCCTCTCAATATTTTCTTTAAAAATATTGATCATGCTTATATGGATTCTTGAGTAACATATGAATACTAGCATGAACCTTAGTATGATTGTAATATAAATTAAAAAGCTAAGTATTAATGGGCCTTACATGGGCTCTCATAGTACCATGGCTATTAGTGGACCTTAGGTGGAATTTTAACATAGATAGAAATGAATTCCAATTAGGAATATTAGCATAACTCTTGATGGGCTCTTATGTGGGCCTTGCCAAAAATAAGAGTAAATGGAATAAAAATAAAGTGCATGCACCAAGGATTGAACCTTGGACCTAGAGCTTCATCATGCATATACTAACCAATTCACCTAGCACGGGAGTGCTAGTGGAAAAGGAAAATGATTGTTGTTAAGGCTAAAGGAAGTGAAGAGTCTATTGGTGCAGGAAGCACTATATCGAACCTTGTTTTGATATTGGCAAAGGATTCAAAGTTAAGTGTTATATGTGATCTAACGATGTTACTAAGTGTGCAGGAAACAAAGTCCTAGCGAAAGGCTGCTAGGCACCTGGTGAAGGGCTGCCAGGAAACAAAGTCCTAGCGAAGGGCTGCTAGGCACCTGGCGAAGGGCTGCCAGGAAACAAAGTCCTAGCGAAGGGCTGCTAGGCACCTGGCGAAGGGCTGTCAGGAAACAAACTCCTAGCGAAGGGCTACCAGGAAACAAAGCCCTAGCGAAGGACATCTAGGCACCTGGCGAAGGAATGCCAGGATACAAAGCCCTAGCGAAGGACTGCTAGGCAGCAGGCGAAGGGCAGCTTGGTACTCAAGACCTGGCGAAGGACCGCTAGGCAAAAGTCCAACCAGAGGAGCGGTTGGCATCAGGTACATTCTCCCGAGAGGAGTAGGTGAGGACGCGTTCCCCGTCGAGGGAATAGTAGGTGTCAGTTCGACCTAGGGCTCCATTTTGGAGACCCAAAGTCAGAACCAAGACAGCTAAGACTGTATAAACTAACACATTATTATTTTATGTTGTTTTGGACTAACCTTGGATGCAGGACCAAAGGAATGAGTGTCTGCAGCTCAGAGAGCCTCAAAGGAGTGAGGCAGTGGCTGAGTAGGGCGCCCGGAGTGTCCCGGGTGCCCCAAGGTGCATACAAAACAATGTAAGTAAGGAAGGCTTCGAACAGCTGCTGGGCAGGGCGCCCCCGTGCTCCCGGGCGCCCCCGCTGCTCCCGGGCGCCCCCAACGCCAAGTACCGAAGCAGCTCCCCTCGATGCCAGCGGATAAGAGAGCTGACCCGGTCAACCCGGGCGCCCCCAACGATCAGGGCGCCCCCGTCAAAGCTTGATCCCGATTTTTGAGGGATCAAAGCTGACTGAGACCGAGGCGGATCAGCTGACATGTGGGGGGGGGGGGCGCCCCCGACGTTCCGGGCGCCCGCAGGGCCTATAAAAGGGCCCTCGAACCAAGGCTTCAGGAAATCCAAGTTTTACAACGCATTCACGCTCTTCCGTTCCCGCGCTCTGCTCCAGAAACCTCCTGACTCGAGATACAAGCGCCGACGACGTCCAACTGCTCCGAAAATACCATCTACTCCGGACGTCGGTAAAGAAGAGTTGATTTTTAATTTACTGCACTTATTCTGTAATCAATCTTTGTAAACTGCTTTTGCGCCTCATATAGAATTGCCCAAAGTAAACGATCAACGATCGTGGGCCTTGGGGTAGGAGTCGACCTAGGCTCCGAACCAAGTAAAAATCTCTGTGTTTGCGTGTTTTGGTTTAATCTTCCGCTGTGCAACTTCTCTATCTCAAATCCGAACATTTTCCGATATTCACCCCCCCTCGAACTTGGTGCAACCACCAGTTTGAAAGTTTTTTTCGGATTTACGATTTTTTTAATTTTATTTCTTTTCCTTTTCTTTAATCAAGGTGGTGCAACACCACGCCTTTTTCAATTTTGAATTCTTATTTTCTCACCATAACTCAGAATTGATAAAACGAACAACTTTTGAAAATTTGTCATAAATTTTTTTATTATTATTTTAATATTTTTTCTCGAAAATCGTGCTAAGCAAATTTTTTCCTAAATATTAAATTCCTACTTTTTCATCATTAATCAGAATTGACAAAATCAACATTTTCAAAAAGTTATCATAAATTGTTTTTATTATTTTATTATTATTTCACCTCAAAATTCGTGCAACATTTATTTTGGGCTATTTTTTTCCCCTTCTCCCGCACTACTAATCCAAGACCAAGTCTTGGTACATTTCTGTTATTTCTTTTGTGTGCAGGATTAAACTAAATGGCCAACCACGAGTGGAACAGTGCCCGTCCACCACTATTCTCCGGCGAGAACTTCAAGTTTTGGAGATGTCAAATGGAGTCCCTTCTGAAGGCCCACATGGACTTATGGCGGATCATCCAAACGGGATTCTCTTTTCCCGTAGAAGATGAGTCATCAATCGAGTGGGATAAACTGGATGAACACACTCTCAATCAAATCGAGACCGATGCAAGGGCAACTACAATCCTACAATGTGGCCTAACCAAGGAGCAACTCGAACTAGTAGGTCCATTCAGATGTGCTAGAGAAATTTGGGATAACTAATCAATCTATACGAAGAGAGCTCCAGCATTGAGAACTTTGACTCCGGATCAGAAGATGAGAAAGAATCCATACCTGACTGTGAATTCAAGCCACAGTTAGAAGACGAATTGACTGAGACAAAAATGGTAACCAATTTCGAATCTTCTTTTGAATTACAATTAAATAATCAGACTGATACTATAATGGTCGAGGAAGGTATAATTTTCATTGCAGGGAAAACTCCAAGAGAAATGCAAAAGAGACCTCAACCAGTATCTGAGTCCGACTCAGACTCAGAATCTGACGGCGAAGGAAGGGATCCTTGGAAACTGGTCTGGTTGGCTCGCGACCGCTACAAAATGCTGAAGAACAAAAGAGAAATGGCTAGAATCAAGGGGGAGATTCCCAACCGGAAATCAAAAGGTAAATTTACAGTATTTGAAAATCCATTATTTACCTTGAATAATATGATTGAACCTTATAAATTAGTTAAAGCAAACATTAGTAAATTGGAACAAGAAGATGAAATATTGAAACATAAGGTCAAAATGCTAGAAAGTCTAATTCACAATCTTGCTAATTCTAAAAACCCAGAATATCATTACAATTATGACGTGACTTAGTTGATTGCTTTTCTTGCTTGTTTATTTTATTATGCTTTGAATTAGGATTGGTTAGTTTAAGGACTGAACCAACTTAACTGAAATTTGAACAACATAGTATTGGGTGGCGGTGAGATGATAGTACGTTAGGGAAGCCAATTCTAATAAGGTCAAGTATACTCTACTTGGTCTCTTTAGACTGGTGAAACTAGCCGAAGCTACTGATCCAAGACTCAAACTAGTTAGACCAGAATTTACCAAAAAGTAATTTTGAAGATGAAATTTCACTAAAAGGCTTTGTCTAGGAAAGGGTTGATGATCCAATAAGGCTACGGCCAAAGAAGGCTTTGTGCCTCGCCAAGACCTGGAAGCCAATTTTTGAAATTCAAATTCAATTTACTCTTTGTTAAATTCGAATCTAACACAAATTTTCAGTTAATTTTAGATTCAAATATCTCTTTTCAAAATAAATTTAAATTGGGTTTAAAAATTAATTTAACTTTTCAAAATTAATCATGACCTTTTCAAAATAAATCTTTCTATTAAAATATGCATCTCACAAAACAGTTAAGGATATCCTGTTTTGTCACTTAGAAATGGGTGAGATGCTTAGGACCTAAAAGATGAGTCCAACCCAACCAACTAATTCAAATTAATCAAACTAAAATTAATTCAATTAAATTAAATTAAATCTTAATTAAATCAATTTAATTCAATTAAATCTTAATTAAGTCAATTAAATTAAATTAAATCTTATCAATTAAATTCAATTAAATCTTAATAAATTAAATTTAATTCAATCAAATTCAAAATAACTCAATTAATTCTTCTTAATTATTCTCAAAATTCAATTTCAATTATTGTCAATCATTTATCTTCAAAATTAAAATATTTGTCTCACAACCCATAAGGTTAACATGTTTGACCATGTAGAACTGGGTGAGACATCTAGACCTAAAAGCATAAATCATTATCCTTTCAAATAAAAATTATTTTCAAAAGGTATTCAAAATTATCTCTATTTTTCAAATTAATTCAGTTTACTGTACCCTACCTTTACATCTCTATTTTTTTAAAAAATAATTATATTGAATTTCATGTTAAATATCACAATAGACTCATTTTGAATAGAATCTAGGGCTTGTTTGATTTAGTTATTAATTGGTCAAACATAGTCAACTGAGTTAAACTTGGTCAACATAGTCAACCCTAGTTAACATAGTCAAACCTGGTCAACACTGAAATCCCTTAAGGAACCAGGATAAAAGTTAGATTGTGTCGGATACAAGGGGAGTTCTTCTTAAAATTTTTCAAAAAATTTAGATTTTTCAAAAACTTTATGCTCTAAAACTTATTATCATCTCAAAATAAGGTTTTCAAAAGTTGATTCAAAAACCCTAGTATATTACTATCTCTTTGAAAAATTGTCATCATAATTTTAAAAAATTGTGCTTTATAAAAATCATTATCATTTCAAAATGTTTTTCAAAAATGGGGCTTATGCTTTAAAATTATCTTATTTCAAAATGAATTTTCTAAAATAATATTACCATGCTATTATTCAAAACTATTCTTTTGATTTTAGTAAACCCTAAAGACATAGAGGAAGGTCCACTTCATGATCTACAAGGACTCCTAGGATGTGTCAAATTTAGGGGGAGTTTGAGTCAAAAGAAGAATTTCTGAAATATTTTTTTTGGTAATTATTTGTTTTGAAGTTATTAGATAATTCTTATAATTTAAATTGAACCCTAAGAACTCAGAGGATGAATACTTGTGGTCAACAAGCTTCCAAGGACTGTATCAAGTTTAGGGGGAGGTCAAATTAAAAGAGTTATTAAACATTTCTAAATAATATATTTTCATACACTATATTTTCAAAATTGTGTCGAAAACATTTGTCTTACAAAATAATATTATTTCAAAATGTTTTTGTGGCTTATAAAATTATTTTTGAAATACCTTTTGAAATAATATTTACTTGGGTTGAAAAATTTCCAGGACACTTAGGAAAATGTCCTTGTAGTTAACAAGGTTTCCTAGGATTATGTCAGACTAGAAAAGAAATCAAGTGAAGTATTCAAAACAAAATTAATTTTTTTAATGCATAATCTTCAAAAGTACTTCTATTTTTTAAAGTATAATGTTTTGAAAAGTACTAATACTTGTAAAGGCAATAGTGTTCTAAGTGCATGAAGTTTCTAAAAGATTTGCCTACAAATATAAAAAAAAATTTTAAGTGGAGTTTTGTTGGTGCAGTTTAAAGTTTTTTGCTATACTTTCAAGAATTATGCTAAGTATTTTTATGTTTTCAAAACTCATAGGCTCTGATACATAATTTTTTTTTAAAAAAAACTTCATTCAAAATATATTTTGTTATTGATATATGGCCAAGGGGGAGAGTAGAAACTAAATTCTTCCTTAAACATTTTTTTTGAAAGGTTATCATAGAAATGGTTTAAAACTTAGGAGAAGAATTTCACATTAAGGGGGAGAGACAAGAAAGAGAGAAATTGTTTTAATCTTTATCTCTTTTTCAAAAAGTGCTTCAAAAGTTTCTAAGTATTTCTAAGTGTTTCAAATTTTTGTTAAGTGCATGTCTTCTCCTAAGTAAATTTTTTTTCCTTAATAAACAAAATTTGTTTGAGCAAAAAACTTGTTCAAAAATTTTGCCAAATATTTCCAAGTAAAGCTTTTTGGTGAAAAACTTGTCTAGAAATTTCTTAAAGACCTTGTTTTCCAAAATACACAAAGTGTTTCCAAACAAATATTTCTAAGTGTGCAAAAAAATTTTTGGTAAACAAATTGTTTTTGGGAAATTTGAATTCAAAATTTTGCCTAAGTAATTTTTTTTTGTTTTAAACAAAATTTAGGCTTGCAAAGCTCTTCAAAATGGAAAATTGTCTAAGTGTAAAAAGCTTTTGGTGCAAAGGCTTTTATTTTTTTTTAAAATCACTTTGTCAAAAAACTTAGAAATTTTTACAAAAACTCAAAACTCCTTATTAAGAACCTTGTTCGCCCATGTATGTTTTTGATATATGTCAAAGGGGGAGGAAAGGTCAAAGTTAAGTGTTCTAAGTGTCTTATAACACAAGTATTCAGGGTTTTAGGGGGAGTATGAGAAATAAAGATTTTTTTCAACTCTACATTAATTCTGTTCATAAACAGTTATACTTCATTGTTTACCTTTTCTTCTTAACTGTTATAAGTTTTTACTTAACTTTGAATTGTGTTGCCATAAATCAAAAAGGGGGAGATTGTTGGTGCAGGAAGCACCATATCGAACCTTGTTTTGATATTGGCAAAGGATTCAAAGTTAAGTGTTATTTGTGATCTAACGATGTTACTAAGTGTGCAGGAAACAAAGTCCTAGCGAAAGGCTGCTAGGCACCTAGCGAAGGGCTGCCAGGAAATAAAGTCCTAGCGAAGGGTTGCTAGGCACCTGGCGAAGGGCTGCCAAGAAACAAAGTCCTAGAGAAGGGCTGCTAGGCACCTGGCGAAGGGCTGCCAGGAAACAAAGCCCTAGCGAAGGACTGCTAGGCACCTGGCGAAGGAATGCCAGGATACAAAGCCCTAGCGAAGGACTGCTAGGCACTAGGCGAAGGGCAGCTTGGTACTCAAGACCTAGCGAAGGACCGCTAGGCAAAAGTCCAACCAGAGGAGCGGTTGGCATCAGGTACATTCTCTCCAGAGGAGTAGGTGAGGACGCGTTCCCCGTCGAGGGAACAGTAGGCGTCTGTTCGACCTAGGGCTCCATTTTGGAGACCCAAAGTCAGAACCAAGACAGCTAAGGCTGTATAAATTAACACATTATTATTTTATGTTGTTTTGGACTAACCCTGGATGCAGAACCAAAGGAACGAGTGTCTGCAGCTCAGAGAGCCTCAAAGGAGTGAGGCAGTGGCTGAGTAGGGCTCCTGGAGTGTCCCGGGCACCCCCAAGGTGCATACAAAACAATGTAAGTAAGGAAGGCTTCGAACAGCTGCTGGGCGGGGCGCCCTCGTGCTCCCGGGTGCCCCCGCTGCTCCCGGGCGGCCCCAGCGTCCTGGGCGCCCCCAGCGCCAAGTACCGAAGTAGCTCCCCTCGATGCCAGCGGATAAGAGAGCTGACCCGGTCAACCCGGGAGCCCCCAGCGATCAGGGCACCCCCGTCAAAGCTTGATCCCGATTTTTGAGGGATCAGAGATGACTGAGACCGAGGCGGATCAGCTGACACGTGGGGGGGGACCCCCGACGTTCCGGGCGGCCAGGGCCTATAAAAGGGTCCTCGAACCAAGGCTTCAGGACATCCAAGTTTTCCAACGCATTCACACTCTTCCGTTCCCGCGCTCTGCTCCAGAAACCTCCTAACTCGAGATACAAGCGCTGACGACATCCAACTGCTCCGAAAATACCATCTACTCCGGACGTCGGTAAAGAAGAGTTGATTTTTAATTTACTACACTTATTCTGTAATCAATCTTTGTAAACTGCTTTTGCGCCTCATATAGAATTGCCCAAAGTAAACGATCAACGATCGTGGGCCTTGGAGTAGGAGTCGACCTAGGCTCCGAACCAAGTAAAAATCTCTGTGTTTGTGTGTTTTGTTTTAATCTTCCGCTATGCAACTTCTCTATCTCAAATCCGAACGTTTTCCGATATTCACCCCCGCCTCTATCGGTTCTCTCGATCCAACAGAGTCACCATGTGAGGAGGCACCATGTCCCTTCACTTGCCCCTCCACTTAGTATAAAAAGGTTAGATGAGAAGTGAAGAGGCTTAAGTTACTTTTCTTCCACCAAGGCTCTTCCTCTTCTCCCTTCTTCCTCCTCCTTTCCTCTTTTTTCCATGAGCCACAAGGGGATTTTTCCCCATGGAAAAGTCCACATGAGGACTCCCTCTTGAAGATCCAAGTTCTTCCTACAAAGCTACAAGGGCTAGGGTTGGTCTAAGGTCAAGAAGGTATTCATCCTCTTCTCTATTTAAGGTTTATAACCAAGACAACAAGGGTAAGACTCTCTCACCTGTGGTATAATAGTTTTGATGTTATCTTTCATGATTTAAGATGTTGTTTGGACTCTATGTTGAGAAAACTATGAATTAGGGTTCCTAGGGTTTCGGCCAAGCATGGTTTTTGGGTTTAGGATGATGTTAAAACCTCACTTATGTTTTCTAATGCTTTCTCATGGTAAATAAAGAATAAATTATGATTTGGGGAATTTTTGTAGCACCCTAAGACTCTCTACAAGTTTCGGCCACCATCCTACTTTCATGGTTAAGATTAGATCTAACCCCCCAAGCATGTTTACTATGTTTTCCCTATGATACAATGGATGTTAATTGTGAATTTTATGAATTTTTTCATGGACTTAAGACCCTTACAACTTTCGGCCAAGACCAAGTTGTAGGGCTAGGAATTAGGGTTAGCCCCAATCATGTGTTCTAATGGCATCCTATGGAATTGTATGTATTGTATGGGTGTTATGTTACTTATGGTATCTCATATGTTACTTGAATAATGGGAATCTCCACCTATAACTTTCGGCCAAGCTCAAGTTCTAGGGTTTGGGTTAGTCTAAGGCTTCAAGTATACTTGTTTATGGCTTACTATGATGTAGATGTATGACCAAGCATGTTGTATGAATTTTAACCCTAACTTTATGTGCTATGCATAATGACCTTGTATGCTTATATTATGTGCCATATTTTAGTAGGTTTTATTCATGAATGTTTTAAGCCATATACCATGAACACATGTGTTGCAAAGTAGGCCTCATGTTTATGTAGAATTATACATGTATTATGTTAAATGCTTGAATATATATATTATGATAGATATATGGTTATGTAGACTTATGCATGTTTATGTTGAATGTAATGAACTTATGTAGTAGGTATCATGTTCATATGGATCCTACCCATGCATGTTTTATGATAGATACCATGATCATGTATGCTATGTGATATGTACTATGTATGTAAAAACTTAACTATGCACGCTTACCTTATGTACCATGATCATGCATGCTTTATGAATTAAGATGATGTTTATGCCTTCAAGGCATAATTATGTATGTATGTCATGCCTTATGAATGAAGATGTTGTTCATGCCTTTAAGGCATAATGATGTTATGCATTAAGTAAGAATGATGAAATGCTAAGTATGCTTTATACCATGCTTCATGTATTAAGATCATGTTTATGTCATCAATTATGCTATGTATGTTCTATGAATGTATGAATGATGAAGCATGTGAAGCTATTTTATTTTATGAATGGGCTTATACCGGACCAAAGTAAGGGTCCAAGGGATGGGCTCCTTATGAAAGCCTCGGTTCTGGACTATCGTAGTTGTCCACGGTTCTGGGACTACCGTAACTGTCCAACAGGGATGGGCACCTTAAGAACGCCTCGGTTCTGGGACTACCGTAGCTGTCCTTACCCTAGTAGGTCGAGACTAGCTACCTCGCATTTACTTAGGGATAGCGCGCATATGATGTATGTATGTGGTACAAGCCAGGGCCCCCTATGATGTTATGATTTATGTTTATGTATTTATAATTATGGTTTTCAAATAAGCAACCTTATGTTATGTGCATTTAACTCATGCATTCATTCATGTTATGCATCTATTCCATGTCAAGTATGTTATGTGTTGGATCGAGAAAACCGATAGAGGGGGGGTGAATATCGAAAATCGTTCGGATTTTCGTAAAGAGCAGTTGCACAGCGGAAATTTAAAAATAGCACACAGACACAGTCGATTTACTTGGTTCGGAGCCTGTGTCGACTCCTACTCCAAGGCCCACGATCGTTGACCGTTTACTTTGGGCAATTCTATATACGCGCAAAACAGTTTACAATATTTGATTACAAATAAGTGCAATAAAATAATAATATTAAAATTTTGATCTTCGTTACCGACGTCCGGAGTGGATTGACTTTTTCAGGGCAGCAGGACGTCGTCGGCTCGAGTTGGAGTGTTTCCAGAGCAAGGCACGAGCGTAGAAGAGCTTTGAGGCGTTGAGAGAACGGATGCTCTGAAGCCTTGGTCGAGGGCCCTTTATATAGGGCTAGGGGGTGCCCGGGATGTCGGGGGCGCCCCCCACGTGGCTTTCGATCCGCCAAAGTCTCGGTCGCGTCTGATCCTCTGGATCCACTTTGATCGGGGCGCCCGAAGCGCTCGGGGCGCCCGGATTGACCGGGTCAAATGCTATCTGCTTGGCTTCGATGGCTTTTGGTTCGAGGTATGCGCCTGGGGGCGCCCGGGAGCAGCGCGGGCGCCCGGGAGCACGAGGGCGCCCCGCCCAGCAGCTATTCGAACCCTTTTTCCTTTAACATGTTTTGTATATACCTTGGGGGCTCCCGGGACACTCCGGGCACCCTACTCAGCCTTTGCCTCTCTCCTTTGAGGCTTTCTGAGCTGCAGACACACGTTCCTTCGGTCCTACATCCAGGGTTAGTCCAAAACACAATGCAACAATAAAATATTTATTTATACAGCCTTAGTTGTCTTGGTTCTGACTTTGGTCTCCAAAATGGAGCCCTAGGTCAACCCACGCCTACTGTTCCCTCGACGGGGAACGCGTCCTCACCTACTCCTCTCGGGAGAGTTTACCTGATGCCAACCGCTCCTTTGGTTGGACTTTTGCTTGACGGTCCTTTGTCAGGTCTTGGATACTGGCAGTCCTTCGCCAGTTGCCTAGCAGTCCTTCGCTAGGGCTTGGATACTGGCAGTCCTTCGCCAGTTGCCTAGCAGTCCTTCGCTAGGGCTTTGCTACTGGCAGTCCTTCGCCAGTTGCCTAGCATTCCTTCGCTAGGGCTTTGCTACTGGCAGTCCTTCGCCAGTTGCCTAGCATTCCTTCGCTAGGACATTGTCTCTGCACACTAGAGTAACTTGTTAGAAACACAAGTAATACTTAACTTTTGACCTTTGTTGTCATTATCAAAACACAGGTTTGACTTTGGTGCATTCTGCACCAACAATCTCCTCCTTTTTGATTTATGGCAACCCTTAGTTCAAAAAGTTAAGTTTAAGCAAGCATGAAAAAGTTAAATTTTGTTCCCTCCCCCTGGAAGGAATCTCCCCCTAGATTTTTCAAAAATTCGTGGGGTTAAAAAACTTTACTTATACTTTGAAAACTTAAGTTTTAGGTACTTAGAAATCTTTTAATAACTTAAGTTAAAAGTACATAGGAAGATTTTTGAAACATGATTTTTGAGTACTTAAAAAGTTTGAGGCTTTAAGTTTCAAGGTACTCAAAGGTTTTGAAAGTTTTAGCTTAAGTACTTTAGTAGGATGATTAATAAGCTTAAGTACTTAGTTAACTTTGAAAACACTTTTAGTACTTAAGTACTTAATAATTTTGAAAACTTAGTACAGTACTTTTGGAAAACTTAAGTACTTAACCAGTTTTGAGAAACTTAAGCTTAAGGTACTTTATAAAAACTTTTGACAAGCTTAAGTTATAAAATTTTGAAAGGCTTGAATACTTAGCAAAAAAATTTTGAAAGTTTTAGTAAAAAAAATTTTGAGGCTTGAATACTTAGCAAAAATTTTGAAAGTTTTAGTAAAAATTTGAGATCTTAAGTACTTTAGCCAAAAAGAGTTTTGAATAAAGAAAAAACTTTTGAATACTTTTTGAATAAAGGATAAAGTTAATAAAATTTTAAAAATTTTTAAATAAAGAAAATTAATTTTATTCTCTCGTTTGCTATCTCTCCCCCTTTGCCATATATCAAAACAAATAGCAGAAATAATGGAAATAAGTAAGATTTTGCTGTACTGAACCAAATCATAATTAGACTTAAGCCACAATCATTCAATTTTCTCTATTGGGACCTGTCTAACCCAATTAGCTACTTACTAACTGTTATAAACAGTAGTTTTTGCTAGGGTTAGTCAAATTAAGTGTTTCGGTTCAAGTTAGATTTTCTAAACTTGACACTTAACTTGATTGCTGTATAAGTTGTATTTAGTGCCCCAATTATTGCAGATGCACTGACTTAAAGCATCTTGAATTAAGGCAAAGACCTAAGCATCTCAACCCTTTCTAGGTTATCAATCAAAAAGTACCCTAAGGTGCTTGTGAGATGCTGGCTTCTAAGTCTATAGGTGCATGCAGTTCTAGGGTTAGGGCCTAGGCTAAGTCCATTTTCGAAAAAAAACCTTAGTTTTGAAAGGGGGTAGTTTTAAAACATAAAACTAAGTCGAAAATGAAAACTGATTTTGAAATTAAGTAAAGCAGTTAAAATTTTTTTTTAACTCAAGTAGAGCAAAAGAATTAAAGTTAATCTACTCTACAGAACACAATCCTAACTGCCTTCTTAGTGAACTGAACTCAGATTCAGGTAAGGGTTTTGTGAATATATTAGCTAAGTTGGATTTAGAGTCAATATGTTTAAGTACTATTTCACCCCTGGCAACATGGTCTCTTACAAAATGGTGTTTGACTTCTATATGTTTAGTTCTGGAGTGTTGGATTGGGTTCTTAGTTAAATTAATTGAACTTATATTGTCAATAAATACTTGAGTTTGGGTGTAGTTGAGCTGGAAGTCCTTAAGTGTGTGCATTATCCATAAAAGTTGAGCAACACACTCTCCTAAGGCCACATACTCAGCTTCAGTTGTGGATAGAGCTACACAGTGTTGTTTTCTGCTGCACCAACTAACTAGACTCTGACCTAACAGTTGGCAGCTTCCACTTGTGCTCTTTCTATCTAATTTATAGCCTGCATAGTCAGAATCTGTGTATCCTGTTAAATCAAAAGTTGAGGTTCTAGGATACCAAATTCCTACATTTAGGGTGCCCTTTACATATCTTAGTATTCTTTTTAGGGCTGCTAAGTGTGTTTCCTTAGCACAGGTTTGGTATCTAGCACACATCCCTATAGCAAAGAGGATATCAGGTCTGCTAGCTGTAAGGTATAGTAGACTACCTATCATACACCTATAGAGTTTAAGGTCCACTGGTTTACCATCAGGGTCACTATCTATTTTTACATTAGTGGCCATGGGGGTACTTATGCTTTTAGAGTTATCCATTTTAAATTTCTTTATTAACTCTTTAGCATATTTAAATTGATGAACGTAGTTACCATCCCTAGTTTGTTTAATTTGTAAGCCTAGGAAAAAGGTAAGCTCACCAACTAAGCTCATTTCAAATTCTTCTTCCATTATTTTGACAAATTCTTTTAGGAAGTTGGTGTTGGTGGATCCAAAGATTATGTCATCTACGTAAATTTGGGCAACAAATATATCTTTTCCTAGGGTTTTAATAAATAAAGTTGAGTCAATTTGGCCTTGTTTAAATTCTTTAGAAGTTAAGTAAGTTGATAATCGTTCATACCAAGCCCTAGGTGCTTGTTTTAACCCATATAGTGCTTTGGTTAGTTTGTAAACGTAGTTAGTGTTGGTGCAGAATGCACCTAAGTCAAACCTGTGTTTTGATAATGGAAACATAGGTCAAAAGTTAAGTCTTTTTTGTTTTCTAACAAGTTAATCTAGTGTGCAGGAAAAGCCCTAGCGAAGGACTGCTAGGCACTGGCAAAGGAATGCCAGGAAAGAAAGCCCTAGCGAAGGATTGCTAGGCAACTGGCGAAGGACTGCCAGTATCAAGCCCTAGCGAAGGACTGCTAGGCTCCAGGTGAAGGACAGCCTGGGACTGAAGCCCTAGCGAAGGACTGCTAGGCAACTGGCGAAGGACTGCCAGTTTACAAGACCTAACAAAGGATCGTCAGGCAAAAGTCCAACTAAAGGAACGGTTGGCATCAGGTAAATTCTCCCGAGAGGAGTAGGTGAGGGCGCGTTCCCCGTCGAGGGAACAGTAGGCGTCGGTTCGACCTAGGGCTCCATTTTGGAGACCAAAGTCAGAACCAAGATAGCTAAGGCTGTATAAATAAATACTTTATTGCTTTATTGTGTTTTGGACTAACCCTGGATGCAGGACCAAAGGAAGGAGTGTCTGCAGCTCAGATAGCCTCAAAGGAATGAGGTAGTAGCTGAGTAGGGCGCCCGGAGTGTCCCGGGCGCCCCCAAGGGCCATACAAAACAAGTAAAGAAAAAAGGAGTTCGAATACATGCTGGGTCGGGCGCCCCCTTGCTCCCGGGCGCCCCCGCGCTCCCAGGCGCCCCCTACGCTGCGGGCGCCCCCATGCGCAACATCGAACCCGATCCCCTCGAAGCCAAGGGGATAGGACTTTGACCCGGTCAATACGGGTGCCCCGAGCGCCCCGGGCGCCCCGGTCAAAGCGGATCCAGAGGATAGACGCTGACCGAGAGCTCTGCGGATCAAAGGCCACGTGGGGGGCGCCCCCGACGTCCCGGGCGTCCCCAGGCCCTATATAAAGGGCCTTCGACCAAGGCTTCAGGACAACTGTTCTCTCAACGCCCCAAAAATCTTCTACGCTCGTGCCTTGCTCCGGAAACACTCCAACTCGAGCCGACGACGTCCCGCTGCACCGGAAGAGTCAATCCACTCCGGACGTCGGTAACGAAGATTGAATTTTTTCTATTGTTAGTGCACTTACTTGTAATAAATTATTGTAAACTGATTTGCGCGTATATAGAATTGCCCAAAGTAAACGGTCAACGACCGTGGGCCTTGGAGTAGGAGTCGACACAGGCTCCGAACCAAGTAAATCGACTGTGTCTTTGTGCTGTGATTGTTTTTATTTTATTTCCGCTGCGTACGTGCTCTTTACGAAAATCTGAACGATTTCCGATATTCACCCCCCCTCTATCGGTTTTCTCGATCCAACAAGTGGTATCAGAGCGGGGAAGTTCAAACCTGGTGCAACCACCAGTTTGAAATTTTTTTTCGGATTTTTATTTTCTATTTTTTTAATTTCTCGCTAAATATTTCGTTCGTTTTTTTTAAGCGAGGTTGGTGCAACACCCCTCGTTATTTAATTTATCCAGCACTGCTAATCCAAGACCTAGTCTTGGAAAATCCTTTAAGTTTTCTTTTTCAGACTAAATGGCCATGCAAGAGGGATTCAGCACCGCCAGACCTCCACTCTTCAGTGGAGAAGACTTTTCTTACTGGAAAAGTCGTATGGAGGTCCACCTGAAAACTCAGGTGGACATGTGGATCATTATCCAGTCCGGTCTGGAGATCCCCCGAAATGCCGAAGGACTTCCTCAGAACTACTCTGAATGGGACAACGCCCTAAAGCGAAAGATAGAAGCCGACGCAAAAGCTACTCAGACTCTTCAATGCGGATTGACGAAAGAGGAGCTGAACCGCGTGGGCCCCTTTAACAGTGCAAAGGAGCTGTGGACAAAACTGATCGAGCTGCACGAAGGGACTTCAGATACTCAGATCAGCAAGAGGGATCTGCTACTAAACAAACTCTACACCATCAAGATGGCCGACAACGAAACAGCAGCCCAGCTCCACGCACGAATCCAAGAGGTAATGAACGGTCTTCACACAATAGGTCACAAGGTTGAAAACCGTGACCTAATAAGGTATGCTCTAAACGCCTTCCCTAGAAACACCTTGTGGGCATCTATGGTAGATGCATACAAGGTCTCTAGAGATCTTTCTAAAATAAAATTAGATGATTTGTTTTCCGAACTAGAACTGCACGAACAAACTAACACCAATATGGTCGAGAAAGGTATTGCTTTCGTTGCAGGTAAAACTGGAAGGACAACGAAGAAGAAGCCTGAACCTGAACCCGAGTCTAACTCTGACTCAGACTCAGAAGACGAAGAAGGAGAACAAACTAAGCTGGTCCGGCTCGCTCGAAGCTACTACAAGGAGCTGAAGAACCGAACCAACAAACGGAAAACCGGCCGAAGAAAGGACGAACCAGCTGAACCCGCGAACAAGCCTAATGTGACCTGCTACGAGTGCAAGAAAAAGGGCCACTACAAGTCAGAGTGCCCTAACCTAAAGGAGACAAAAAGGACGAGAAGAAAGAAGGCACTGCAAGCAACCTGGGACGAATCGTCCTCAGAAGAAGAAGAAGAGGCACCCCAGTCCAACCTCCTAGCTCTGACCGCCTCAGATAAAGTCGAGACTGAGTCAGAAACAGAACAAGAGGACGGCGAGCTGACCTTCACAGAAGACGGAGAAATTAAGGTAATTGGTTTTAATAGATTGCAATTAAGTGAGTTAATTTCATTTCTTTCTCGAGATTTGGCCAAAGCCAAACTCCGAGTCGAATCCCTCCGACAGGAAGTAAAACTCCTGAAAGAGGGAGCTGACTCTAAACCCTTAACCGAGAAGGTTCAGGAAGGAACTCCTACTCAAGTTGGAAAACTTGAAAAGGAAAACTCCTCCCTGAAAACTCAGGTTAAGGATCTTAGATCAGCATTAGAACGATTTACATCTGGTTCCAAAGGTCTTGACATGATCCTTGGAAAACAGAAATCAGTTCTAAATCGATCCGGATTGGGCTATAGAACCAAATCTCGGCAAAGATCATACCTTGCTGTACTGAATCAGTCCAGAGGTAAAATTCAGGCATGGGTACCTAAACAATACCTGAACAAACCGACTGGATCAAATCAGTATTGGATCCCCAAGGACAAGATTCACATCTTGCCTAACCATCACCGTGGCTTTAGTCCAGGGGGAGCCAAACTGAAAACTATTTTCATTATTAGATAAACTTGTTATTATTGATTTAAATTGCTTGATTGATTGGTTATTTAATTTTTGCAATATACCATGCTTAGACTTAGGCTAGCTTAAGGACTAAACAAACTTAGCTGAAATTTGACAACATAGTATTGGGTGGAGGTGAGATGATAGTACGTTAGGGAAGCCAATTTGGCGGAACTAGCCGAAGCTACCGATCCAAGACCCAAACTAGTTAGACCAGAAATTTGTCAAAGAATTTTTGAAAATGAAATTTCATTAAAAGGCTTTGTCAAGGAAAGGGTGGATGATCCCATAAGGCTACGGCCAAAGAAGGCCTAGTGCCTCGCCAAGACCTGGAAGTCAATTTCTGAAATTCAAATTCAAATTAATTTTTGTCAAATTCGAATCTAACACAAAAATTCAGTTATTTGTAGATTTAAACTTCTGTTGAAAAATTTAATTGTTTTCAAAAATTAAGTTTTTTTAAAAAATTTAATCGTTTTCAAAATTAATTAAGTTTTCAAAATTTAATTATTTTTAAATAAACTTTCAACTTTCAAAACTATCAAAACCTGTCTCACAAAACCTATAAGGTTAACGTGATTGAAAACCCTAGACTGGGTGAGACAGCAGGATTAAGACTAAGTTGGAAATTCTTTTACCTATAGGATGAGATATTCTTGTCAAAATCATGGTCAAACCATGATTAATACAGTCAAACCATGGTCAAAGCGGTCAAAGCAGTCAAACCATAGTCAAACCAATTTAATCATGGTCAAAAGATGACAAGACATAAAGCTTGTCCCTTTCTATACAAAGCCGGGCACCCGGGACCACACGGGCGCCCCCCCCCCTATAGCTTTTTCGTTCCCCGAGACAGAAAAGCTGCCTTGCCCTTGACCAGGGCGCCCGGAACCACGCGGGCGCCCCCATCACCTCCAATGCAGCCAAAGCTGCAAAAGCAACCTGTTGAGGGCGCCCGGGCTGTCCCGGGCGCCCCCAACCAGTCCCTCACACTGCCTTTGGCAGTAACCCTGACCAGGGCGCCCGGAAGCTCCCGGGCGCCCCCATAAGTTTGCCTATAAAAGGCACCCGAACCTCCTTCACTTCCCACACCAAAATCAACCTTCTTCTCCACTTCTTACTCTTCAAGAAGACCTTGCAAGTCCTCTTCCTCAACTATGCCTCCCCGAGCCGTCCGGTATGATTATTATTTTTATTGCATTTAAATTTATTCCATGCAATATCTTTATTCTTCCTTTAACTCTCTTAACTTAGAAGACGCCGACCGAACCCGGCCAACCCCGGTGCCCAACCTAGTCCCGACCCTAGATTTCCTAATCTAGAGTTATGTAATAGGTTCGCACAAACAATCTACAAGCCTATTAAAACGAGTTATCTCAATAGGCACTTTTTTACCCAATCATGCCCTGTCGCCATGAACATCATCAACTTCTATCAATTGGACAATCTTGTCTTCTGCACGCATAACATTAATGAATCTTTATGCGCAGAATTTTACAATAATATAATTAGACAAGATAATCTTATGTTTCACACCACTGTCCAAGGGATTCCTTTAACTATAACCCCGACTTTGTTGAACCGTTTCCTAGGACTGCGACCCTCTCAGTCCACATTCTGCTGTTATCCTCCTAGGAACCCCCATTTGATCCTCCTACTCAGAGATTACCCTAGATACCATTCACTCCTATTTCTATAGGGCAGACCTCCCAGCAAATAGACGCTTCCAAGCTGTTGAACTTCAGGCCCAGAACTATGCCTTGTATAGAGTTCTGGTCCGCTGTATCATACCACTCTCCACCAGAGACCTTGGGACTATGCGACCCTTTCATGCTTTCCTTCTTTATGCCCTAGTCCATCACCTTGACCTAGACATTGGACTCCATATGTTTCATACCATTCTGCATGCGTCCAGTGTCACGACCCAGGGACGAGTGCGCACACCATATTGCCACATCATCACATCCCTCCTTCATCACCACGGTCGGGACATTACCGTTGGCGAAATTTCCGCTATGACCGACTTTGACGAAATAGGATTTAGGAACTTTTCCTTAGCGGGTCTAGAGGTGTCGGCTACCGGGGTTCTTAGTTGGAGACGACAGCAGGCCGGGGCACCGTCGATCTGACGAGAAATGAAGTGACGTTGGAGATGTAGCTGCAGCAGCCCGAGCACACATCGACGAGCCCGCTCCACCGACACTCTACCAGAGAGTGATAGATTTAGACATAAAGGTTCAAAGTCTTCGAGAGGAGGTCGAAGCCTACCACCTAGAGCAGATGGAAGCTCGTCGAGCTGATCGAGAAGTGGCTGACGCACGATACATAGAGATGATGGCACGATTGGATGCATGGCAGCCCGGCCCATCTGATCACCCCGATCCTTCGTCTTAGATTTACTTATCATTGTACCTATTTGACTATCCCTACTCAGTAGGGTTGACTTGAGTTTGACTGTTTGACTGTATTTGAACCATGATTACCTGCTTTATTTTCTGTTGACCAGGTTATGAGTACTTGTTCTCTTTTCAGTTAGGATTGTGCTTTGTAGAATAGATTATTTTTTTCGACTTGATTTAAAATTGTTTTTAAATTTTTTTAATTTTGTAAAACTGTTTTACTTAATTTCAAAATCAGTTTTCATTTTCTTACTTAGTTTTATTGCAAAACTACCCCCTTTAAAAATTAGGGCTTTTTCGAAAATGGACTTAGCCTATGCCCTAACTCTAGAACTGCATGCACCTATAGACTTAGAAGCCAGCATCTCACAAGCACCTTAGGGTACTTTTGATTGATAACCTAGAAAGGGTTGAGATGCTTAGGTCTTTGCCTTAATTCAAGATGCTTTAAGTCAGTGCATCTGCAGTAATTGGGGCACTAAATACAACTTAAACAGCAATCCAGTTAAGTGTCAAGTTTAGAAATCTAACTTGAACAGAAACACTTAACTTGACTAACCCTAGCAAAAACTACTGCTTATAACAGTTAGTAAGTAGCTAATTGGGTTAGACAGGTCCCTACAGAGAAAATTGATTGATTTAGTGTAAATCTAATTATGAATTGGTTCAGTACAGCAAATTCTTATTTATTTCCTTTATTCATGCTATATTTATCTTTTTTGATATATGGCAAAGGGGGAGAGATAGGAAAGGAAAGAGAAAAATTACTTTTACTTTTTCAAAATTTTCTTATCTCTTATTCAAAATCTTATAGAGTAAAATTTTCTTTTATTCAAAAAGCAAAAAAAAAATTCAAAAGTTTTCAAAATTTTTCCTTTATTCAAAAAGGTTCAAAAATATACTTTTCCTTTATTCAAAAGCTTAAACTTTTTGAAGAAGTACAAAAGTTCTTAAAGCTTTCAAAATTTTGCCTAAGTACTCCAGTTTCAAAAGTTCTTAAAGCTTTCAAAATTTTGCCTAAGTACTCCAGTTTCAAAAGTTCTTAAAGCTTTCAAAATTTTGCCTAAAGTACTCTAGTTTCAAAATTTCTTAAAGCTTTTAAAATGTTGCTAAGTACTCTAGCTGCAAGATTTTTACTCAAGCTTTCAAAATTTTCCTAAGTACTCTAGCCTTTCAAAAGGTTCTTACTTAAGCTTGTCAAAATTTTTTAAGTACTCTAAAGCTTAAGTTTTTCAAAACTGTATTAAAACTGAAATTCTTACTTAAGCTAACATTTTCAAAAAGTTTTCAAGTACAAGTAAAGTTTTTTAAACCCCACGAATTTTTGAAAAATCTAGGGGGAGATTCCTTCCAGGGGGAGGGAACAAAAGTTAAAACTTTTTCATGTTTTGCTTAAACTTAACTTTTTGAACTAGGGTTGCCATAAATCAAAAAGGGGGAGATTGTTGGTGCAGAATGCACCTAAGTCAAACCTGTGTTTTGATAATGGCAACATAGGTCAAAAGTTAAGTCTTTCTTGTTTTCTAACAAGTTAATCTAGTGTGCAGGAAAAGCCCTAGCGAAGGACTGCTAGGCACTGGCAAAGGAATGCCAGGAAAGAAAGCCCTAGCGAAGGATTGCTAGGCAACTGGCGAAGGACTGCCAGTATCAAGCCCTAGCGAAGGACTGCTAGGCTCCAGGCGAAGGACAGCCTGGGACTGAAGCCCTAGCGAAGGACTGCTAGGCAACTGGCGAAGGACTGCCAGTTTACAAGACCTGACAAAGCACCGTCAGGCAAAAGTCCAACTAGAGGAACGGTTGGCATCAGGTAAATTCTCCCGAGAGGAGTAGGTGAGGACGCGTTCCCCGTCGAGGGAACAGTAGGCGTCGGTTCGACCTAGGGCTCCATTTTGGAGACCAAAGTCAGAACCAAGACAGCTAAGGCTGTATAAACAAATACTTTATTGCTTTATTGTGTTTTGGTCTAACCCTGGATGCAGGACCAAAGGAAGGAGTGTCTGCAGCTCAGATAGTCTCAAAGGAATGAGGTAGTAGCTGAGTAGGGCGCCCGGAGTGTCCCGGGCGCCCCCAAGGGCCATACAAAACAAGTAAAGAAAAAAGGAGTTCGAATACATGCTGGGTCGGGCGCCCCCTTGCTCCCGGGTGCCCCCGCTGCTCCCGGGCGCCCCCTGCACTGCGGGCGCCCCCATGCGCAACGTCGAACCCCAACCCCTCGAAGCCAAGGAGATAGGACTTTGACCCGGTCAATGCGGGCGCCCCAAGCGCTCCGGGTGCCCCGGTCAAAGCGGATCTAGAGGATAGATGCTGACCGAGAGCTCTGCGGATCAGAGGCCACGTGGGGGGCGCCCTCGACGTCCCGGGCGCCCCCAGGCCCTATATAAAGGGCCTTCGACCAAGGCTTCAGGACAACTGTTCTCTCAACGCCCCAAAGATCTTCTACGCTCGTGCCTTGCTCCGGAAACACTCCAACTCGAGCCGACGACGTCCCGCTGCACCGGAAGAGTCAATCCACTCCGGACGTCGGTAACGAAGATCGAATTTTTTCTATTGTTAGTGCACTTACTTGTAATAAATTATTGTAAACTGATTTGCACGTATATAGAATTGCCCAAAGTAAACGGTCAACGACCGTGGGCCTTGGAGTAGGAGTCGACACAGGCTCCGAACCAAGTAAATCGACTGTGTCTTTGTGCTGTGATTGTTTTTATTTTATTTCCGCTGCGTACGTGCTCTTTACGAAAATCCGAACGATTTCCGATATTCACCCCCGCCCCCCTCTATCGGTTTTCTCGATCCAACAGTTAGGTTTGTCTAAGTTCTCAAACCCTGGGGGTTGTCCTACATAAACTTCTTCTTTAAGGAATCCATTTAAAAAGGCTGACTTTACATCCATTTGATATAATTTAAATCCTTTATGGGATGCAAAGGCTAATAACATTCTAATGGACTCAAGTCTAGCTACTGGGGCATATGTTTCATCATAGTCTAATCCCTCTACTTGGCTGAAACCCTTTGCTACTAAGCGGGCTTTATTTCTGACTATTTCTCCTTGATCATTTAGCTTATTCCTAAAGACCCACTTAGTATCTATGATGGATTGCCTTCAGGTTTAGGCACTAGTTCCCAGACTTGGTTCCTCTCAAATTGGGCTAATTCTTCTTGCATAGCTATGATCCAGTCAGGGTCAGGTAGGGCTTCATCTATAGTTTTGGGTTCTATTTTTGATATCATAGCTATTTGACTAAGGTTTCTATAGGAGGATCTAGTCCTGACTCCTAGAGTTGGATCACCCACAATTTGATCGGTTGGGTCACTGAGTCTGGGATTCTTGGTTCTCCTAGAGCTTGGTTCAGCCTGAGCTCCGGCTGGTTGGTTTGTTTCGACTCTTTGGGCTGGTTGATTTGTTGGTTCAATACTTGTTTCAGTTGACTCATTAATTGGTTCAATGGTTAACTCGTTTAAGGGTTCAATTAAGGGTTCAATTAAGGGTTCAATTAAGGGTTCATTATTTTCTTGGTCAGAGTGTGATGAAGTTAAATCTGGATTATTAGATGTTGAATTGATTTCTTCATCAAAAATTAAGTTTGTTGTTTCTTCAATTTTCTTAGTTTGTTTGTTATAAACTCTATAGACTCTACTTGTGGTTGAGTATCCTAGGAAGATACCTGGGTTTGACTTGGACTGAAATTTTCCTAAGTAGTCTTTGGTGTTTAGGATATGGACTTTACATCCAAAGACCCTTAGGTAGTGTAGGTTTGGGAGTCTATGGTAGTACAGTTCATAGGGGGTTTTCTTGTGTCGCTTGTTAATTAAAACCCTATTTTGGATATAACAAGCCATACTAATTGCTTCTGCCCAAAATTGATTTGCTAGATTAAATTTGTTGAGCATAGCCCTAGCGGCTTCTTGTAATGTTCTATTCCTTCGCTCAACTATCCCATTTTGTTGGGGGGTTCTAGGATATGAAAATTCATGTAGGTATCCATTTACCTTACAGAATTCCTCGAATCATTAATTTTCAAACTCTCCCCCGTGATCACTCCTAAGTATTTTAATTTTAGTGTCGTTTTGATTTTCAATTAGTTTACAGAATTCATTGAATAAGTTTAGGGTTTCATCTTTGGTTTTTAGAAACCTAACCCAGGTAAACCTAGAGTAATCATCAACTATTACTAAGCAGTATCGGTTCCCGCTTAGTGACTTGGCTCCATGTGAATCAAACAGGTCAAGGTGGAGGAGCTCAAGTGTAGTTTAAGTTAAATCTGTAACGACCCGGAAAATTCTCTTAATATTTTCTTAAAATATTGAGCATGTTTAGATAATTTTCCGAGGAACCTAGAAATATTAATGTGAACTTTGGCCTAGAAAATCCATGTTTTCTCATTTAAATTGGGAAAAAGGGCACTAATGAGCCTTATATGGGCTTTTTAGTACCAAAATTATTTGTGAATTTTAGGTGAAAATTAATATAAATATAAAGGATTTTAATAGAAAATATTAAAATAATTATGGGGGAATTTTTAGAGGATTTTCGGAATTTTGGGGAAATAAAAAGAAAAATAAAATAGAATAAATGGGAAAAAATATTGTGCATCTACCAAGGATTGAACCTTGGACCACTTGTACAACCATGTATGCACTAACCAACTCACCTAGCAAGGTATTGTTAGGAGGGAATGAAGTGGATATTGGTTAAGGCATAGAAGAAGATGAAGGGTCATGGAGAGACTCTTCATTTACCTCCTTAATGGACTATAAAGAGGGGGGTTTTGGGAGTTACCTCTTCCTTCCATCACTTGGCAAGTTCTTCCTCTTCCTCTCCTCATCCTAGCCGAATACCCAAGGAAGGGTTTCTCCTTGGAAAAGCTTCACAAGAGGGTCTTATCTCCAAGATCTAAGAGTTTTCCAAGGATACAAGGACAAGGGTGTTCAAGGGTCCAAAGATCTTACCATTTTCTTCTCTTCCAAGGTTCGAAAAATCAAGAAACCCAAGGTAAGACTCCCTCACCTGTGGTATAATAGTTCCTTATGATTTCCATGATTTTTAGCATGATATATTGGTTAGTTTTTGGATTTGATGTTGAAAGAAAAGAAAACCAAGAACCTTAGGCTTATGGGTTTCGGCCACCATGATTTAAAGGTCTATAATTATGAAAAAAATCTTGATAATGTTATTTAATGTTCCCTTATGATGTGTAGAGGTTAAGTATAATTTTTGGGAATTTTTGGAGTACCCTAGGACACCCTAGGGTTTCGGCCAACATGAAAGGAACAAAATCAACACCTAGAGACCCTATGGGTTTCGGCCACAATGTTTTAGGGTCCATAATGATGCTAAAAATATTTATAATGTTATTTAATGTTCCCTGATGATGTTTAGAGATTAAGAATAATTTTTGGGAATTTTTGGAGTACCCTAGGATACCCTAGGGTTTCGGCCAACAACAAGAACCCTTGTGTAGGGTTGGGTTTAAAACCTCAAGTGTTTGTTCATGTATTGTCATGATATAAGGGAGATGGAGGGTGTTTATGTGAAGGTTTCAGATGGCCTAGAGACCCTATAGGTTTCGGCCAACTACCCTAAGGGGGTGGAATGTTGGGACTTATTTCAAGTAAGGGTCCCAATGGCCCTATGGTAAGGTATGGTTGGTATTTAAGTAATTGATTTGGGGTTTTAATGGAATTTTTCCATACCCCCATGGCCTTGAAGTTTCGGCCAAGAGTAAGATTAGGGCTAAAGAAATTAGGGTTGGCCTTAAGTATGGACTCAAAGGGGTCCTATGGCCTAGTATATGTGTATGAGATGTTGTTTGGGGAAGTTATGTGAAGGTTTATGGACCTAGGGTTCCTTGGGGACTTTCGGCCAAGGACCCAACCTAGGGCTAGGGTTGGGTTAAACCTACCAAGATGCTTCGGTGTAGGTTACTAAGATGAATGTTAAGTTGTAACGCCCGCCCTTATATCTACCCTAGGGGCGGGGTTACGTAACAATTAATCATATATATTTGTTTTTTTTTCTATCTTCTAGCATAAAATTTAAAACAAACAATGCAAGGACTAAGTGCTAAGCATGCTTGCCTATACATGTCAAACAATGTCATGCTTGAATTGCTACAATGTCATGCTTGAATTGCTAGAACATCATTTGAAATATTTTAATCAAAAGTTATTCCATAACATGAGAGGTTCGCATTTTATTTCAAACCATAATATAATCCAATAAAATCAAGTATATGAAAACTCCAAGTATTATAATCGTCATGCAATATAGATCCTAATCACTATCATTCATTGTCAAGGAGCATAACATAAGCATAAATATGTAGATATAGAAGTCTTTCCTCCCGAGCCACCACCCCACACATCTTCAGCCTCCTGCCTCTTCCTTTAGTTTAAGTGTTCCTTACCCTTATCTACAGCATAAGACAACACATAAACTAGTAAGCACAAATGCTTAGTAAGGATCCTGTCCTACTCGCAAAATCCATACGAAAGAACATAACATGTACACATAATAAATCATAAGCATGAGTTCATCAAAGCATACTAAACATCCAAGTTCCTAAGCATGCAGTATCAAGTACCTTAAGCATACTCTTCACATATAATAAATGCTTTCAATGAATGTTTTCAAAACAATTCCATAATGGTATTACTTAAAAATACATCCATATCATATTGGGCCCTGTTGTGTACCACATATCGCGCGGAACTATTGCGCGTTCCCTAATGAATTGGGGTAGCGAGCCACCAATTAATTAGAGCAGGACCCTTCCGTCCTACCGGAGCCATGACCTTATGTTAACATGCACCTCGGATTTGTTTAACGACCCCCTTACGAGTCGGGTACACAACTTGAAAAGTAAAATACTTATCATGTTTTTACATATATGCTAAGGAGTACTCCAAATCACTCTTACAGGACACACCACTCTTCAAGGGTGCTCATGATCCCGGAGGGACACACCACACAACATAAGGGGTTCTCTTGATCCCATACTTAGTAGAGTATCCGTTTAAGCATTTTAACATATCACATGCAATTTCATAAGTGTGCCCCATGGGCTATAAGGCATGCTCATACATACATCATATTTCATGCATGTTCATACATACATCATATTCCACACATGTTCATACATACATCATATTTCATACATGTTCATACATACATCATATTTCATACATGTTCATACATACATCATATTTCATACATGCATATACATATTATCTTACTAAACATAATCATGTCCCGTAAGGTAGTTTAACCTTCACATACTATTCATGCAACTTATTAAACATAAAGCACATCATGAGATAATTATGCAACCCTAGACCCTAGTCCTTCTAGGGTTGGCCGATACTCAAGGGTAGGGGAAAATTAGGGTTTGAACTAAATATTCACACAGATATTCATACAAACACCTTGTATACACTATCTTACAATACATTAAACATGGATATATTTTAGGATAATTCAACCCTCACTAACCCTTTTTCTAGGCCTTGGCCGAAACCCATCCAAGCTCTAAACCCTAGTTTTTGTTATCACAAAATGAAGGGACACAACATATAGGTATACCCTAAGTTCCAAGGGGTCTTCACATGCATCAAGGGGTAACTAAGGTCTCCTCTTGGGTGTTGGCCGAAACCTACACAAGGGTATAACCCTAGGTTTTGTTCACAACATTTTGAATAAACCACATATACATATACCCTAAGTTCCAAGGGTCTACTCATGTAACAAAAGGAACCAAGGCCTTCCCCTAAGGGGGTGGCCGAAACTTACAAGGGGTGTAACCCTAGTTTTTCTTCCTTTTGTTCATACCATCATGAAGAAAATCAATATACATATATACTCTAAGTCTCAAAGGTCTTCTCATATATCAAGGAAAGAACCAAGGCCTTCCCCTAAGGGGGTGGCCGAAACTTGCAAAGGGGAAAAAGTCCCCATTTTTGAAACAATCAAGGAGAATAATCACACCACAACTATTACACTGGAGGCGAGGGGATACTTACATCCTTTCGCTTAAATTTCTCCTTCTCTAAAATCTTAAGGTGCCCTTGGTTGAAGGAAGGTGAGTGTTCTCCTTCCTAGCACTTCTATAGAACCCTTGGCCCTAGTAGAGGGCAAGATCCTTGTAGAGTTCTTCCTCCTTCCAATTCCCTAGGGTTAGAACCCTAGGGTTGTGTTTTTTTCGAAAATGAAAAGGGAGAAGGGGCTTGAGGTTTTCGGTGATGAGAGTGAGGAAGAAGAAGAGGAAGTTATTCCAACTTCTCTTTCCCTTATTTATACTTTTCTCATGAAGAGACATGTCTCTTCACTTTCCTAGCTTTTAACAAGCATGTTTCTTATTCCATCTACATGAAATATGGCTTGGTATGTTGGTTATGACATGATTAGTGCAACGAGGAGGTTCAAGGTTCAATCCTTGCTTCCTCCTTTCTACCTTTTCTTTTTATCACATTTTGCACTAATCCATATCAAAGCCCATTAAGCCAAGTCCATCATGAAATTTCATAATAATAATAATATTTCATGAATTCATAATATTTCATAATATTTCATGATAATATTTCATAAATTCCATAATATTTCATATTCATGAATTCATAATGTTTCATAATATTTCATGATAATATTTCATGAATTCCATAATATTTCATATTCATGAATTCATAATATTTCATAATATTCCATAATAATATTTCATGAATTCATAATATTTCAAATGGGAAATTTTGGGGCGTTACATAAGTAAGGTGGAAGAATTCTATGTTAACCAAACCCTTAGTTTATATGACATGAAATATATGTTAGGTCATAAAATGTTTAGACATGTGCCATGATTTATGAATGATATGTATGTATGCCATGTCTTATGAATGATATGTATGAATGTCATGTCTTATGAATGTTATGTATGTATGCCATGAATAATTTGTATGTATGCCATGCTTCATGAATGATGTGCACATATGCCATGTCTAAGAATGAAAAGGATGAAGGAAGTCAAGTATGATGAATGAATGAATATGCAATGAAAGATGATGCTTATGTCTTTAAGGCATAAATATGCTAAACGGCACGGTCGATGGTCGACGGTACGACGGTCGTGAGGACCGGTAAATGGGCCGGTAGACGGGCCGAGCCGTAACAAGTTATGTTATGTTAAAAATGCCATGAATGTCTTATGAATGATGAAACATGTAAAGTATTTTACTTTATGAATGGGCTTGTACCGGACCGAAGTATGGGTCCAAGGGATGGGCACCTTAAGAACGCCTCAGTTCTGGACTACCGACTATGCTGTCCACGGTTCTGGTACTACCGAAGCTGTGCAACAGGGATGGGCACCTTAAGAACGCCTCGGTTCGGGGACTACCGACTATGCTGTCCTTACCCTAGTAGGTCGGGGCTAGCTACCTCGTATTTACTTAGGGATGCGCGCTTATGATGTATGTATGTGGTACAAGCCAGGGCCCAATGATATGATGATTATGTTTAAGCATTTAAAAGTATGTTTTCAAAGATTAAGCATCCTTATATATATATATGCAATTGCCACATGAATCCATTCATGTTATGAAAAGTATGTTTATGAAAAGTATGTTTATGCAAGGTATGTTTATGCAAATGATTTTATGTATGTTCATGCAAATATATGATGCCATGATTTAATTGTGTTTATGTTAATATATGATGCCATGATTTAATTATGTTTATGTTAATATATGATGCCATGATTTAATTATGTTTATGCTAATTTAGGATGCCATGATTTTATTTATGTCTATGCTAATTTAGAATGCCATGATTTTATTTAGGTTCATGCTAGTTTAGGATGCCATGATTTATTTATGTCTATGCTAATTTAGAATGCCATGATTTTATTTATGTTCATGCTAGTTTAGGATGCCATGATTTATTTATGTCTATGCTAATTTAGAATGCCATGATTTTATTTATGTTCATGCTAGTTTAGGATGCCATGATTTATTTATGTCTATGCTAATTTAGAATGCCATGATTTTATTTATGTTCATGCTAGTTTATGTTGCCATGATTTAATTGTGGTTATGCTAAGTTCGGATGCCATGATTTTATTTAGGTTCATGTTAGGAATGTTTATGAGGTTATGCTATTATGTTTATGTCTATGCCAAGAATTATGCCATGCTATGAATGTTTATGATGTTTATGTCTATGCCAAGTATTATGCCAAGTCACGAATGTTTTTATGCTTATGTATATGCTATGCTATGAAAGTGACTAAGTTATGATCAAGTCATGTCAAAGGTATGCTAAGTGCTTATAAAGACTTATGTGCTGAGTAAAGCACTAAGTATGTTAATGTTTAAGATGCTCATGATTAAGTGATGAATGGTTTTAGTGAGTAGGAAAGAGTCTTACTAAGCCTGTGTGCTTATAGTCTTATTTTCTTATACCGCAGATCACGCAAGGGGACAGTAAGGAAGCAGCAGGAGGGCATCAAAGAATGTGTGTGATAGTGACTTGGCCAAGGAGCAATATGTTTGCTTGTCTTATGATAGAACTTTACCTTTACTATTAGGAACTTGAATATGACTCTATGACATGATGCTAAGTATGACATGATGCTAAGTATGACATGATAGGATGCTAAGTATAAATTTAATATGCTAAGTTCCCATGTTATAATGTTAGAAATGGTAGTAAGTGCATGTAGGAGTAAGTTAAAGGTTTCCGCTGCATTATGATGTCTACATGCCCTAAGTAGGTTAACGTAACGCCGCTTTATGAAAAGAAAAAAAAAGCGGGCGTTACAGGTTGGTATCAGAGCAGTAACCATCTCACTACACACACATCAAGCCCTTTCCTGCAGCTTCCAAGTAAGTACCTCTCTGCATATCTTATGATATTAAGCACTTCTAGGATACTTTATGATTCTAAAATATGCAAGAATGAATGATACCTTATGATAGATGATGAAAAGTATTTGCATATTTTATTTGCAAAATATGTACATATGTACATATGAACGATATTTTTCTATTGTTTTATTTATGAAGATCAAATAATTTAGAATTTAGTATGGGGGTAGGAATAGCAAGAACTCATATTATCCATACATGACCTTTATGAAGGGAAGTATGACTAGAAGACAGAGTAATAGAATTAATGAGACTACTTCATCAGCCGACCTGATGCTCAATATACCTTATATCATAACTTATCTTAAGTCACATCATAAGACAATCATGTATAAGTATTCTGCCTTATACATTAGGCCTAAGTTAGTCATAATACAATTAGTCATAAGTGTGACTCAACCTTATGTTCGTAAACATGGTATTAATTGAGCACCATCATAATATTAGTAATTTAGGTGAACCTAGTATTAACATAATGTTATATAACCTGTACAGTATATTAGTTATCAATCATATAACATAATTATATTATATCATATAAAGCAAATGGTAATAATATGAGAGTGTGTACTAATATAAGATTATTATAAATATAATTATAATAATAATTCCTTATCATATAAGTATTGTCATAATTCACCTATCACATAGGTTAGCCTACATACAGGTTGACATGTATCATCTCAACCTATAAGTTATCACCTATACATATTATTCCATAAGCAATTATAGGTATTATACCTATAATTTATATGATAAATAACTATAATTTATGATATTATGTATAACCTATAATATAGTCTCATATAGGGAAGTATATGATAGCCTACATACATTAGATTATAACACTCTCACCTATGTTAGCATATAACATTAGTTCCATTATACTAATACTAATATAATTAATGGTATAAGTCATACAGTATAACCCAAAATGATACGCATAGGGTAGTGTCCTAATCATATTAACACCTATTGTAGATTAGGGGTCCACTATATTTTCATATTAATTATAAATATTAGAATTATCAATGTATGTTTCACTATTATCTTATATATAATATATAAGATTTCCTTAAGTTATTTTATGGTAATATAATAAATATGATCTCACTTATCATGTAACAACCATTAACTAATATTTCGGAAGCATGCTATTATTAGGTTTACCCATAATTATAATAGCTAAATAATTATGATATATGCATATAATTATATCATAGAGCTATTAATGACACTAGCTCAATTATATGCCAAGGAGATAATTAGACTTTATGGAGTTCCCAAGACCACCATCTCCGATAGGGATGGTCACTTCACCCCCCATTTTGGGAGTGCGTCCAGAAGTCTCTCGGCACTAAATTGCGATTTAGCACCACCTTCCACCCTCAGACTGACGGGCAAACGGAACGGGTGAATCAAATACTAGAAGATATGTTGAGAGCTTGTGCCCTGGATTTCAAGGGAAGTTGGTGTCGATATCTATGCTTGGCGGAATTTGCTTACAACAATAGCTACCAAGCTACTATTGGAATGGCACCTTATGAAGCCTTGTATGGGAGGAGATGTAGGTCTCCGATCTGTTGGTACGAGGGTGGTGAAAAGAAGGAAATGGGGCTCATGACGGATGTCATTGACAGCACCACCCGAGCTATGCAGAATATTCAACAACGGATAGAAACTGCTCAGAGCCGGCAGAAGAGTTATGCCGATGTCCGACGTAGACCACTGGAATTTAATGTTGGAGATTTGGTGTTTCTCAAAGTGGCCCCTATGAAGGGGGTGACAAGATTTGGGAAGAAAGGAAAATTAAGCCCGCGCTATATGGGGCCGTACCTGATTCTGAAAAGAGTTGGTAAGGTGGCATACGAGCTGGAGCTGCCTCCAGAGATGTCAGCTATCCATAACGTATTCCATGTGTCCCTGCTTAAAAAGTGTATCCCAAATATGGACCAAGTGATCAAGCCGCAAACCGTGCAAGTACAAGAGGACCTGAGTTATGAGAGCAGACCCATTCAGATTTTGGATAGGAAGGTCAAGAAGCTGAGAAGTAAGGAGGTACCTTTAGTCAAGGTCTTATGGCAAAGCTAGCGGTTCGAGGAAGCGACCTGGGAACGCGAGGACGAGATGAGGCGCAAGTACCCGGAGTTGTTCTAAGTTCGAGGACGAACTTTCACGAGGTATGGGGGATTGTAACGACCCAGAAAATTCTCTTAATATTTCCTTAAAATATTAAGCATGTTTAGATAATTTTCCGAGGAACCTAGAAATATTAATGCGAACTTTGGCCTAGAAAATCCATGTTTTCTCATTTAAATTGGGAAAAAGGGCACTAATGGGCCTTATATGGGCTTTTTAGTACCAAAATTATTGGTGGATTTTAGGTGAAAATTAATATAAATATAAAGGATTTTAATAGGAAATATTAAAATAATTATGGGGGAATTTTTAGAGGATTTTCGGAATTTTGGGGAAATAAAAAGAAAAATAAAATAAAATAAGTGGGAAAAAAATGGTGCATCTACCAAGGATTGAACCTTGGACCACTTGTACAACCATGTATGCACTAACCAACTCACCTAACAAGGTATTGTTAGGAGGGAATGAAGTGGATATTGGTTAAGGCATAGAAGAAGATAAAGGGTCATGGAGAGACTCTTCATTTACCTCCTTAATGGACTATAAAGAGGGGGGTTTTGGGAGTTACCTCTTCCTTCCATCACTTGGCAAGTTCTTCCTCTTCCTCCCCTCATCCTAGCCGAATACCCAAGGAAGGGTTTCTCCTTGGAAAAGCTTCACAAGAGGGTCTTATCTCCAAGATCTAAGAGTTTTCCAAGGATACAAGGACAAGGGTGTTCAAGGGTCCAAAGATCTTACCATTTTCTTCTCTTCCAAGGTTTGAAAAATCAAGAAACCCAAGGTAAGACTCCCTCACCTGTGGTATAATAGTTCCTTATGATTTCCATGATTTTTATCATGATATATTGGTTAGTTTTTGGATTTGATGTTGAAAGAAAAGAAAACCAAGAACCTTAGGCTTATGGGTTTCGGCCACCATGATTTAAAGGTCTATAATTATGACAAAAATCTTGATAATGTTATTTAATGTTCCCTTATGATGTGTAGAGGTTAAGTATAATTTTTGGGAATTTTTGGAGTACCCTAGGACACCCTAGGGTTTCGGCCAACATGAAAGGAACAAAATCAACACCTAGAGACCCTATGGGTTTCGGCCACAATGTTTTAGGGTCCATAATGATGCTAAAAATCTTTATAATGTTATTTAATGTTCCCTGATGATGTTTAGAGATTAAGAATAATTTTTGGGAATTTTTGGAGTACCCTAGGATACCCTAGGGTTTCGGCCAACAACAAGAACCCTTGTGTAGGGTTGGGTTTAAAACCTCAAGTGTTTGTTCATGTATTGTCATGATATAAGGGAGATGGAGGGTGTTTATGTGAAGGTTTCACATGGCCTAGAGACCCTATAGGTTTCGGCCAAGTACCCTAAGGGGATGGAAAGTTGGGACTTATTTCAAGTAAGGGTCCCAATAGCCCTATGGTAAGGTATGGTTGGTGTTTAAGTAATTGATTTGGGGTTTTAATAGAATTTTTCCATACCCCCATGGCCTTGAAGTTTCGGCCAAGAGTAAGATTAGGGCTAAAGAAATTAGGGTTGGCCTTAAGTATGGACTCAAAGGGGTCCTATGGCCTAGTATATGTGTATGAGATGATGTTTGGGGAAGTTATGTGAAGGTTTATGGACCTAGGGTTCCTTGGGGACTTTCGGCCAAGGACCCAACCTAGGGCTAGGGTTGGGTTAAACCTACCAAGATGCTTGGGTGTAGGTTACTAAGATGAATGTTAAGTAAGGTGGAAGAATTCTATGTTAACCAAACCCTTAGTTTATATGACATTAAATATATGTTAGGTCATAAAATGTTTAGACATGTGCCATGATTTATGAATGATATGTATGTATGTCATGTCCTATGAATGATATGTATGAATGCCATGTCTTATGAATGTTATGTATGTATGCCATGAATAATTTGTATGTATGGCATGCTTCATGAATGATGTGCACATATGCCATGTCTAAGAATGAAAATGATGAAGGAAGTCAAGTATGATGAATGAATGAATATGCAATGAAAGATGATGCTTATGTCTTTAAGGCATAAATATGCTAAACGGCACGGTCGATGGTCGACGGTACGACGGTCGTGAGGACCGGTAAATGGGCCGGTAGACGGGCCGAGCCGTAACAAGTTATGTTATGTTAAAAATGCCATGAATGTCTTATGAATGATGAAGCATGTAAAGTATTTTACTTTATGAATGGGCTTGTACCGGACCGAAGTATGGGTCAAGGGATGGGCACCTTAAGAACACCCCGGTTCTGGACTACCGACTATGCTGTCCACGGTTCTGGCACTACCGAAGCTGTGCAACAGGGATGGGCACCTTAAGAACGCCTCGGTTCGGGGACTACCGACTATGCTGTCCTTACCCTAGTAGGTCGGGGCTAGCTACCTCGTATTTACTTAGGGATGCGCACTTATGATGTATGTATGTGGTACAAGCCAGGGCCCAATGATATGATGATTATGTTTAAGCATTTAAAAGTATGTTTTCAAAGATTAAGCATCATTATATATATATATGCAATTGCCACATGCATCCATTCATGTTATGCATTATGTTATGAAATGTATGTTTATGAAAAGTATGTTTATGCAAGGTATGTTTATGCAAATGATTTTATGTATGTTCATGCAAATATATGATGTCATGATTTAATTGTGTTTATGTTAATATATGATGCCATGATTTAATTATGTTTATGCTAATTTAGGATGCCATGATTTTATTTATGTCTATGCTAATTTAGAATGCCATGATTTTATTTAGGTTCATGCTAGTTTAGGATGCCATGATTTATTTATGTCTATGCTAATTTAGAATGCCATGATTTTATTTATGTTCATGCTAGTTTAGGATGCCATGATTTATTTATGTCTATGCTAATTTAGAATGCCATGATTTTATTTATGTTCATGCTAGTTTAGGATGCCATGATTTATTTATGTCTATGCTAATTTAGAATGCCATGATTTTATTTATGTTCATGCTAGTTTATGTTGCCATGATTTAATTGTGGTTATGCTAAGTTCGGATGCCATGATTTTATTTAGGTTCATGTTAGGAATGTTTATGAGGTTATGCTATTATGTTTATGTCTATGCCAAGAATTATGCCATGCTATGAATGTTTATGATGTTTATGTCTATGCCAAGTATTATGCCAAGTCACGAATGTTTTTATGTTTATGTATATGCTATGCTATGAAAGTGACTAAGTTATGATCAAGTCATGTCAAAGGTATGCTAAGTGCTCATAAAGACTTATGTGCTGAGTAAAGCACTAAGTATGTTAATGTTTAAGATCCTCATGATTAAGTGATGAATGGTTTTAGTGAGTAGGAAAGAGTCTTACTAAGCCTGTGTGCTTATAGTCTTATTTCCTTATACCGCAGATCACGCAAGGGGACAGTAAGGAAGCAGCAGGAGGGCATCAAAGAATGTGTGTGATAGTGACTTGGCCAAGGAGCAATTTGTTTGCTTGTCTTATGATAGAACTTTACCTTTACTATTAGGAACTTGAATATGACTCTATGACATGATGCTAAGTATGACATGATAGGATGCTAAGTATAAATTTAATATGCTAAGTTCCCATGTTATGATGTTAGAAAAGGTAGTAAGTGCATGTAGGAGTAAGTTAAAGGTTTCCGCTGCATTATGATGTCTACATGCCCTAAGTAGGTTAACGTAACGCCGCTTTATGAAAAGAAAAAAAAAAGCGGGCATTACAAAATCAGATTTGGTTAGTTTGTGATTGGTTTTGGTTTGTTTACCTTGATTACATGAGTCACATTTTAGGTTTTCATTATTTTTAATTTTGGGAATACCTTTGATTAAACCAAGTTGGGTAATTTTTGAGATAGTTCTTAGATTGGTATGACCTAATCTCCTATTCCAGAGGTTTGATTGTTCTAATTGTGTTAACATACATTTGGGTACAAGGGGAAGATTTATAGTGTATACATTGTTTTTTCTAGTGCCTTTAAGCATGATTTCTGAGTCTTGTACATTTCTAATCAGGCAGTTAGAATTGTTAAAAGTAACTATATAACCAGAATCACATAACTGACTTATGCTAAGCAAGTTAAAATTAAAGTTTTCAACCAATAGAACTTTCTTAATAATGAAATCGGATTTAAGTTAAATATTACCTGACCCAATTACCTTGAGTGTAGCATTATTGCCAAATGCTACTGAGCCTAGGTTTTTGAACTTGAGCTTGGTGAACTTCAATTTATCTCCAGTCATGTGTCTGGAGCAACCGCTATCCAACATCCATTGGTCCAAATCTTTATGTTCCTACACATAAAGAGTTTTCTTGATTTGGATCCAATTAGAGTCAAGAATAGCTTAAATTGAGTTTCACTACCTAGTCTGTCTCACCCAAATCTAGGGTTTTCAATCACGTTAGCCTTATAGGTTTCGTGAGACAGGTTTTGAAAGTCAAGATTATTTTGAAAATTTTGATTAATTTTAAAAAATTTTGAAAAGATGTTTGAATCTACAAATAACTGAAATTTTATGTTAGATTCGAATTTGACAAAAAATAATTTGAATTTGAATTTCAATAATTGGCTTCCAGGTCTTGGCGAGGCACTAGGCCTTCTTTGGTCGTAGCCTTATGGGATCATCCACCCTTTCCTTGACAAAGCCTTTTAATGAAATTTCATTTTCAAAATCATTCTTTGAAAAATTTCTGGTCTAACTAGTTTGGATTTTGGATCGGTAGCTTCGGCTGGTTTCACCAGTCTAAAGAGACCAAGTAAACTTGATCTTATTAGAATTGGTTTTCCCAACGTACTATCATCTCACCTCCACCCAATACTATGTTTTCAAGTTTCAGTTAAGTTTGTTTAGTCCTTAACTAACCATTCCTTAATCTAAGCATGGTAAATTGCAGGAATTTTAAATAAGCAATCATCAAGCAATTGCAATCAAGAATGTAAATTTTTATCTAATAATAAATATTGTTTTCAGTTTGGCTCCCCGTGGACTAAAGCCACGGTGATGGTTAGGCAAGATGTGAATCTTGTCCTTGGGGATCCAATACTGATTTGATTCAGTTGGTTTGTTCAGGCACAGTTTGGGTACCCATGCCTGAATTTTACCTCTGGACTGATTCAGTACAGCAAAATACGATCTTTGTCGGGATTTGGTTCTATAGCCCAGTCCGGATCGATTTAGAACTGATTTCTGCTTTCCAAGGATCATGTCAAGACCCTTGGAGCCAGATGTGAATCGTTCTAAAGCTGATCTAAGATCCTTAACTTGAGTTTTTAGGGAGGAGTTTTCCTCTTCAAGTTTTTCAACTTGAGTAGGAATTCCTTCCTAAACCTTCTCGGTTAAGGGTTTAGAGTCAGCTCCCTCTTTCAGGAGTTTTACTTCCTGTCGGAGGGATTCGACTCGGAGTTTGGCTTTTGCCAAATCTCGAGACAGAAACGAAATTAATTCAACTAATTGACATCTATTAAAACCAGTTACCTTAATTTCGCCGTCTTCTGTAAAGGTTAGTTCACCGTCGTCCTGTTCTGATTCAGATTCAGTCTCGACTTTTTCTGAGGCGGTTAGAGCTAGAAGGTTGGACTGGGGTGCTTCTTCTTCTTCTTTTGAGGAAGATTCGTCCCAGGTTGCTTGGAGCGCCTTCTTCCGTCTTGTTTTCTTGCACTCCTTTAGATTTGGACATTCTGTCTTGTAGTGGCCCTTCTTCTTGCACTCGTAGCAGGTTACGTTGGGCTTGTTTTTATCATTTGCTAGTTCGTCCTTTCTTCGGCTGATTTTCCGTTTGTTGGTTCGGTTCTTCAGCCCCTTGTAGTAGCTTCGGGCGAGTTGGACCAGCTTTGTTTGATCCCCTTCTTCGTCTTCTGAGTCTGAGTTAGACTCGGGTCAGGTTCAGGCTTCTTCTTTCCAGTTCTACCTGCAACTAAAGCAATACCTTTCTCGACCATATTGGTGTTAGATTGTTCGTGCAGTTCTAGTTCGTAAAACAGTTCGTCTAATTTTATTTTAGAAAGATCCCTTGAGACCTTGTATGCATCTACCATAGATGCCCACAAGGTGGTTCTAGGGAAAGCGTTTAAGGCATACCTTATTAAGTCACGGTTTTCAACCTTGTGACCTATTGTGTGAAGACCGTTCATCAGTTCTTGGATCCGTGCGTGAAGTTGGGCTGCTGATTCGTTGTCGGTCATCTAGATAGTGTACAACTTGTTCAGGAGCAGATCCCTTTTGCTGATCCTGGTATCTGACGTTCCTTCGTGCAACTCGATCAATTTAGCCCAGAGCTCCTTCGCACTGTTGAAGGGGCCCACGCGGTTCAGCTCTTCTTTTGTCAATCCGCATTGAAGAGTCTGAGTAGCTTTTGCGTCGGCTTCTATCTTGCGTTTTAGGGAGTTGTCCCATTCGGAGTAACTCTGAGGAAGTCCATCAGCATTCTTGGATATCTCCAGTCCGGACTGGATGATGATCCACATGTCCACCTAAGTTTTCAGGTGGACCTCCATGTGGCTTTTCCAGTAGGAAAAGTCTTCTCCACTAAAGAGTGGAGGTCTGGCGGTGTTAAAACCCTCTTGCATTGCCATTTGATCTGTAGATAAGAAACTAAAAACAAATTTCCCAAGACTAGGTCTTGGATTAGTAGTGCGGGATAAGGATAATAAAATATAAAAAAATCCGAAAAAAAATTTTCAAACTGGTGGTTGCACCAAGTTTGAACTTCCCCGCTCTGATACCACTTGTTGGATCGAGAAAACCGATAGAGGGGGGGTGAATATCGGAAATCGTTCGGATTTTCGTAAAGAGCAGTTGCACAGTGGAAATTTAAAAACAGCACACAGACACAGTCGATTTACTTGGTTCGGAGCCTGTGTCGACTCCTACTCCAAGGCCCACGGTCGTTGACCGTTTACTTTGGGCAATTCTATATACGCGCAAAATAGTTTATAATATTTGATTACAAATAAGTGCAATAAAATAATAATATTAAAATTTCGATCTTCGTTACCGACGTCCGGAGTGGATTGACTTTTTCGGGGCAGCAGGACGTCGTCGGCTCGAGTTGGAGTGTTTCCGGAGCAAGGCACGAGCGTAGAAGAGCTTTGAGGCGTTGAGAGAACGGATGCTCTCAAGCCTTGGTCGAGGGCCCTTTATATAGGGATAAGGGGCGCGCCCCACGTGGCCTTCGATCCGCCAAAGTCTCGGTCGCGTCTGATCCTCTGGATCCGCTTTGACCGGGGCACCCGAAGCGCTCGGGGCGCCCGGATTGACCGGGTCAAACATTATCTGCTTGGCTTCGATGGCTTCTTGTTCGAGGTATGCGCCTGGGGGCGCCCGGGACGCAGGGGGCGCCCGGGAGCAGCGCGAGCGCCCGGGAGCACGGGGGCGCCCCGCCCAGCAGCTATTCGAACCCTTTTTCCTTTGATATGTTTTGTATGTACCTTGGGGGCGCCCGGGACACTCCGGGCGCCCTACTCAGCCTTTGCCTCTCTCCTTTGAGGCTTTTTGAGCTGCAGACACACGTTCCTTCGGTCCTGGATCCAGGGTTAGTCCAAAACACAATGCAACAATAAAATATTTATTTATATAGCCTTAGCTGTCTTGGTTCTGACTTTGGTCTCCAAAATGGAGCCCTAGGTCGAACCGACGCCTACTGTTCCCTCGACGGGGAACACGTCCTCACCTACTCCTCTCGGGAGAGTTTACCTGATGCCAACCGCTCCTTTGGTTGGACTTTTGCCTGACGGTCCTTTATCAGGTCTTGGATACATGCAGTCCTTCGCCAGTTGCCTAGCAGTCCTTCGCTAGGGCTTGGATACTGGCAGTCCTTCGCCAGTTGCCTAGCAGTCCTTCGCTAGGGCTTTGCTACTGGCAGTCTTTCGCCAGTTGCCTCGCATTCCTTCGCTAGGGCTTTGCTACTGGCAGTCCTTCGCCAGTTGCCTAGCATTCCTTCGCTAGGACTTTGTCTCTGCACACTAGAGTAACTTGTTAGAAACACAAGTAATACTTAACTTTTGACCTCTGTTGCCATTATCAAAACACAGGTTTGACTTTGGTGCATTCTGCACCAACATTATGTGCTTATATTTATGTCAAGTATTTTTGTGCCATGATCTCTATGCACTTTCATTTCATGTTAAGCACTTCCATATGATTATGTTTTTCCATGTACATCTATATGCCTCTTCATGTCAAATGCTTTATGAATACATACTCATGATACGCTTTTGTTTATGTTACACTCTCTATGTTATGCCTTTTCATTGACTATATGCGACGTATGGTTTTAGTGAGTAGGAAAGAGTCTTACTAAGCCTATGTGCTTATAAGTTTTATTTTCTTATACCGCAGATAAAGCAAGAGGATATTAAGCTAAGGGAAGCAGCAAGAGGGGCAAGTGTGTGTGTGTGGCAGTGACATGGCAAAAGAAAAGAAAAGATCCTATTACTCATAGTTGTCACATGTTTTATGTTTTGGATTGTCATCTTTACTTTCATGCTATACTTATGATGGTTTCCTAAAGAATAACTTAGTATTACTTATATTTCTTATGAACTACTTATGTGGATTTCTATATTGTGCTTTATTGTTATACTTATCATTGCTAAATTATAATGTTAACATGCTATACCATGATGGGTTCATTTAGAATAATATGTTGGCTTAAAGCTTGATGGTAGGATAAGTTATGTTTAATGCAAGCATGTTCAATAATGTTATGTCTCACATGATATGTCTTATATTTTATGTTATGACAAATGCTAAGTTACCATATAACCATGTTTAAGAATGATAGCTAAGATGTGTCAACATGATTCAAGTTTAATTGCATGGTTTAAGCGCATATGTATAAAGTTTTAAATAATTCCGCTGCATTAGGATATTCATATGCCTATATGTATGTTAGCGTAACACCGCCTTCCGCCCACACCGTAGGGCTGGAAGGGCGGGCGTTACAGGTTGGTATCAGAGCAAGTTTGTCATCTTCCTATACACACATCAAGCCTTCTTCCTGCAGCTTCCAAGTAAGTACCTATATGCATACCTTACTTTCTTTTATGATTCTAGAATATGCAAGTATGAATGATACCTTATGATAGAGAGTAATTTTTAGGATATGTAAATATGAATGATACCTTACCTTATTTTATGATATCGAATACTTTAGAGTTTGATATGTGTGTAGGAATACAATAACTTATATTAGCCTTACTTGTCTTTTATGAAGAAAGAAAAGTAAAGTAAGTTTTGAGAAAAGTAAGAGAGAAAAAGAATTGGAAGTTTAGAAAGGTGATTACTTGAGATTTAAAAAAAAAGTTGAAAAGTGTTAAGTAATAGGAAAGAAAGACGGTGAGTATGAATTGATTGTGTGTGATGTGATTATGGTGTTATAATATATGAAAGACATAAGTAGATAGTGCAACATCATGCGAGTGAAAATAGTAGTATTAATATCCGTCTTGTTATATCAGGAAGTATGAGAAGTATAGGTTATAGAGTAATGAGATTAAGTAGTGTGTAAGTAGTTGTTAAGAGAAGGCAAAGTGTGATAGATGGATTGAAGATAGATGAGAAGTTTTGAGATATATGTATAGTAATTTAAAGCATGGGAATGTATGGGAAGTGAATAGTAGAATTAAGAAGATGGAGTCAGAGAATGATAGATAAAGTTTGTGAGAACATGTAAGATAAATTTATTAGATAATTTTGAACTTAGCAGAGATTTTTTAAGAGCGCCAGTGATGCAGGATTGAGGCTTTTAGATAGAGAGAAGTTGAAGTAGATGTAGAAATAAAAAGTAATGAAAAGTTGAGAGTGAGCTATAATGGTGATCCGAGTCTTTAGAGAATCCAGCAGTAGAGTATGTAGATATGATGTCCATTATATTATTAGATAATAAATTAATAGAAGTGAGTAGTATTTTTATGATAACATAAAAGCAGTAGAGTAAGTGTAATAGCAAAATTTAATAAGCAAACTTAGCATAATGTTCTAAAAAGTACTTAGATACGAATGAGAATTTATTTATCGAGTCTTTGTAAAACAATCTCAGTGACCTGAAACATTAAAATATTAGAAATGAAGATACATGAGTAATATAATAGGTAGAAATAAAAAGGAAATAAGAGTGAGATAGAGATTAAATAAAGCAGGAGAAGTATAACAGAAAATAATGAGATTAGAGATGTAATAGTAGATCTAGTCAGAGAAGAAGTAGTATTAAGAAAAGAAAAACTAATAATAGAAGAGAAGTATAATTCAGGTAAAGATTAAATAGAAGAACATAAAGAAGTATAGGGCATATGATTAAGCATTGTGAAGTATATAGATTGAGAACGATAAGAGTAGAATATGATGCAAAGCTCAGTAGAGTATGAGAAGGAAAGGCAGAAAGTGTTTTATAAAAAAAAAGAGGTGTTATAGAAGTAGAGTTAAAGAGATAAAAGATGATAAAGTAATAAGTAGAAAAATGATTAAGATTAAAAGATAACTAAGAGAGTAATTGGATAAATGTTTTATGGCTGGAGAAGTAAGTGTTGCTGAGAATAGAGCATCAATAATGACAACAAAGAAATGATCTGTGACATTAGTGGAAGATATAAATAAAGAGTTAAGTAAGCTAGATAGAAAAAAAATGATGAGGATTAATGTTGAGGAATAAGTAAATATGTTGTAGTAGAGTAGTTAAGATAAGTAAAATAGATCCAAAGCGAAGACTGCAATAAGTGTGTTAAAATCAGAAGAGAGTCTTAAATACATTTGTAGAGGAATAATGTTTAGTTAACAAAATGAAGTGTTGATTGAAGAAGAAAGTAGATTGTTAAAGATAGAGTGATGAGAGAAATTATAATGAAGAAGAGATGTGAATTATGAGAATCAATTGATATGTAAAGCTTAATTTTAAGTTCGAGGACCAGATGAGACGCAAGTACCCAGAGCTATTCTAAGTTCGAGGACGAACTTTCACGAGGTATGGGTGATTGTAACGCCCGTAAAATCCTCTCAATATTTTCTTTAAAAATATGGATCATGCCTATATGGATTCTTGAGTAACATATGAATACTAGCATGAACCTTAGTATGATTCTCATATAAATTAAAAAGCTAAGTATTAATGGGCCTTACATGGCTCTTATAGTACCATGGCTATTAGTGGACCTTAGGTGGAATTTTAACATAGATAGAAATGAATTCCAATTAGGAATATTAGCATAACTCTTGATGGGCTCTTATGTGGGCCTTGCCAAAAATAAGAGTAAATGGAATAAAAATAAAGTGCATGCACCATATAACGCCCGCCTTTTTCCCCACACCTTTCGGTGTGGCGGGAGGCGGCGTTACGCTAACATACCTAATAAACATCATATTGCAGCGGAAGAAATAGAACTTAACTTACTTAATTCATGCATGCAACTAGCACCTAAATCATACATACATATCTTATCTATCATTCCTGACATGGTAACTTATCATATAAACATCATAGGTAGTATCATGATATAAACATCCCATAAGTCACCCATACGTAACATAAGTAGCAGGTGTAAATTTTTTTCCTAGACAAACCATCATAAGTATAGCATGCGACTTATTAGGAATATGCAGAATGTAGAACATGTGACAAAGCATAAATATTAGAAACTCTCTTTTTCTTTTGTCATGTCACTGCAACACACACACACTCGTGCCCTTCCTGCTGCTTCCCTTAGTATCCTCTTGCTTGATCTGCGGTATAAGAAATAAACTATAAGCACGTAGGCTTAGTAAGACTCTTTCCTACTCACTAAAACATACATCGCCTAACATAAACATATCACGTTCTTAACATATCCTTAACACATGGCACAGTTCTTGACATATCATAAAGCATATACATACTTGTCATGGCATAATTCTTAACATGAACATAAACATAAACATCTACTTAACATGTCATAATTCTTAACATGAACATAAGCATAACATATACTTAACATGTCATAATTCTTAACATGAACATAAACATAAAACATACTTATCATGGCATAATGCTTAACATGAATGCATGTATGAGTCAATGCATATACATAAGGATGCTTAATTTAAAATCATACTTTTAGATACTTAAACATAAACATAACATCATTGGGGTCCCCGGCTTATACCACATACATACATCATAAGCGCGCATCCCTAAGTAAATACGAGGTAGCTAGCCTCGACCTACTAGGGTAGGAATAGCTACGGTAATTTCAAAAATCGAGGCGTTCTTAAGGTGCCCATCCCTATTGGATAGCTACGGTAGTCCCAGAACCGTGGACAACTACGGTAGTCCAGAACCGAGGCGTTCTTAAGGTGCCCATCCCTTGGACCCTTACTTCAGTCCGGTACAAGCCCATTCATAAAGTAAAATAACTTTGCATGCTTTATCATTCATAGACATACATAACATAAACATAATCTTGTTACATGAAGCATGACATAAACATGCTTGGCATTTCATCATTCATACTTAATTCATAACATCATTATGCCTTCATCATTCATACTTATCATTCGTACATAAGGCATAAACATTATCCTCATTCATTTTCTTTATTCATAAAACATGACATACATACATAATCATGCCTCCAGGCATAAACATTATCTTGGTTCATAAAACTTGCACCGTTATGGTACATAAGATAAACATGCATTTCATACATGGTACGTCTCATCTAACATACCTAATCCTAGTATCCATCATAGAGCATGCACGGGTAAGATACATATGAACATGATACATACTATTTAGGTTCATGGCATTCTACAGTACTTAAGTTCATGACATTCATCATAGAACATGCATAGACCTTCATACACAATTATCTATCATAGGCATTTAACATCCTACATTCATTATTCTATTTAACATCCCTCTACATCAATTACATATGTTCATGGTATGTGATCTAAATATTCATTAGTAAAACATAACATATAACCTAAACATACAAAGTTATGATACATAACACATAAAGCTAGGGTTTTAGTAACATAAAGATCCTTACATCATGCTTAACCATATACTTACATCATAGTAATCTATAACCAAGTATCCTTGAGACCTTAACTCAATCCAAACCCTAGATTAGGGTCTTGGCTGAAACCCTAAAGGATCACCAACACATGAAAAATTTCATAAAATTCCTAATTTACATCAAATACCTTACATATAATCCCATAGGAAACCATTAGAACCCTTGCTTGGAGTTAACCCTAACTTCTTACCCTATAACCCATCTTGGCCGAAACTTACAAGGAGCATAAACATGTAAAAATTCACATAAACTACCATTAACATCCCTTGCATCATGAGAAGACATAAGAAACATCATTAGGGAGTTAGAACTAATCCTAGCCATGGGATCATGGTGGTGGCTGACGAGCCCAAACTATGTGTCACGAATGTGGGTCCATCAAATTTAGAATTTATAAATGAATGAATAGCTGGAAACCCTTTTTACAATCAAAATCTAAGAATGTAGTATAGGGGCCACAGGTCGTATTTTTCTCGGGGCTAGTTGACGTTGTTTGAGTCGCGCTTGTATTTAGGTGTCGTTAATGAATTTCGGGTTTCGAATGTGAATCTGGGTTTTGGGTTGCAATCAAGAATGAAATAACAATGAAAGGGATAAAATCTTAACCATGTAACTTAACCAAGGTAATGGCAATTGAAGATTCAACCAATTGGATCACTTATTCATCTAAAGCCCTTAAGCAATTTGTTTAAAACTGATTTCTGATTTCAAAAGCAAATCAAGATGCCAAGCAATGAAGTAAAGAAAAACAGTGATAGGATTTTCGGAAACAAACAAGGTTGCAACACAATTAATAGCATGCAAAAGTAAAACTCAACCAAGCAATTGCAACTAAACTAGTCCAAGTGTTTTTGGATCCCAATCACTGCCAACACAATTCAGATTTGAGTAAGTGCAAGCTTATTGATTCAAACACAATCTTATGCCACAAAATCAAGTTGAAATTTGGATGCAATTGAAGCCAAGGGCAGTTGGCACGCAAGGAACAATTCCTTGTGCCAAAAACCAATTCAAATCAAGAAATGAGTGATCTTTCAACTCGACTTTTTAAAACTAATTGGTTCGTTTGTGAAACAAAGGTTTGAGGAAAAACTAAGCAAGATTCTGAACAGGAATTCAAACTGAAACCAGAGCTAACAAAGCAAAGAAATCAGAACCCAAATGCTGAAATTCAGATTGCAGAAATTAAGGTTTAGCTACAGATTTTCCTGTTTTCACAATAGATTAAGGACTGAACTAGCTAACATAACTTGAATACGAGTATCTAATCTAGAAACAAGGAAGTTAAACTAACAATTACTTGACTAAACTAGTGAAAAGAAATTAAAAATCCTAATATGCAGAAACCTAGCTTGGCACGCAACAAAGATCTTGGCACGCAACCAAGGATTCGAATTGCAGAAAGTAAGCATGAAACAAACTGAAATGAAGTGTAACTACTCACTAACAAGTACCTTAACTAATTAGACTGAAGAATTAAATCAAATTCAGCAGAAATACATCTCAAATCTACTTAACCGATCTGAAAATTCAGAAACTGCTGATACGCAGTTGCAGAAAACAGGGCAGACCTGATACGCAGCAATCTAATCGAAATTTAACTGGAATTGAACTCAATCTGTCACTGAATAAGTTCCTAAATTACTCTACTTGCGGAATTAAGCTAAATTATGGCTAACAACTCAGAAATCGTAAATTACAGTAGCTGAACAAGAACTTCAGAATAAACAGTGCGGAAAATGGAAATTACAGCTATACTGAAATTAAACTAAGGAAAACTACTCCTCGATCCCTTCGAGAGTTCAGATGCTCCTTGGTTGTCAAGCAAGGGAGAGCCTCGGACCCGCAAGCTCTGCAAATCATGGGGAAATCTTCATCCGCGATTGATTACAGCTCAAGTTGCCCATTTCTGAATTTTCCATACGATTTCTTCATTGCAGCTGTGTCTGCGTGCGTGGATGGGTGGATGATGGTCCAAGCTACTCAGGGAACCCCTCTGGATAGCTCGGGTGGAAGGTATTGAAGCACAGCTGATCCGAAGGTACCAATTTGACAGAGCTGTAGAAACCTCTCACAAACTCTGTTCTTGGGCAATTTCGATCCGGAAACAAGACTGATGAACTCCCCAAATGATCTAGCACACGAATTCAGTAAGGAAACGAGTGGTCGCGCCCACGGATTGAAGAAAACGCAAAGAAAAGTGAAGAACTCGATGAACTGGAGAAGACGGCGAAGACGCGACGAGGAGAAGCTGGGCTACGTTTTTCCTTAAATAATAACCAATGGACGGCTGTGATTGATCGGATGAAATCCAACGGCAGATCTTGGTCTGATTTGAGCCAAACTTTTATGATGATGATCTGGGGTCAGGATCTGCCTTGTGGTAGCTCGGATCCTCCAGATATGCAACGGATGGTCCAGATCAACTCTATCTGTGAATGGACGCTCTAGAGCCCTCCTTGCTTGATCCAACGGTTGATTGAGCTCTGATTTGGATGAAACCTTCAGATCTTGATCATAGAGCTTGATCAACCCTAACCCTAGCTCGGATTGCTTCAGATCGTCCCGGATGGCTCAGATCTAGCCGCTCTTGAATCGGACGGCCCGGATTAATCGTAGGCTTGATAATTCGATCCGGTTCACATCCGACTCAGGTTTGACCCAGTATGCCCTAGGTCTAGGATCCTTTCATGCCTACAAAAATATATCAGAAAATTAGTGGCCAAATAATCCAAAAAATGTGTAATTTTGCAATTAAGTCCAAAATAAGAGGAAATCCTAAAACCTAGGGTAAAATCACAATTAAACAATAAAAACATGGGTCAAACATGGATTTTAGCATCTAAAATAATCAACAAAATGGTGCTTATCAACTCCCCCACACTTAACCTTGAGCGTCTCGCGAAACAACTAAATATGTATCCCCTAGATTTCCTTAAGTATAATTAGAAGCAAATGAAAAGAAATTACCTAAGGTTGTCAATTCTCATAAATCTAAGCTCTATGGATTAGTATCTTGTCCTTAAATCAACAACTTAGCCTTTTCATCTATCATGAGTCATTGAGATGAATTTAAATCGCTAGCCTTTCATGGGATGTTTTGGTGGCTCTCTCCTTAAGTTCTAAGTTGATGATGGGAGTGGAGCTCACTCTCACACACATGTTTCTTGCACTACCATAGGCTTGCTTATTATCTAATCTCCACCATTAATCATGATTAGGATCAACATCTACAAAAACAAGTGAAAAGCATAGAAAATGGTGAGAAATGGAATAAAAACAAAGAAAATGGAAAAATGGGTAAAGTGGAAGACTTGAGTGCTTAAAGATGTTTCCTTTGCCCCATCTTTCAGTCCTCATAATGATATCAAAAAATGTGGTGGAGTTAATCTTGAACAATTACTTCGACTTGGATGAATAAAGCCCTTTTGATCTCAATGTGCCAACTTCCACCTTGCGTGCCAAATTTCTTTCTCCATCTTCCATCCCTGATTTTTCCTCTTTTCCTTTCTCTGTAATAAGGTCAAATATGTAATGATGCAAAGCTTGGATTTGGATAAGAAAAATCTTCACTAATTATGGTGCCAAAACTCAAGTTGGATGCCACTTGTTTCTTTGTCTTTTCTTTCTTCTTTTCTGATTTTCTTTTCTTTTCTTCTCCTTTTGTTTCAAGTTCAGCATCCACGGCAGATCTTTCAGAATCAAGAAGCTCATTTCTCACACAATTTCAGTTTCAAGATGATACAAAACAAGTTTTTATGGTATCACACTTTAAATCCTTCTTGTATTTCAATTCTGAATTTTTCCAATACATGTTCAGCAACACTTCTTCAACAGATTTTAGCATCTTACAGCTTACTGTACATTCAGCTTTTGTCATTTTAGCAGCTCCAAATCAGCACTCGGCAGATCTCAAGTTCTCAATGCTGTGTAGATTTCCCAGCTGCAGATTTCTTCTCTTTTTTTTTCAGCTGCAGATTCAAGTTGCAGCTAAGTCTCTCTCAAATTTCTCTTCAACTTGTCCACTTTTCCTTTGCAATTGGGCTGCCAAACTTTTAAATAAACTGCTTTACAAGTGCTGATCAAACTCAGCTACACATTGCTAACTTAGGAAGCAGGAATTTAGCTTGAAGTTGACACCATTTCTGCAAGACCTAATTTTTTTTTCTTTCCAGATTACTGATCTATTCAAAACTCGAAATCAGTAGTGCAACTCTTAATTCAAATCAATTCAGCTGCAACTTCAGATTGTAACACGTTGTTTCTGAATTTTATCACTTCTAAACTTCCTACTCCAAATCTCACTGTATGCCACTTGGACTTTGGCATAAACCCCTTTTCTTTTTTTTTCGGATTTGAACTCTTAACCTCCATTTCCTTCTGATCAGCAGTGGCTGAGTTCAACAAATATAGCCTAAACAAACCAATTCAGTTCAATTTGGTACAAAAATTGTCTCACTGCATTTCCTGTTTTGGCACAAAAATTTTCTGCACAAAAATCTCTGATCTTCTGATTTTGGCACAGATTCAGCACAGATTTTAGCTTCACTTCCAGATCTGATTTCTCCAATTCCTTCACAAACAATCCTTCAAGATATTCCATAAGTCGCAGCCCACTTATCTCAGCATCTACCCTTGATATTCAGCTCTGAATTCTCAGCTGTTCAGCTTGCAATGCAGTGCAGTTTCAGATTTTTGCAATCATCTGGATTCTAGCCTCACCACTGCACAGACTTTGCTACTTCAATTCAGATTTTACAGCCCTTGCATCATTAAGATTTCAGCTGTAAAGAAACTCAGTTTAGTTGCAATCCACCAATTTCTGATCCTCACAGCTGCACTTCAGCAATTCTGATTCGAATTTCAGCCCTTCACTGCATTTTCTGTCTTGATTTACAAGTCCTAGCAGCCACTTCCTTCCAATTCTGATCAGTTTTCTTTTTTTTTTTATATATCTTCTCAGCAGCTCTAAATTCCTCCTGCTTCTCAGCTTCTTCTCAGATTTTCTCAGCTTCACTTCACTGCCCAGATTTTCCTTCTTTCCTCTGATTTGGCACAAATTTCTGCCATGTTTCAGATTTTTCTGCTGCAAAATTCAGCTTCTAGAGAAGTCGCTGTACAGCTTGTATGGGAACAACTTTGATATGGTAAACAACTTTCTGCACTTGAATTCCTGCACAGATTTTATTGGCACAAACAGCTGGCATTTTCCCAGATTTTCAACCTTGCATCTAATTCCAATTCCTGCACAGCTGAATTCTAGCAATGTTTCTGATTTTTTTCCACAGCTACGTTTAGACTCCATTCAGATTGTTTTCAGCTGTCATTAGGATCCTAGAAGGTTGTTACTGACCTTCCTAGCCAAGAGCAATTGCAGAAATGAGTTCAGATACATTAGTTCCTGCAATTTCTTCTACAGCTTCAGCAATTTTATCCATCTTCACTGCATTTCGAAAATTCCTTCACTGCATTTTCTTCTTTCTCTGTTTGGCACAAGTTTTTCTACCATGTTCCAGATTTTTCTCAGCTTGTATCAGTCTTCACTCAGCCTCATTTCCAGAATTCAATCCAGATTGTCTTCATTTCTAGCATCGGCAGCAATTTCAGCTTCAAGTTAACCAATTTCTGCACATTTTAACTTGGCACAGATTTCTTCCTTTGTTTCTTCCTTGCGTGCCACTTGGGTCTTCAACATGTAATGAAGAATCTCAAACTCCAATTGCTTCTACCTCTCTTGCATCATTCTTGACACCAAACAGCACTCACTTGGCACATGAATTTTTTTTTTTTTTTCGAGTTGAAATGCATCCTTAATAAAAATTGCTTCCAAATCACCAATCACTCCCCCACACTTAAATCTTTGTCCGTCTCGGGCAAAATAGTATCAAGAAAATATCCCAAGCAAACAAATCCATAGAAAAATTGGGGTTAAGATTAGGAATAAGGAAAGACAAATAGAGTAGACATGATTTTTGCCAAAATTGATATGGAAAGGTAAACAAGGCAATTAGTCTCTATAGATGTGATCCAATCATTGAAATATGATTTTGAAAGAACCTAAGCAAGTTCTAGAGTTCAATAACATGTGTGTATCACAAAATAAGGCTAATCTCACTAGGTAAAAATAATTCATCCCAAGTCCTCAATTAAGAATCTAAAGCAAGTAGTACTCAAGCATCCAAGAATTCATCCATTATCTCAAACCCTAAGTTTTGACAACGAAATTTAATTTATTTTCAAAAGGCTCTAAAATGCTATGGAGATAACCTAGAGGGATACTTTTATTTCCTAATCATGCAAGGAAAGTGCTAAAAGAAATAATAAGGTATTTACAATGACTCCTATGCATTCTACTCTACTCATGCAGTTATTAGCAAGGACTCAATTCTAGAAATCATAAAAATGAAGGAAAATGCAAAAAGGAACAAACTCCCCTTTATTTCTGGTGGGCGGAGTCTATCCAGAAGTAGCCTCCAACGTGGTAGTGGAGGTATCTGGGTGGCTGGGAGAATTCGGACTCCCCCACACTTGAACTTTGCAGAATTATGCTCCGGTGGCTGAAGGCGATTCAGATATAATAGCCATTGAAGGAATGGAGGGCTATGGATTAAAGTAAGATCATCTCCTCCTTCTTTCTGCCTTTCAGAAGTCCTTCCAGGAGGCTGAAGTCTGTTCAGTTGGAGCACCCACTCCTGTAGTCTTCTGGACCCTGCAAAACAATGTAATACCTTTCTCAAGCGTGCAGGGTCAGAAAGAAATAAAATAGTATCAGTATCTGCATGAAATGAATCCAAATCTACATCATGTCCAATTAAATCAATGCTTGGTGTCTCAATAAATTTTTCACAATCATTTTCTACAAAACTTGCATCCTGAAATTCATCATAAATAATGAAATCACTTTTTGGCACTTCAATAAAAATTTCGTAATTATTTTCCAACATAGATGGATCAAGCAAAGTATCACAGCCAATAAAATCAATTCTAGGTGCCTCAATGAATTTTTCAAAATTATTTCCAGCATAAGATATATCAAGAGACTCATCACAAAAATCAATATCAATTGCATGCTCTTCTAGAAATTTTTCACACTCAGCATTTCCATCTAATGTAACACCACATGCTTTATTTTCAACAATTGTAACACTAGGCACCTCTAGGGATTTATCACAATCAAATTCTACAAGAGATGTATCCCTAAGTATATCACAAACAATAAAATCAGTGTGAGGTATCTCTATGCATTTTTCTGAACAAAGAGGAGAAATACTTACCTGAGCGTGCAGGATAATACCTGAAGGTTCTATAATAGTAGATGTATCTGTGGTCTCCTCCTGGTCATGTACACGCTCCTCTTCAGCCTCAGGCTCTGGTGGACAATCAACTGGTGATCCTTGGGTGCTTGCTTCCACCATGCAAGTCCCTACACTTCCTGGTTCGTTCTCTAAATCTTGTGGTGGTCCCTGGGGCTTAGTGCAATCCCCTACACCTATGGAATCATCTCCTCTGCATGCTTCTCCTGTAATATCTGCAACAACAGTATCAGAAAAATTAGGATCATCAATAATGCTATCATCACAAAATAAAAAATGAGAATGGTCCTGTGGAGCTTCAATTTCTTCTTCTGGAGCTGAAAAATTTGGCAATGGATTTTGAGTAGGAATCTCCGGAGGAATGCATGCTGTAGGTGCCCAGATTTTAATGTATTCTTCTCCCTCTTCTTCTACTAAATTTGCAGGATTAATTGAAGAAGGACTTTGCCATGCACTAGGGTCACCTTGAACTGATATAAAACCAACTCCGGGGCTCTCAGAATTACAAGCAGCTTGAGAAGATAATTGTTCTGCTCTTTGGGCTTTTATCTGATTCAATCGATCTTGCACGTTTTGAAACCATTGTTGTTGTTGTTCTTGAAAAGTTTGCTGTTGTTGTTGGATTTGTTGACACATCTCCCTAATCCTTTGGTGTAGAGCCTCATCCCAATCAGGATCATCAAAACCTCCTTGGTTAGTGTGGAACCCCTGTTGGTCTTGAAATGGAAAATAGGGCTGCTGAAGTCCAGGAGGAGGTTGTGCATGCTGAAATGCAAACTGTTGGGGCTGCTCAAATGGATGAAATGACTGATTAAACTGCTGAATATTTGGTTCACAAGTTGGTGGAGATGGCTGAAAACTGTAGCCCTGAAAATTCTGGATCTGAGGTTGAAATTGTGGTGATGAATACTGAAGTTGAGTGGGCTGAAATTCTTGTTGCCATGGCTGAAAATTTTGGAAAGGTTGCCCTTGCTGATATTGTTGAAATTGTGACTGATCTTGTTGATAAAGTGGCTGAATGTTAGGCTGAAATTGCTGAAAGTGGGGCTGAAAATTTTGAAATTGGGGCTGCCCATTCTGAAAATTCTGGAAAATTGGTTGAATTGGCTGAAAATCCGGTTGAAATTGTTGTGGTGGCTGCAAAAACTGATTTGGTTGCTGGAAATTAGAATAGGGCTGTTGGAATTCTTGCTGGGTCTGCTGAAAGTGTGGACACGGCTGCTGATAAGTGGATGAAAACATTTTGAACCTGCACCCCTGTCACAAAACAAACAAGAAAAATGGCAATACCCGTATACAAAAGAATAAGCAACAAAAAATAGAACCCAATGATATATCAAAAAGTATACAAGCAAAAATCAAACAAATCAACTAGTTGCTTCCCCGGCAACGGCGCCAAAAATTTGACGAGCCCAAACTATGTGTCACGAATGTGGGTCCATCAAATTTAGAATTTATAAATGAATGAATAGCTGGAAACCCTTTTTACAATCAAAATCTAAGAATGTAGTATAGGGGCCACAGGTCGTATTTTTCTCGGGGCTAGTTGACGTTGTTTGAGTCGCGCTTGTATTTAGGTGTCGTTAATGAATTTCGGGTTTCGAATGTGAATCTGGGTTTTGGGTTGCAATCAAGAATGAAATAACAATGAAAGGGATAAAATCTTAACCATGTAACTTAACCAAGGTAATGGCAATTGAAGATTCAACCAATTGGATCACTTATTCATCTAAAGCCCTTAAGCAATTTGTTTAAAACTGATTTCTGATTTCAAAAGCAAATCAAGATGCCAAGCAATGAAGTAAAGAAAAACAGTGATAGGATTTTCGGAAACAAACAAGGTTGCAACACAATTAATAGCATGCAAAAGTAAAACTCAACCAAGCAATTGCAACTAAACTAGTCCAAGTGTTTTTGGATCCCAATCACTGCCAACACAATTTAGATTTGAGTAAGTGCAAGCTTATTGATTCAAACACAATCTTATGCCACAAAATCAAGTTGAAATTTGGATGCAATTGAAGCCAAGGGCAGTTGGCACGCAAGGGACAATTCCTTGTGCCAAAAACCAATTCAAATCAAGAAATGAGTGATCTTTCAACTCGACTTTTTAAAACTAATTGGTTCGTTTGTGAAACAAAGGATTGAGGAAAAACTAAGCAAGATTCTGAACAAGAATTCGAACTGAAACCAGAGCTAACAAAGCAAAGAAATCAGAACCCAAATGCTGAAATTCAGATTGCAGAAATTAAGGTTTAGCTACAGATTTTCCTATTTTCACAATAGATTAAGGACTGAACTAGCTAACATAACTTGAATACGAGTATCTAATCTAGAAACAAGGAAGTTAAACTAACAATTACTTGACTAAACTAGTGAAAAGAAATTAAAACTCCTAATATGCAGAAACCTAGCTTGGCACGCAACAAAGATCTTGGCACGCAACCAAGGATTCGAATTGCAGAAAGTAAGCATGAAACAAACTGAAATGAAGTGTAACTACTCACTAACAAGTACCTTAACTAATTAGACTGAAGAATTAAATCAAATTCAGCAGAAATACATCTCAAATCTACTTAACCGATCTGAAAATTCAGAAACTGCTGATACGCAGTTGCAGAAAACAGGGCAGACCTGATACGCAGCAATCTAATCGAAATTTAACTGGAATTGAACTCAATCTGTCACTGAATAAGTTCCTAAATTACTCTACTTGCGGAATTAAGCTAAATTATGGCTAACAACTCAGAAATCGTAAATTACAGTAGCTGAACAAGAACTTCAGAATAAACAGTGCGGAAAATGGAAATTACAGCTATACTGAAATTAAACTAAGGAAAACTACTCCTCGATCCCTTCGAGAGTTCAGATGCTCCTTGGTTGTCAAGCAAGGGAGAGCCTCGGACCCGCAAGCTCTGCAAATCATGGGGAAATCTTCATCCGCGATTGATTACAGCTCAAGTTGCCCATTTCTGAATTTTCCATACGATTTCTTCATTACAGCTGTGTCTGCGTGCGTGGATGGGTGGATGATGGTCCAAGCTACTCAGGGAACCCCTCTGGATAGCTCGGGTGGAAGGTATTGAAGCACAGCTGATCCGAAGGTACCAATTTGACAGAGTTGTAGAAACCTCTCACAAACTCTGTTCTTGGGCAATTTTGATCCGGAAACAAGACTGATGAACTCCCCAAATGATCTAGCACACGAATTCAGTAAGGAAACGAGTGGTCGCGCCCACGGATTGAAGAAAACGCAAAGAAAAGTGAAGAACTCGATGAACTGGAGAAGACGGCGAAGACGCGACGAGGAGAAGCTGGGCTGCGTTTTTCCTTAAATAATAACCAATGGACGGCTGTGATTGACCGGATAAAATCCAACGGCAGATCTTGGTCTGATTTGAGCCAAACTTTTATGATGATGATCTGGGGTCAGGATCTGCCTTGTGGTAGCTCGGATCCTCCAGATATGCAACGGATGGTCCAGATCAACTCTATCTGTGAATGGACGCTCTAGAGCCCTCCTTGCTTGATCCAACGGTTGATTGAGCTCTGATTTGGATGAAACCTTCAGATCTTGATCATAGAGCTTGATCAACCCTAACCCTAGCTCGGATTGCTTCAGATCGTCCCGGATGGCTCAGATCTAGCCGCTCTTGAATTGGACGGTCCGGATTAATCGTAGGCTTGATAATTCGATCCGGTTCACATCTGACTCAGGTTTGACCCAGTATGCCCTAGGTCTAGGATCCTTTCATACCTACAAAAATATATCAGAAAATTAGTGGCCAAATAATCCAAAAAATGTGTAATTTTGCAATTAAGTCCAAAATAAGAGGAAATCCTAAAACCTAGGGTAAAATCACAATTAAACAATAAAAACATGGGTCAAACATGGATTTTAGCATCTAAAATAATCAACAAAATGGTGCTTATCAGTGGCCGAAACCCTAGAAGCTCACCTTCATGGATTTCTCAACTTAGACCTTGAAACAAAGACTTAAATCATGATAAACATCAAAGGAAAACCATTATACCACAGGTGAGGGAGTCTTACCCTTGTTGACTTGGTTTTTAGACCTTAAATAGAGAAGAGGAGGAAGACCTTGTTGTCCCTTGATCACCCTTAGCCCTTGTAACCTTGTAGAAAGTCTTGGATCTTCAAGAGAAAGTCCCCTTGTGAAGCTTTTCCAAGGGGAGAGGGGCCTTGGTGGTTTCGGCTAGGAGAAGGAAGAAGAAGGAGAGGAATGGCCTTGGTGGAAGAAGAGAAGGAAAAGAGTAACTCTTATGTCTCTTCCTCTCTCATCTACTCTTTTATACTACATGAATGGGGGGCAAGCGAAGGGTCATGATGCCTCTTCTCTTGATGACTCTTCACTTCCCTAGGCCTTAACCAAAATCCGCTTCATTCTCTACTAGCACTCCCTTGCTAGGTGAATTGGTTAGTACATGCATGGTGTTACACTATGTCCAAGGTTCAATCCTTGGAGCATGCACTTTATTTTTATTTTATTTTATTTTTTTTCCTCTATTTTCAGCCATACCCCCTAAGGCCTACCCATAGCTGTGCTAATATTCCTAATTTAAACCCATTTCTATTTAAATTAAATTATACCTAAAATCCACTAATAACCATGGTACTAGAAAAGCCCATGTAAGGCCTATTAGCACTTAGCTCCTTATTCTATATCGAAATTCATGGATCATCATGTTAAGGCTTATACTAGTATCCCTATGTTCCTCGAGAATCTATCTAGGCATGATCAATATTTTAAAGAAAAATATTGAGAAAATTTTCCGGGTCGTTACACACCAAGGATTGAACCTTGAACCTAGAGCTTCATCATGCATATACTAACCAATTCACCTAGCAAGGGAGTGCTAGTGGAAAAGGAAAAGGATTGTCGTTAAGGCTAAAGGAAGTGAAGAGTCACCATGTGAGGAGGCACCATGTCCCTTCACTTGCCCCTCCACTTAGTATAAAAAGGTTAGATGAGAAGTGAAGAGGCTTAAGTTACTTTTCTTCCACCAAGGCTCTTCCTCTTCTCCCTTCTTCCTCCTCCTTTCCTCTTTTTTGCCATGAGCCACAAGGGAATTTATCCCCTTGGAAAAGTCCACAAGAGGACTCCCTCTTGAAGATCCAAGTTCTTCCTACAAAGCTACAAGGGCTAGGGTTGGTCTAAGGTCAAGAAGGTCTTCATCCTCTTCTCTATTTAAGGTTTATAACCAAGACAACAAGGGTAAGACTCTCTTACCTGTGGTATAATAGTTTTGATGTTATCTTTCATGATTTAAGATGTTGTTTGGACTCTATGTTGAGAAAACTATGAATTAGGGTTCCTAGGGTTTCGGCCAAGCATGGTTTTTGGGTTTAGGATGATGTTAAAAACCTCACTTATGTTTTCTAATGCTTTCTCATGGTAAATAAAGAATAAATTATGATTTGGGGAATTTTTGTAGCACCCTAAGACTCTCTACAAGTTTCGTCCACCATCCTACTTTCATGGTTAAGATTAGATCTAACCCTCCAAGCATGTTTACTATGTTTTCCATATGATACAATAGATGTTAATTGTGAATTTTATGAATTTTTCCATGGACTTAAGACCCTTACAACTTTCGGCCAAGACCATGTTGTAGGGCTAGGAATTAGGGTTAGCTCCAATCATGTGTTCTAATGGCTTCCTATGGCATTGTATGTATTGTATGGGTGTTATGTTACTTATGGTATCTCACATGTTACTTGAATAATGGGAACCTCCACCTATAACTTTCGTCCAAGCTCAAGTTCTAGGGTTTGGGTTAGTCTAAGGCTTCAAGTATACTTGTTTATGGCTTACTATGATGTAGATGTATGTCCAAGCATGTTGTATGAATTTTAACCCTAACTTTATGTGCTATGCATAATGACCTTGTATGATTATATTATGTGTCATGTTTTAGTAGATTTTATTCATGAATGTTTTAAGTCATATACCATGAACACATGTGTTGTGAAGTAGGCCTCATGTTTATGTAGAATTATACATGTATTATGTTAAATGCTTGAATATATATATTATGATAGATATATGGTTATGTAGACTTATGCATGTTTATGTTGAATGTAGTGAACATATATAGTAGGTATCATGTTCATATGGATCCTACCCATGCATGTTTTATGATAGATATCATGATCATGTATGCTATGTGATATGTATCATGTATGTAAAAACCTAACTATGCATGCTTACCTTATGTAGCATGATCATGCATGCTTTATGAATTAAGATGATGTTTATGCCTTCAAGGCATAATTATGTATGTATGTCATGCCTTATGAATGAAGATGTTGTTCATGCCTTTAAGGCATAATGATGCTATGCATTAAGTAAGAATGATGAAATGCTAAGTATGCTTTATACCATGCTTCATGTATTAAGATCATGTTTATGTCTTCAATTATGCTATGTGTGTTCTATGAATGTATGAATGATGAAGCATGTGAAGCTATTTTACTTTATGAATGGGCTTGTACTGGACCGAAGTAAGGGTCCAAGGGATGAGCTCCTTATAAAAGCCTCGGTTCTGGACTACCGTAGCTGTCCACGGTTCTGGGACTACCGTAGCTATCCAACAGGGATAGGCACCTTAAGAACGCCTCGGTTATGGGACTACTGTAGCTGTCCTTACCCTAGTAGGTCGAGACTAGCTACCTCGCATTTACCTAGGGATGCGCGCATATGATGTATGTATGTGGTTAAGCCAGGGCTCCCATGATGTTATGATTTATGTTTAAGTATTTATAATTATGGTTTTCAAATAAGCATCCTTATGTTATGTGCATTTAACTCATGCATTCATTTATGTTATGCATCTATTTCATGTCAATTATGTTATGTGCTTATATTTATGTCAAGTATTTTTCTGCCATGATCTCTATGCACTTTCATTTCATGTTAAGCACTTCCATATGATTATGTATTTCCATGTACATCTATATGCCTCTTCATGTCAAATGCTTTATAAATACCTACTCATGATATGCTTTTGTTTATGTTACACTCTCTATGTTATGCCTTTTCATTGACTGTATGCGACGTATGATTTTAGTGAGTAGGAAAGAGTCTTACTAAACCTATGTGCTTATAAGTTTTATTTTCTTATACCAAATCAAGCAAGAGGATTTTAAGCTAAGGGAAGAAGCAGGAGGGGCAAGTGTGTGTGTGTAGCAGTGACATGACAAAAGAAAAGAAAAGATCCTATTACTCATAGTTGTCACATGTTTTATGTTTTGCATTGTCATCTTTACTTTCATGTTATACTTATGATGGTTTCCTAAAGAATAACTTAGTATTACTTATGTTGCTTATGAACTACTTATGTGGATTTCTATATTGTGCTTTATTGTTATACTTATCATTGCTAAATTATGATGTTAACATGCTATACCATGATGGGTTCATTTAGAATAATATGTTGGCTTAAAGCTTGATGGTAGGATAAGTTATGTTTAATGCAAGCATGTTCAATAATGTTATGTCTCACATGATATGTCTTATATTTTATGTTATGACAAATGCTAAGTTACCATGTAACCATGTTTAAGAATGATAGCTAAGATGTGTCAACATGATTCAAGTTTAATTGCATGGTTTAAGCTTATATGTATAATGTTTTATATAATTCCGCTGCATTAAGATATTCATATGCCTATATGTATGTTAGCGTAACGCCGCCTTCCGCCCACACCGTAGGGATGGAAGGGTAGGCGTTACACAGGGAGGCGTTCGGGGTCGACCAGCCCGATCTTCTACCAGGGTAGGTCGGTTAGTGCTTTGGGAGGGTTCCTGGCTCGGGAACTCCCCAAGTGAGGCCTTCGTTGGCCCTGCTGCTGGGTCTCCATGGCGTCAGGCTGGCTGGCTAAGCCGCCCGTAAGCTAGGTCGAGATCATAAGCGTCCCCCTCGAGTCCTGTCGAAGGAGGCATCGAGTCTGACTGACTGGACTGCTACTTATTGGAACGAGCATGGCGCATCTGAGTGGCCTATGTCTTCCATGCCGACCTGGGTAGTTGCCAGTGTGGTACCAGCCCGATCGGCCAAACCTGTCATATCACCTTGTCTTTTCTACTCTCGCCCTCACTGCGCCCGAGTAGATTCGTATCCTATGCATTAATTACCGCATTTAACCGTTACGCCACGTGCCTTCTGATCATTGCTATCCCGAGCAACGAGGGGTCTACCGCCTGTCTGGGCGAATGATGGGCGAGCACATGTGCCACGCCACCTCAGGGGCTCTTCTGGGCCTGATCGGACGGCTCGCGCCCTTTCCCGCTTTATTTCCAGCTCGTCATCGGATGGTCGGCGTTGCATCTTGAGCCCTATAAATAGTCATTCACCTTCCGATTTTTACCATCATTTTTTACTCCCAACATCAAATTGTTGTCCTCCTACTCTCTACTAGGGTTCTAGTGAGGTGTGTGTCTTCGTTCATCTTCTCCGGCAAACTTTCTCCCGATTAGTCTTTATGGCCTCTTCTTCTCTTCCCTCGACCCCCTGGTATTCTACCACCGTGTCTGAGCTTGATCACCACGATCTCGAGATTATCCGAGCGGACTACCATATTCCACCCGACCACCTTCTTCTCCTGCCAACTTCCTCCAACTGACTTGCGTCCCCTCCCCCTTCCTATATTACCATCTCCCAGGACCATGTGCAGGCCTAGATGTGCTTCCCGATCCACCCGTTCATCGCCTCTGTCTGGCGCTACTTTCGTATCTCTCTATCTCAACTAGCTCTGAACGCCATCCAACTCCTCTGTGGGTCGGTCATCATCTTTTCTCTATACCAAATTACCCTTTGCCCTGAGTTTTTTATTACTTCGTTTACCCAAAAGACAAGAGTTGGGTGATTTCTTTTTCTAGACCCGATCCCATACTTTCTTCCTGTCAAAACTTCTGACCTCTAATAAGGGTTGGAAAGAGCAATATTTCTAAGTCCTCCCCATCCCGACCCCGAACTGGTCGGTCAGATGGGTAGTGAACTTTCTATTGGTGCAAGTTGCATCAATGATGTTCTCCTTTAAGTGTTTTAATGTTTGACAATATACATAAGTCAGTGATACATTGAACAGACAAAGGGGAGCAAAGGAGAAGTAACCTATGTTGAAGAAAAGTCCTAGTTAACCTAGGCATCGAAACACTAAGTCCTGGTGAAGGGCTGCTGGACACCTAGCGAAGGGCTGCTAGGTATCGAAGCAGTAAGTCCTGGCGAAGGGCTGCTGGGCACCTAGCGAAGGGCTGCTAGGTATCGAAACCCTAAGACCTGACGAAGGGTCGTTGGGCACCTAGCAAAGGGCTGCTAGGTATCGAAACCCTAAGACCTGACGAAGGGCCATTAGGCACCTAGCAAAGGGATGCTAGGTATCGAAACCCTAAGACCTAGCGAAGGGCTGCTAGCAGTTGAAGACCTGGCAAAGGACTGCTAGGCACCTAGTGAAGGGCTGCTAGGAATTGAAGACCTAGCGAAGGGTTGCTAGGCACCTGGTGAAGGGCTGCTGGGTAAAAGTCCACCCGAAGGACTAGGTGGCAACCGTCTCCTGAAAGGAGTAGGTGAAAGGCGCGTTCTCGGGGGTGGGAACTTGCGCCGGTTCGACCTAGGGTTTCATGCAAATCCGAAGTCAGAACCAAGTCCTTAAGGTTAAGAATATGTGTATATGTGCATTTGTGTTTGTGTATCTTGCAAGTACCAAGAACCGGAGACAAAGCAGGCAAGTTGCTGGAAAGTGGCTGATGGGGGCGCCCCCACTGTTGGGGGCGCCCAGAGCAAGGCATAAAACCCAATATTGGATTTAAAGGCTTGATGAGGGCGCCCGAGATGATGGGGGCGCCCCCAGTCAAGAGTGAAATGCAGTTTTTGTTAAGTAAGCAGAATAGGTGTCAAGCGGGGCGCCCGGAGCGTCCGGGGCGCCCGGGTTCAAAGCAATTTTCGCAGTTTCGAGTCCGAAACTCAGATAAGCCCTCATGAGGGCACCCGGGAGGTTCGGGGTGCCCTGGTCAAAGGTTTTATCAGCTGCGGCGAGGTCGACGCGGGGATAAAGTTTGACCGTGTTTATCGGGGCGCCCCCAGCGTCCAGGGCGCCCCCAGGAGGCCTATATAAGGGGCTTCGACCCGTCTGCTTCAAACACAACTGCTACAAGCCATTCTAATCATTCTGACTGACGACAACGTGCTAAAGACGAGGCTCTACGACCGGGAGGCTCCAGGAGGAAGTGCGCGGCACTTCGGAGGTCCAGATCGGTCGAGCGTCAACTTTTGTTTTGTTCGGTTTGCATTTAATTTTCCGTATTTAATTTTCTGTACTTGTGCTTGTATTTCTACACTGTAAGACGGGTTTTCTCCACCTCTAGAAATTCCGAAAAGGAGACCAATAGTGGACGCACGCCGAGTACATAAGCCTTGGACGTACTGACCCTGGGGGGTTGGGAATCAAGTAAATAAATCCCGCTATGTCCTTGTGTATTGTTTTTCTTTTTCTATTTTATTTTCCGCTGCACTAACACTCTGAATAAATCGAAAGTTTTACGAAGATTTCCACGAAAGATTTTAACGGTCAATATTCACCCCCCTCTATCGACGGCACCGGTCCTACAATTGGTATCAGAGCCGAGCCGCTCTTCACCGGACTAACCGCCGACAGAGCAACGACACCAGGAGTTGAGGGGGAGCCCAGGGGTGAATCAGATATATTTTAATTAAAATGGCTGTTTTTAAATTTCATATTATCTGTTTCACATACAGGGAGAGAGGGCACTATAAAAATCAGTGCCCTACTCGTAAGACTCGATCTACACCACCGGCGGCAAAGGAGACACTAGCGCCATGAGTCCGGAAAAACAAGGATCACATACGATACTTCAAATCCAAGAAATACGGACACTACAAAAACAAGTGTCCGGCGAAGGTACGCAAGATTTTTCTTCCAAAGATGTTACAAATTCCTGCACTGCCTTGTGATAATTTAGTTAACTTTTCTGGTAAATTAGATTTACTACATAGTAAAATTAATTTTTTGCATGTCAAATTAGAAAATACAGATATGACTGAAATATTCGAAATTAACTATTTAATACAGAACATAAATTCAGTGATTTCTAAAATTTATTCTAATAATTTTAATATTAATAAAATTAATTCTGATAAAATTAATTCTGATAAATTAATTCTGATAAAATTAATTCTGATAATTTTAATTCTGATAATTTTAATTCTGATAATTTTTTGATAATTTTAATTTTGGTAATTTTAATTCTGATAATTTTAATTCTGATAATTTTAATTCTGATAAAATTAATTCTGATAATTTTAATTCTAATAAAATAAATTCTGATAATTTTAATTCAGATAAAATTAAACCTAAGGATAAATTTGAATTCAAATTCGAAAATCTTAAGGATAATTCAGAATTCAAATTCGAAAATCCTAAGGATAATGTTGAATCGAGAGAAACGATAGAGGGGGGTGAATATCGTTAAAAAATTTTCGGAAGAGATTTAGTGCAAGTACGCAGCGGAAAACACAAACGCAAACACAGATGATTTTACTTGGTTTGGAGCCTAGGTCGACTCCTACTCCAAGGCCCACGGTCGTTGACCGTTTACTGAGGGCAATTCTATAATCGCGTAAAGATTCTTACAAAAGTTTACAGTTGTAGTACAGTAATAGTATAACAGAAATGAAAGAAATCAGTTCTTCGTTACCGACATCCGATATCGGATGTTTCTCGGAGAAGAGGGACGTTGTCGGTGCTTTCGTGTCGAGTTGGAAGGTTTCTGGAGTGAAGCGCAGGAGCAGAAGAACGTAACAGCGTTGGAAGAAGTTGTCTTCAGGCTTGAGGGGTCGAGGGCCTTTTATAGGGTTCTGAGGGCGCCTGCGAGCACGGGGGCGCCCTCCACGTGGCCTATGATCCCCCTTTCTCGCGGTCAGCGAGTTATCCCTTCAAAGTCGGGATAATGCCTTGACGGGGGCGCCCGGGAAGCCGAGGGCGCCCTGGCTGACCTGTTCTGTGGAAGTCTCGGCTGGATAATATTATCCTCTTCGCTGGCTTCAAGCGCGGGGCGCCCTGGTGGCTGGGGGTGCCCTGGGCGTTCGGGGCGCCCTGGGTGCTGGGGGCGCCCTGGCTGCTGAGGGCGCCCCGACCAGTATTCAGCCAAAACTCCTTTGCTTCATTTATTTTGTGTTCACCTTGGGGGCGCCTGGGACACTCAGAGCGCCCTACTCAGCTGCTGCCTCACTCCTTTGAGGCTCTCTGAGCTGCAGACACTCGTTCCTTTGGTCCTGCATCCAGGGTTAGTCCGAAAATAACATAAAGCAGTAAGTTGTTAGTTTTATACAGCCTTAGCTGTCTTGGTTCTGACTTTGGGTTTCCAAAATGGAACCCTAGGTCGAACCGACGCCTACTGTTCCCTCAACGGAGAACGCGTCCTCACCTACTCCTCTCAGTAGAGTTTACCTGTTGCCAACCGGCTTCTCTGGTTGGACTTTTGCCCAGCAGTCCTTCGCCAGGACTTCAGTACCAAGCTGTCCTTCGCCTGGTGCCTACCATTCCTTCGCTAGGTCTTCGCTAGTTGCCTAGTAGTCCTTCACTAGGACTTGGTGACTAGCAGCCCTTCGCTAGTTGCCTAGTAGTCCTTCACTAGGACTTGGTGACTAGCAGCCCTTTGCTAGTTGCCTAGCAGTCCTTCGCTAGGGCTTTGTCTCCTGGCATTCCTTCGCCAGGTGCCTAGCAGTCCTTCGCTAGGGCTTTTCCTACACACTTGAGTAACATGTTAGAAAAAAAATAAGACTTAACTTTTGAACCCTTTACCATTTATCAAAACACAGGTTTGACTTGGGTGCTGCCTGTACCAACAATCTCCCCTTTTTGATTTATGGCAACCCGATTAAAAAAGTTAAGTTAATCATAGCAGATGATATACTAGTTTTAGTTCCCTCCCCTGGAAGGAATCTCCCCCTTGTTTTTTCAAAAATTCGTGGGGTTTTTGGAAATTAGTTTTAAGTTCAAAGATGCTTTAGAGTCAAATTTTCCAGAAATAATTTTGGTTGTGCACTTTGGAAAATTTGTACTTGTAAAAGTTTAAAGATTTTGAAAACTTAAGTTTGAAAACTTTTGAAGCCTTAAATTTAAAGTACTCAAATAGTTTTGAAAACTTTAAATTTAAAGTACCTAGTAAGATTTCAAGCACTTAGGAAAAAATTTTGAAAAACTTGAGTTTCTTCAGTACTTAGAAGGTTTTCAAAGCTTAGAAAAAAATTTTGAAAGCTTTAGAAGTTAGAAGAATTCTGAAGGCTTAGAAGTTAGAAAAATTCTGAAAGCTTGGAAGAACTTTTTGAATAAAGGATAGAGTTTTTTATTTTTGAACCCAAATTGAATTTTGAAAAAAAAATTAAATTAAAATTGATTTAAACTCTCTCCTTTCCTATCCTCCCCCTTTGCCATATATCAAACATAAAGAAAATAGTAAACATACAGATTGCAGAATAAAAAATAATTTGCTTGTACTGAACCAATTCAAGATATGGACTCAATCAAATCAGTTTTAATTTCTCGTTTAGGGTCCTGTCTAACCCAATTAGCTACTTAGTAACTGTTATAAACAGTAGTTTTCGCTAGGGTTAGTCAAGTTAAGTGTTCTGTTTATGTTAGATTTTCTAAACTTGACACTTAACTTGATTACTATGTAAATTGTATTTAGTGCCCCAATTACTGCAGATGCACTGACTTAAAGCATCTTGAATTAAGGCAAAGATCTAAGCATCTCAACCCATTCTAGGTTATCAATCAAAAGTACCCTAAGGTGCTTGTGAGATGCTGGCTGCTAAATCTATAGGTGCATGCAGTTCTAGGGTTAGGGCCTAGGCTATGTCCATTTGCAAGAAAGCCCTAGTTTTGAAGGGGTATTTTTTAGAATAAAACTAAATCAAAAAATTTATTTTTAAAATTTTTCAAAATTAAGTAAAAGCTGATTTTGAAAGCATTTTAAAATAACTTTAAAGACTAATTTTGAAATGAGTTAAGTGGTAAGAAAATGAAAAGTTAGGTTGAACCTATTCTACTAAGCACAATCCTAACTGCCTTCTTAGTGAGCTGAACTCAGACTCAGGTAGGAGTTTAGTGAAAATGTCAGCTAAGTTAGATTTAGAGTCTACATGCTTAAGGACTATTTCACCCCTAGCTACATGGTCTCTTACAAAATGGTGTTTAACTTCTATGTGTTTAGTCCTGGAATGTTGGATTGGATTCTTGGTTAGATTGATCGAGCTTATGTTGTCAATGAAGACTTGGGTTTGAGTGTAGTTGAGCTGGAAATCCTTAAGAGTGTGCATCATCCATAAAAGTTGTGCTACACACTCTCCTAAGGCTACATACTCAGCTTCAGTTGTGGATAGAGCTACACAGTGTTGCTTTTTGCTGCACCAACTAACTAGACTACTTCCTAAGAGTTGGCAGCTCCCACTTGTGCTTTTTCTATCTAATTTGCAACCAGCATAGTCAGAATCCGAGTATCCTGACAAGTCAAAGGTTGAGGTCCTAGGGTACCAAATCCCTATTTTGAATGTAACAAGCCATACTAACTGCTTCTGCCCAATATTGATTGATCAGTTTGAATTCGTTGAGCATAGCCCTAGCGGCTTCCTGTAGGGTTCTATTTCTTCTTTCAACTATCCTATTTTGCTGGGGGGTTCTAGGACACGAAAATTCATGTATGTACCCATTTACCTTACACAATTCCTCGAACCATTGATTTTCAAACTCTCCCCCGTGGTCACTCCTAAGTCTTTTAATCTTAGTATCGTTTTGATTTTCAATCAACTTACAAAAGTCATTGAATAGGTTTAGGGTTTCATCTTTGGTCTTTAGAAACCTAACCCAGGTAAATCTAGAATAATCATCAACTATTACTAAGCAGTACCGGTTTCCGCTTAGTGACTTGGCTCCATGTGAGTCAAATAGGTCAAGGTGCAAGAGCTCAAGTGTGGTTTGAGTTAGATCAGATTGGATTAGTTTGTGATTAGATTTGGTTTGTTTACCTTGATTACATGATTCACATATTAGGTTTTCATTATTTTTAATTTTGGGGATATCTTTGATTAAGCCAAGTTGGGTGATTTTTGAGATAGTTCTCAGATTAGTATGACCTAATCTCCTATGCCAGACGTTTGATTGATCTAACTGAGTTAACATACATTTGGGTACAAGGGGAAGGTTTATAGTGTAAACATTATTTTTCCTAGTGCCCTTAAGCATGATTTCTGAGTCTTGTACGTTTCTAATCAGGCAGTTAGAATTGTTCAAGGTGACTGTATAACCAGAATCACATCACTGACTTATGCTAAGTAGGTTAAAATTGATGTTTTCAACCAAAAGAACTTTCTTAATAACAAAGTCAGATTTAAGTTCAATATTACCTGACCCAATTACCTTGAGTGTAGCATTGTTGCCAAATGCCACTGAGCCTAGGTTCTTGATCTTAAGTTTGGTGAATTTCAATTTATCTTCAGTCATGTGTCTAGAGCAACCGCTATCCAACATCCATTGGTCCAAATCTTTATGTTCCTACACATAAAGAGTTTTGTTGATTTGGATCTAATTAGAGTTAGGAATAGCTTAAATTGATTTTCACAACCTAGTCTGTCTCACCCAGTCTAGAGTTATCAATCATGTTAGCCTTATAGGTTGTGTGAGACAGGTTTTGCAAAGAAAATTAATTTGAAAAAAAAATTATGATTCGTTTAGAAAAACTTAACTTAATTTTGAAAACAATCAATTTATTTTTAAATTAAAAAAAATATTTGAATCTATAATTAACTGAAAGTTTGTGTTAGATTCGAATTTTACAAAGAATAATTTGAATTTGAAATTCAAAAATTGGCTTCCAGGTCTTGGCGAGGCACTAGGCCTTCTTTGGCCGTAGCCTTATTGGATCATCAACCCTTTCCTTGACAAAGCCTTTTAATGAAATTTCATTTTCAAAATTAAATTTTGAAAAATTCTGGTCTAACTAGTTTGGGTCTTGGATCGGTAGCTTCGGCTAGTTTCACCAGTCTAAAGAGACCAAGTATACTTGATCTTATTAGAATTGGTTTCCCTAACGTACTATCATCTCACCTCCACCCAATACTATGTTGTCAAGTTTCAGTTAAGTTGGTTCAGTCCTTAAACTAATCATTCCTAAATCTAAGAATGGTAAATTGTAGAAATTAAATAAACAAGCAAACATGCAATTTAAGGACAAAGAAAGTTTATCTAACAATAAATATGGTTTTTAATTTGGCTCCCTGTAACGCCCGCTTTTTTTTTTTCTTTGACCATCATAAAGCGGCGTTACATTAACATACTTAGGCATGTAGACATCATAATGCAGCGGAAAACTTTAAACTTACACCTACATGCACTTACTACCATTCCTACCATCATAACCTGGAAGCTTGGCATATTAACTTTATACTTAGCATCATATCATACTTAGCATCATGCCATATTTTAGCATCATATCATACTTAGCATCATGTCATACATTAGCATCATGTCATAGAGTCATATTCAAGTACTTAGTAGTAAAGGTAGAGTTCTATCATAAGACAAACAAACATATGGTCTCTTGGCCAAGTCACTATCACACACATTCTGCAATGCCCTCCTGCTGCTTCCTTATTATCCCCTTGCGTGATCTGCGGTATAAGAAAATAAGACTATAAGCACACAGGCTTAGTAAGACTCTTTCCTACCCACTAAAATCATACGTCACTTAATCATAAACATATGAAACATTAGCACACTTAGCGCTTTACTTAGAACATCATCCTTATCATCACTTAGCATTCATTTGACATGTCATGGACATAGCTTCATCCCATTCATAGCATGGCATAAACATAACCATAAACATTCGGGTACGACATAATACTTGACATAACATAATCATCGTAAACATTCATAGCATGGCATAATACTTGATATAGACATAAACATCGTAAACATTCATGGCATGGCATAATACTTGACATAGACATAAATAAAATCATGGCATAAATCTAATTACAATCATGGCATCCCATACTAGCATGAGCATGAACAAAATAATGGCATTCTAACGTAACATAAATATAATTAAACCATGGCATCCTAAACTAACATAAACATCAATAAACTCATGGCACCATAACTTAGCATACACATAATTAAAGCATGGCATTCTAAACTAGCATAAAATCATGGCATCCTAAACTAACATGAGCATAGATAAAATCATGGCATCCTAAACTATCATAAACATAATTAAAGCATGGCATTCTAAACTAGCATCAAATCATGGCATAAACATAAATAACATCATAGCATAAACATAAATAATATCATGGCATAAGCTTAAATAATATCATGGCATAAACATAAATAAAATCATGGCATAAACATAAATAAAATCATGGCATGAACCTACCTTCATAACATACTTTTCGTAAACATACTTTTCATAACATAATGTATACATAGATGGATGCATGAGCAAGTGCATATATCATAAGGATGCTTAGTTTAAAATCATATTTTTCATAAACATACTTTTTCATAATGAATGCATGGGCAATGCGTATATATCATACGGATGCTTAATCTTTAAAAACATACTTTTCATTTCTTAAACATAATCATCATATCATTAGGCCCTGGCTTGTACCACATACATACATCATAAGCGCGCATCCCTAAGTAAATACGAGGTAGCTAGCCTCGACCTACTAGGGTAAGGACAGCATAGTCGGTAGTCCCCGAACCGAGGCGTTCTTAAGGTGCTCATCCCTGTTGCACAGCTTCGGTAGTGCCAGAACCGTGGACAGCATAGTCGGTAGTCCAGAACCGGGGCGTTCTTAAGGTGCCCATCCCTTGGACCCATACTTCGGTCCGGTACAAGCCCATTCATAAAGTAAAATACTTTACATGCTTCATCATTCATGAGACATTCATGGCATACTTAACATAGCATACTTGTTACGGCTCGGCCCGTCTACCGGCCCATTTACCGGTCCTTTCGACCGTCGTACCGTCAACCATCGACCGTGCCGTTTAGCATATTTATGCCTTAAAGACATAAGCATCATCTTTCATTCATCATACTTGTCATTCATCATCATACTTGTCATTCATCATCGTTATGGCCTTAATGGCATGTACTTTAACCTCATTCATAATACATGACATACATACATCTTATTCATAAAACATGGCGTACATACGTATCATTCATAAGACATGACATACTTGCATATTATTCATAAAACATGGCATATCATTCATAAGACATGGCATACATACATATCATTCATAAATCATGGCACATGTCTAAACATTCTATGACCTAACATATATTTCATGACTTATAAGCTAAAGGTTTAGTTAACATGGTATTCTTCCACCTTACTTAAGCATACCTCCTAATCACCTATACCCTAGGGCACTCTAGGGTACTCCAAAAATTCCCAAAAATTATACTTAACTTCTAAACATCATAAGGGAACACTAAATAACATTATCATGATTTTTAACATATTTTTGGACCTTTAAAACATGCTGGCCGAAACCCTTGAACTTAAAGTTCTGGGTTTTGCTTCCTTCATGTTGGCCGAAACTCTAGGGTGTCCTAGAGCACTCTAAAAATTCCCAAAAATTTTAATTAACTTCTAAACATCATAAGGGAACACTAAATAACATTATCATGATTTTTAAAATATTTTTATACCTTTAAAACATGCTGGCCGAAACCCTTGAACTTAAAGTTCTTGGTTTTGCTTCCTTCATGTTGGCCGAAACTCTAGGGTGTCCTAGAGCACTCTAAAAATTCCCAAAAATTTTACTTAACTTCTAAACATCATAAGGGAACACTAAATAATATTATCATTATTTTTAACATATTTTTAGACCTTTAAAACATGCTGGCCGAAACCCTTGAACTTAAAGTTCTGGGTTTTGCTTCCTTCATGTTGGCCGAAACTCTAGGGTGTCCTAGAGCACTCTAAAAATTCCCAAAAATTCTACTTAACTTCTAAACATCATAAGGGAACACTAAATAACATTATCATGATTTTTAACATATTTTTTTAGACCTTTAAAACATGCTGGCCGAAACCCTTGAACTTAAGGACCTTGGTTTTTCTTTCCTTTCAACATCACATCCAAAAACTAACCCATATATCATGCTAAAAATCATGGAAATCATAGATAACTATTATACCACAGGTGAGGGAGTCTTACCTTAGATTTCTTGATTTTTTTTAGACCTTGGATGGAAAGAAGGAAGAAGACTTGACCACACCTAGCCCTTGGAAACTTGAGAAGACCTTAGATCTTGGAGGATGAGACTTTTTGTGAAGTTTTCTCAAGGGAGAAGTCCTCCTTGAGTGCTCGGCAAGAATGGAGAAGGAAGAGAGGAGCAAATGCACTTGATGGCATGAAGAATGAAACTCCCAAACCCCCTTATTAATCAACCATTAAGGTGGTGAATGAAGAGTTTTCTATGGCCCTTCATCTTCCTCTACCATTTAACCACCATTCACTTCCTTTCCTCAGAAGAATTCCTTGCTAGGTGAGTTGGTTAAAGCATTCATTGGTTGTACAAGAGGTCTAAGGTTCAATCCTTGGCCCATGCACCTTTATTTTTATTTTATTTATATTTTATTTAATCCTTTTTCTTATTTTCAAAAATTTCCCTTTTATTTCGAAAATTCTCCAAAAATCACCCATAATTATGCCAATATTCCCAAATAAAATCCTTTTATATTTATATAAATTTTACCCAATTAATACCCATTTTTGGAGCCCATTTAAGGCCCATTAGTACCTAATTCCTCGAATTAAATAGGAAAATTAAACTAATACTTACCCATAATCATGCTAATATGTCTAATTAAATCCTCTTTATCTTTATACTAATTTTCACCTAAAATCCATCGATAATTATGGTACTAGCAAGCCCATATAAGGCCCATTAGTGCCCCTTTTTCCCAATTTAAATGGGAAAATATGGATTTTCTAGGCCAAAGTTTGTATTATTACCTCTAGGTCCTTCGGAAAATTATCTAGACATGCTTAATATTTTAATAAAATATTATGAGAATTTTCTGGGTCGTTACACTCCCCCTGGACTAAAGCCACGGTAATGGTTAGGCAAGATGTGAATCTTGTCCTTGGGGATCCAATACTGATTTGATCCAGTTGGTTTGTTCAGGTACAATTTAGGTACCCATGCCTGAATTTTAGGTCTGGATTGGTTCAGTACAACATAATAGGATCTTTGCCTAGATTTGGTTTTATAGCCTAGTCCGGATCGATTTAGAACGGACTTCTGTTTTCCAAGAATCATGTCAAGACCCTTGGAACCAGAAGTGAATCGTTCTAAGGCAGCTCTAAGATCCTTAACTTGAGTTTTCAGGGAGGAGTTCCCTTTCTCAAGTTTTTCAACTTGAGTAGGGGTTCCTTCTTGAACTTTCTCAATTAAGGGTCTATAGTCAGCTCCCTCTTTCAGGAGTTTTACTTCCTGTCGGAGGGATTTGACTCGGAGTTTAGCTTTTGCCAAATCTCGAGAAAGATACGAAATAAGTTCATTTAATTGACTTCAATTGAAACCACTTACCTTGATTTCGGCGTCTTCTGAAAAGGTTAGTCTGCCGTCGTCCTGTTCTGATTCTGACTCAGTCTCGACTTCTTCTGAGGCGGTCAGGGCTAGTAGGTTTGACTGGGGTGCCTCTTCTTCTTCCTCTGAGGAAGATTCGTCCCAGGTTACTTGGAGTGCTTTCTTTCTTCTTCTCTTCTTGGTCTCCTTTAGGTTCGGACACTCCATCTTGTAGTGACCCTTCTTCTTGCACTCGTAGCAGGTCACGTTGGTCTTGTTTTTGTCATTTGCGGGTTCAGCTGGTTCGTCCTTTCTTCGGCTTGTTTTCCGTCTTTTGGTTTGGTTCTTCAATTCTTTATAGTAGCTTCGGGCCAGTCGGACCTGCTTAGGTCGATCTCTTTCTTCGTCTTCTGAGTCTGAGTCTGAGTTAGACTCGGGTTCAGGTTGAGGGTTCTTCTTTGTTGTTCTTCCAGTTTTTCCTGCAACAAAGGCAATGCTTTTCTCGGCCATATTGCAGTTAGTCTGTTCGTGTAATTCTAGTTCAGGAAAAAGTTCATCTAACTTTATTTTTGAAAGATCCCTTGAAACTTTGTATGCATCTACCATAGATGCCCACAAAGTGTTTCTTGGGAAAGCATTTAGTGCGTACCTTATTAAGTCACGGTTTTCGACCTTGTGACCAATAGTGTGTAGACCGTTCATAAGTTCTTGGATTCGGGCGTGAAGCTGCGCTGCCATTTCGTTGACGGTCATTTTGATGGTATACAGCTTGTTTAGGAGCAGATCTCTCTTGCTGATCCTAGTGTCTGATGTTCCTTCATACAGCTCGATCAGTTTCCCCCACAGCTCCTTGGCACTGTTGAAAGGACCCATCCAGTTCAGTTCCTCTTTTGTTAAACCGCATTGTAGGGTATGAGTTGCCTTTGCATCGGCTTCTATTTTGCGCTTCAGAGCAGTGTCCCATTCTGAGTAGGTCTGAGGTACTCCTTCAGCGTTCTTGGGAATCTCCAGTCCGGACTGGATGATTATCCACATGTCCACCTGAGTTTTCAGGTGGACCTCCATTCTGCTCTTCCAGTAGGAGAAATCCTCCCCACTGAAGAGAGATGGTCTTGCAGTGCTGAATCCCTCTTGCATGGCCATTTTATCTGAAAAAATAAATTAACACAAAAAAATATCCCAAGACTTGGTCTTGGATTAGTAGTGCGGGATAAAGAGAAAATATTTGTCGAGGGGTGTTGCACCAACCTCGACTTACGAGAGAAATTTCAAAAAATAAGAAAACGTAAAAATCCGAAAAAAAATCTCAAATTAGTGGTTGCACCAAATTTGAGCATCCCCGCTCTGATACCACTTGTTGGATCGAGAGAAACGATAGAGGGGGGTGAATATCGTTAAAAATTTTTGGAAGAGAGTTAGAGCAAGTACGCAGCGGAAAACACAAACGCAAACACAGATGATTTTACTTGGTTCGGAGCCTGGGTTGTAACGACCCGGAAAATTCTCTTAATATTTCATTAAAATATTAAGCATGTCTAGATAATTTTCCGAGGAACCTAGGAATATTAACATGAATTTTAACCTAGGAATCCATGTTTTTCCAATTAAAATTGGTGAAAAAGCCACTAATGGGCCTTATATGGGCTTTCTAGTACCATGATTAATGGTGAATTTTAGGTAAAAATTTATAGGAATATAGAGGGATTTTGATTAGGAATATTAACATAATTATGGGGGAATTTTTAGGAGATTTTCGAAATAATAGGAAAATAAAACAAAAATAAATGAAAAAAATTAGTGCATGCACCAAGGATTGAACCTTGGACCTCTTGTACAACTATGCATGCTCTAACCAATTCACCTAGCAAGGGAGTGCTATGAGGAAATGAAGTGGATTATGGTTAAGGCTTAGGGGGAAATGAAGAGACACCATGACTCTTCACTTACCCTCCTTGATGAGTTATAAAGAGAGACATGGGGGGTTACTTCTCTTCTTCCATCAAGTCACCTTTCTTCCTCCCTCCTTCTCCATCCTAGCCGAACACCCCAAGAGGGGTTCTCCCTTGGAAAAAATTCACCTAAGGCTCCATCTCCAAGATCCAAGGCTTTTACAAGGGTACAAGGGCTAGGGGTGGTCAAGAGGTAACAAGATCTTCATCCTTCTTCCAAATCTAAGGTTTATAATCAAGATCAACCAATGTAAGACTCCCTCACCTGTGGTATAATAGTTCCTTTATGATTTTTAGCATAATATAAAGTTGGTTTTGAGTTTGATGTTGAGAAAACTATGCTTTGGACCCCTATCATATTCGGCCACCATGGGTTTTGGGTCCATAATGATGTTAAAAATCTAAATCATGTTTTCTAATGTGTGATCATGATGAATATGGAATAAATATAATTTTTGGGGAATTTTTAGAGTACCCTAAAGACCCCTTAGGGTTTGGGACTCTCACCATGATTCTTTGGTTAGGATTGGGTCTAACCTTTCAAGTATGTACTTTGGGTATCCCCATGATTAAAAAGGAGGTTTAAAGTGAATTGGGTGAATTTTCACAAGGTCTTGTGACCCTTGTAAGTTTCGGCCAAGAAGGGTCTAGGGCAAAAAGGTTAGGACTTCCCTCAAGCAAGGGTCCTAATGGCCCTATGGTAGGGTATGGTTGGTGTTTAATGGTTGATTGGGGTTTTTATGGAATTTTTCCATGCACCCATGGCCTTGTAGGGTTTCGGCCAGCCCTAGGAAGGAGGGCTAAAGGTTAGGGATAACCCTAATCATGAGCCCTAATGGCTCCCCATGGTCTTATAAGTAATGTATGGTTATTTCTTTACCTTATGTTATCTTACATGTTAATTGAATGATGGAACCCTTCCCTATAGGTTTCAGCCAAACAAGGAATTTAGGGTTTGCATGGAGTTAGGGTTTGAAGAATGGTGGTTTATGGTTTATTATGAAGTATATATAAAGGTTCAAGCATGTGGTAGAAATTAAGTTACCTTAACCCTAACTCTAAGCACCATGTTTCATGTTTGTATGTTTATGATTGGATGCCATGCTTAATAGGGTTTATTTATGAATGTCTTATGTCCTATGCCATGCGCTTGAATGGTAGGTAGTATGTTTATGGAAGCCCTACTTATGTATGCTTGGGATGAATACCATGCTTATGTATGAAATGCAATGTTTACCTTAGAGATCATGATCATGCAAACTCTATGAGTTAGGATAATTGTTTATGCAAACATGTCATGTTCAATGAATATAATGCAATGCTTACCTTATGTGCCATGATCATGCAAGCACTAGGAATAAGAATGATGTTTATGTAAGTAGGCCATGTTCTATGAATGAAGATGCATGTTATGATTATAATGAAGATGCATGTTATGTTTATGAATGAAAGTGCATGCTATGTTTATGAATAAAGATGCATGCCATGTTATGAATGACGACATGGTCGATGGTTGACGGTACGATGGTACGACGGTCATGAGACCGGTAAATGGGCCGGTAAATGGGCCGGTAGACGGGTCGGGTCGTTACACATGTCATGCTTATGAATGAAGATGCATGCCATGCTTATGAATGAAGATGCATGCCATGTTAATGAATGAAGATGCATGCTATGTTTATGAATGAAGATGTATGCCATGTCTTATGAATGATAAAGCATGTAAAGTATTTTACTTTATGAATGGGCTTGTACCGGACCGAAGTATGGGTCCAAGGGATGGGCACCTTAAGAACGCCCCGGTTCTGGACTACCGACTATGCTGTCCACGTTCTGGCACTACCGAAGTTGTGCAACAGGGATGGGCACCTTAAGAACGCCCCGGTTCTGGGACTATCGACTATGTTGTCCTTACCCTAGTAGGTCGGGGCTCGTGACCTCGTATTTACTTAGGGATGCGCGCTTATGATGTATGTATGTGGTACAAGCCGGAGACCCCCAATGGTGTTATGATGATGTTTAAGTATTTAAAAGTATGATTTTAAAAGTTAAGCATCCTTATGTATACGCATTAGACTCATGCATTCATGATATGCATTATGCCATGATAGTAATGTCTTATACTTATGTCTCATGTCAAGAAATACGCATGATAATAAATGATTTATGCTTATGGTTATCTTAAGAAGATGCCCATATGATATGATAGAAAGCATGCCTATGTTTATGCCATACAGGTTAGTTCATGTTTTATGTTTATGCTTATGCCATGTATCATGCATGTTAAGAATGTTTCTTCATGTTTATGTTTATGTCATGTAACATGCATGTTAAGAATGTTTCATTATGTTTATGTTTATGCCATGTAACAAGCATGTTAAGAATGTTTACTTATGTTTATGTATCATGCCACGTTAGGAATGTTTACTTATGTTTATGTATCATGCCACGTTAGGAATGTTTACTTATGTTTATGTATCATGCCATGTTAGGAATGTTTACTTATGTTTATGTATCATGCCATGTTAGGAATGTTTACTTATGTTTATGTATCAAGCATGTTAAGAATGTTTCCTTATGTTTATGTTTATGTCATGTATCAAGCATGTTAAGAATGTTATTTGCGTTTATGTTTATGCCATGTATTATGCTATGCTAAGTTGATTTTTGTTCATGATTATGTCATGTACCATGCCATATAAGTTTATTTATAGTTATGTTCAAGCATAAAGTTATGTTTATGTTTCATGTGCTTATGATTAAGTGATGAATGATTTTAGTGAGTAGGAAAGAGTCTTACTAAGCCGATGTGCTTATAATCTTATTTTTCTTATACCGCAGATCACGCAAGGGGACAATAAGGAAGCGGCAGGAGGACAAGAATGTATGTGTGTGGTAGTGACTTGGCCACGAAAATAATATGTTTACCGGTCTTATGCTAGAACTTTATGTTTGCTACTTATGTGTTCGAATAATGACTTATGCGACTATATGACATGATGCTAAGTATGACATGATGTTAAGTATGATATGATGCAAAGTATGAAGTTAATATGCCAAGTTCCCATGTCATTATGTTAGGAATGGTAGTAGGGCATATATGTGTAAGTCTTAAGTTATTCCGCTGCCTTATGATGTCTACATGCCCTAAGTATGTTAACGTAACGCCGCTTTATGGAAAAAAAAAGCGAGCGTTACATGGGTCGACTCCTACTCCAAGGCCCACGGTCGTTGACCGTTTACTGAGGGCAATTCTATAATCGCGCAAAGATTCTTACAAAAGTTTACAGTTGTAGTACAGTAATAGTATAACAGAAATGAAAGAAATCAGTTCTTCGTTACTGACGTCCGATATCGGATGTTTCTCGGAGCAGAGGGACGTCATCGGCGCTTTTGTGTCGAGTTGGAAGGTTTCTGGAGCGAAGCGCAGGAGCAGAAGAACGTAACAGCGTTGGAAGAAGTTGTCTTCTGGCTTGAGGGGTCGAGGGCCTTTTATTGGGTTCTGAGGGTGCCTGCGAGCACAGGGGCGCCCTCCACGTGGCCTGTGATCCCCCCTTCTCGCAGTCAGCGAGTTATCCCTTCAAAGTCGGGAAAATGCTTTGACGGGGCGCCCGGGAAGCCGAGGGCGCCCTGGCTGACCTGTTCTGCGGAAGTCTCGGCTGGATAATATTATCCTCTTCGCTGGCTTCAAGCGCGGGGCGCCCTAGGGGCTGGGGCGCCCTGGGCGTTCGGGGCGCCCTGGGTACTGGGGGCGCCCTGGCTGCTGAGGGCGCCCCGGCCAGTATTCAGCCAAAACTCCTTTTGCTTCATTTATTTTGTGTTCACCTTGGGGGCGCCTGGGAAACTCAGGGCGCCCTACTCAGCTGCTGCCTCACTCCTTTGAGGCTCTCTGAGCTGCAGACACTCGTTCCTTTGGTCCTGCATCCAGGGTTAGTCCGAAAATAACATAAAGCAGTAAGTTGTTAGTTTAATACAGCCTTAGCTGTCCTGGTTCTGACTTTGGGTTTCCAAAATGGAACCCTAGGTCGAACCGACGCCTACTGTTCCCTCAACGGATAACGCGTCCTCACCTACTCCTCTCAGGAGAGTTTACCTGTTGCCAACCGGCTTCTCTGGTTGGACTTTTGCCCAACAGTCCTTCGCCAGGACTTCAGTACCAAGCTGTCCTTCGCCTGGTGCCTAGCATTCCTTCGCTAGGTCTTGATGACTAGCAGCCCTTCGCTAGTTGCCTAGTAGTCCTTCACTAGGATTTGGTGACTTGTAGCCCTTCGCTAGTTGCCTAGTAGTCCTTCACTAGGACTTGGTGACTAGCAGCCCTTCGCTAGTTGCCTAGCAGTCCTTCGCTAGGGCTTTGTCTCCTGGCATTCGTTCGCCAGGTGCCTAGCAGTCCTTCTCTAGGGCTTTTCCTGCACACTTGAGTAACATGTTAGAAAACAAATAAGACTTAACTTTTGAACCCTTTGCCATTTATCAAAACACAGGTTTGACTTGGGTGCTGTCTGCACCAACAGATAATTTCGAATTCAAATTTGAAAACCTTAAGGATAATTCTGGAGATAATTCTGAAATTATTTTTGAGGATCATTCTGAGAATAATATTGAAGATAAAATTCTCCTAAATAATAATTTAACTATAGATAATCTTGAATGTTATTACAAAGCCTTATCTAGTGGCCCAAATTACTCCTCCTACTTTAAGGACACCAAAAGATATAATTTTGAGGATGAGGAGGATATGGAACTATCTAAGATCAAGATCATAATTAATAAAAATTACAAAGGTTCAAATAAATCTGAATTGTTAGAAAATTTTGAAAAGATAGATAAAAATGAAGTAGAAGTTTTTGAAATAATGAAAATGATGAACTTAAATCCACAATTATTAATAAAACAAATTAATTCAAATAAATTCAATTAATTCAACAATTATTAATAATTTAATTAACTCAAATAATTCAATTAATTCAATTAATTTAAATTAAATCATAATTAAATTCAAATTAAATCTTAATTAAATTCAAATTAAACTCAAATTAAATCTTAATTAAATTCAAATTAAATTCAAATTAAATCTTAATTAAATTCAAATTAAATCTTAATTAAACTCAAATAAAATTAAAATTAAATTAAAATTAAATTCAAATTAAATTAAATTCAAATTAAATTAAATTCAAATTAAATTAATTCAAATTAAATTAAATTAAATTAAATTAAAATTAAATTAAATTCAAATCAAATTAAAATCAAATTAAATTAAATTCAAATCAAATTAAATTCAAATTAAATTAATTCAAATTCAATTAATTCAACATCAATTAATTCTTAATTAATCCTTAATCAATATAATCTCTAACTAATCGTTAAACAAGTTAAACTTGAACTAAAATAAAATTTTACCCAAAACTATAACAATTAAAATTAATAACATTAAACATGTCAAAGTGGATTGACATATTCGCGGGTTCATACGACATGTATCAAATCGGGAATTTAATACATCATTAGAAACTTATATAAAATGATTGGACTTGTTTGACTCATGCATAATTGTCATGCCATGCATTTGCTACTTCTTTTAAATATATGACATGTCATTCATATTTAAATTTTATGCATATATTAGAACGGCTATAGGAAAAAGAATAATTGAAACTTGATCAACCTGGTGTTGGGTGGCGGTGAGATGATAGTACGTTAGGGAAGCCAATTCTAATAAGATCAAGTATACTTGGTCTCTTTAGACTGGTGAAACTAGCCGAAGCTACCGATCCAAGACCCAAACTAGTTAGACCAGAATTTTTCAATAAGTAATTTTGAAAATAAAATTTCATTAAAAGGATGTGTCAAGGAAAGGGTTGATGATCCAATAAGGCTACGGCCAAAGAAGGCCTAGTGTCTCGCCAAGACTTGGAAGCCAATTTTTGAAATTCAAATTCAAGTTACTTCTTGTCATATTCAAATCTAACACAAGCTTCAATTAAATCTTAGACTTAATAATAAATTATGAAAAATGATTCAAACATCTCACAATACACCTATAAGGCAACCATGCTTGCTGTATTGATACATCTAGAATGGGTGAGATGTTAAGGACTAATGAATTGATAAGCATGTTTCAAAATTGTCTTTCAAAATTGCTAGAATATTTTTCTAAAAATATATTTTCAAAATAGAGCTTCAACATAATAATGTTTGTATGGATTTCATGCTTGTTGATTGCTAATATATGCTTTCAAAAATTATATTCTTTTGAAAATTGTTTGACTCACACAATTAGACACAAGCCTCTTAGGACAACACTAAAGTTCCTTAAGGCACTTAGATAGAGTCAAATGGTATCGGGTACAGGGGGAGTGCTTTTCATTTTTTTTGAAATGGTTTTCAAAAACTGGACTTTAAACATTACTATCATTTGAAAAATACTTTTCGAAAATTGTGTTTTAAATCATTATTACTTGTGTTTTCAAAAAGGGTTTATGTTGTAAAAATTATATGTTCAAAAATTTACCTGTTTGTTTGACTTTGATAAACCCTAAAGACACAGAGGAAAGGTCCACTTCATGATCTTCAAGGACTCCTAGGATGTGTCAAATTTAGGGGGAGTCTGAGTCAAAAGAAGAATTTCAGAAAAGTTTTTTTTGTTGGTAATTATTCATTTTTTGTTAAATATTTCTTTTTAATCTGAATCAAACCTTAAGACTCAGAGGAAGAGTACTTGTGGTCAACAAGCTTCCCAGGACTGAGTCAAGTTTAGGGGGAGGTCAAATTAAAAGAATTATTTAATAACATGTTTTCATATCTTCAAAATCTTGTTAAAAATCTAAGTCTTTCAAAATACTATTATTCTATTTGTTTGTGTGACTTATGAAATTATTTTTGAAATAATGTTTACTTGGGTTGAAGAATTTCCAGGACACTTAGGAAATGTCCTTGTAGTCAACAAGGTTTCCCAGGATGGTGTCAGACTGGAAAATAAACCAAGTCAAGTAAAATATTGGGTCTTCAAAAGTTCACACATTTTTCAAAATCCACTAGCATATATTTTCAAAAGTATTATCATTTTTTTTGGCAAAACTCTGATTAAACTTGAGTTTGAAAATTTTCAGGACACTTAGGAAATGTCCTTATGGTTAACAAGGTCTCCTAGGATTGTGTCAGACTGGAAAAGAAATCTAGTCAAGTAAAATATTATGTTTCAAAAATTACTTATATTTTTCAATGTCTCATCTTTTTCAAAAATAGTTAGTACTTGCAAAATATGCATAATATTTATATTTTCCAAAATAGCATTCTTTCAAAATTATGTATTTTCCAAAAGTACTTAATTTTTCAAAAAAAATCAATACATTTTTCAAAGGTACTTATATTTTTCAAAAATTACATAATCTTTCAAAAGTACATAGCATCTTTTTCAAAATTATGCATTTTTTAAAATGCCATGCTTTCAAAAAATTTTGCACTAAGTATGTTCAAAAGAACTAAAAGTATTCATTGTTGGTGCAAGTATTTTCTTAAAGTTTTTTTGATGTATGACAAAGGGGGAGAGGTGTGCTTAAGTTAGAAAAATTTTCTCCCAAAGATCAAAAATATAGTTTCAAAACATATATCATCTTTTTTGTTTTTTTTTTATTTTTTTTATCCCAAGGATAGTGAGTTAGCCCCTTCAACCAATCTAACTTAAGTTATTGTCAAACATCAAAAAGGGGGAGATTGTTGGTGCAAGTTGCATCAATGATGTTCTCCTTTAAGTGTTTTAATGTTTGACAATATACTTAAGTCAGTGATACATTGAACAGACAAAGGAGAGCAAAGGAGAAGTAACCTATGTTGAAGAAAAGTCCTAGTTAACCTAGGCATCGAAACACTAAGTCCTGGCGAAGGGCTGCTGGGCACCTAGCGAAGGGCTGCTAGGTATCGAAGCACTAAGTCCTGGCGAAGGGCTACTTGGCACCTAGCGAAGGGCTACTAGGTATCGAAACCCTAAGACCTGACGAAGGGCCGTTGGGCACCTAGCGAAGGGCTGCTAGGTATCGAAACCCTAAGACCTGACGAAGGGCCGTTTGGCACCTAGCGAAGGGATGCTAGGTATCGAAACCCTAAGACCTAGCGAAGGGCTGCTAGGCACCTAGCGAAGGGCTGCTAGGAATTGAAGACCTAGCGAAGGGTTGCTAGGCACCTGGTGAAGGGCTGCTGGGTAAAAGTCCACCCGAAGGACTGGGTGGCAACTGTCTCCTGAAAGGAGTAGGTGAAAGGCACGTTCTCGGGGGTGGAACTTGCGCCGGTTCGACCTAGGGTTTTGTGCAAATCTGAAGTCAGAACCTGGTCCTTAAGGTTAAGAATATGTGTATATGTGCTTTGTGTTTGTGTATCTTGCAGGTACCAAGAACCGGAGACAAAGCAGGCAAGTTGCTGGAAAGTGGCTGATGGGGGCGCCCCCACTATTGGGGGCGCCCAGAGCAAGGCATAAAACCCAGTATTGGGTTTAAAGGCTTGATGAGGCGCCCGGGATGATGGGGGCGCCCCTAGTCAAGATTAAAATGCAGTTTTTGTTAAGTAAGCAGAATAGGTGTCAAGCGGGGCGCCCGGGTTCAAAGCTATTTTTGCAGTTTCGAGTCCGAAACTCAGATAAGCCCTCATGAGGGTGCCCAGGAGGTCTGGGGTGCCCTGGTCAAAGGTTTTATCAGCTGCGGCGAGGTCGACGCGGGGATAAAGTTTGACCGGGTTTATCGGGGCACCCCCAGCGTCCAGGGCGCCCCCAGGAGGCCTATATAAGGGGCTTCGACCCCTCTACTTCAAACACAACTGCTACAAGCCATTCTAATCATTCTGACCAATGACAATGCGGTAAAGACGAGGCTCTACGATCGGGAGGCTCCAGGAGGAAGTGCGCGGCACTTCGGAGGTCCAGATCGGCCGAGCGTCAACTTTTGTTTTGTTCGGTTTGCATTTAATTTTCCGTACTTAATTTTTTGTACTTGTGCTTGTATTTCTACACTGTAAAATGGGTTTTCTCCACCTCTGGAAATTTTGGAAAGGAGACCAATAGTGGACTCACGCCGAGTACATAGGCCTTGGACGTACTGACCCTGGGGGGTTTGGAACCAAGTAAATAAATCCCGCTGTGTCCTTATGTATCGTTTTTCTTTTTCTATTTTATTTTCCGCTGCACTAACACTCTGAATAGATCGAAAGTTTTACGAAGATTTCCATGAATGATTTTAACGGTCGATATTCACCCCCCCTTTATCGACGGCACCGGTCCTACACTTTCCTTCACCCCACCTCTCCATAAGGACTTCCGATCCTTCCCCATATATCAATCCACCCTCTCCAAGATCGGGGGTCATTACTTCCATGGAGGGCATCTGCTGCGTGAGGACATTTTGTGCGTGTTTGGGCTCAGCTCGGCGCCACTTAGCCGACCTGGTTCATTCGGTAAGCCCCCTATCTTCTTCTATATCCTTTCATAAATGACCAATCGTTGTTTATTTTGTAGCCAACATGATGCGATCGGCGGTTTTGGAAGAGGGTTATGGCCTGGATGACGCCGAGTTAGAGGCTCGCATGGTCGAGCGCCTGGCTCAGTGGGAGGTGGCTCTCCCGCCTGCCGAGACAGCGCACTCTGCCCCTTCCGTACCTGTGCCAGCCGACACAGAGGTCTCCCGGTCCAACTTAGAGGATGACCAGCCTCTTAGCCTTCGGCTGGGGTGAGCACGCAGAGATGAGCCTGCGCCCTTAGCAACCGATCCGGACAGGCTTTTTCCAGCCGGCCAAGCAAGAGGCAGAGGGGCAAGGAGCCTATGGTTGAATCCCCCACTTTGCCGTCTCCTATGCCTCGGGCATCCTCAGAGGAGCATGCCTCTCCTCGGTCGGGGGAACCTGCCTCTCCCCGATCGGGGGGGCCTGTCGAGGAGCGCTTGATGCATCTTCTGCCGCCCTCGCTTTCCGACTGGACTATGAGCATGAGGGTGCCGAGCGGCACAACCCCTATCCGGACCCAGGATGTCCAATTGCACGGATCACTGGCTGACCACTTCATCTACAGTCTACGAGAGAGCAACTTCTGTGGTCCGAGCATCCGTGCGGACAATTTTATGGCAACAACCACCCAGGTACGTCAAGGTTACTTCTGTTTCTGCCTTATGCTTTCTTCAGCCGAGGTACTAACGACTCCTTTTTTATGTATTGTAGTTTTGGGCCATGAGCTACAGTATGACCATAGCTATGCAGGCTCATGCCAAGGCTCGGTTCCGAGTGGAACGGCGGGTGGAGCATCTGAAGACCCGGCTCCGTCACACCCTGCTGGCTTCCGACTAGAGCTCCCTGAATGGCCTGAGGGCCGAGGTGATCGCCTTTCAGGATCTGCTGGCCCATTCGGAGGAGCAGCTGGAGACCTTCAAGGCACAGATCGTTTCGGCTGATGCAGCGGTAGCTCAAGCGCATCTCCGAGTCGCCTAGGCTGAACACACAGAGCGTAGGGCTTGGACTATCAAGGACCGGTTGTAGGAGGAGCTTCAGAAGACTCAGGCTAAGCTCCTTGAAGTGACTCAAGCTACCAAGCCCCTGCACGCACAACTGACGACCAAGGAGCAGGAGGTCAATTCGTTGACAGGCCAGCTAGCCAGACGGGAGGTCAAGCTGCGTGCCTAGGCCGAGGATCTGAGCTGGCTACGCGAGCAGCAATCAGCCTGGTAGGTGGCCCGAGCAGAGTTCGAGGAGCTACAGGCATACAGAGCGGATGAGGCGGCTCGGTGGGACGCCTGCAGAGTTAAATATATCAATTCTGCGGAGTTCAGCCAGCAGGTGTCCGAGCGGCTCAGAGCGATGTTGAGGCACCAGCTGTTCAACACGTTCGAGCAGCTCATGCAGGGTGGACACATTGCCCCCGACCTGCCCGTCTCAGTAGTCAGGTTCTTGGGCATTGTAACGCCCGTTTTTTTTTAAAAGCGGCGTTACACTAAACATACATGTGCATATAAAACATCTTAATGCAGCGGAATAACTAGTACTTAAATCATATGCACATGTCTGGGTTATCATTCATGGACATGGTGACATTATGCTTAACATATTACCAGCATACCTAGCATCATGATATCCACTTTCCATAACTTATTCATAAGCATTTCAAGTAACATATTATCAGCATGCATAGCTTCATGATATCAACTTTCCATGACATATTCATAAGCATTTCAGGTAGCAAGTAGTTTATCCATAACTTCACGAATAGTAGGTTGTTTCTTAGGCATTACTATCATAAGTCGAGCATAACCCAAAGTAAGCATTGTCAGATCCCAAAACATGCAATAAGTGAAATGATAGGGTTTCTTGGCCATGTCACTACTACACACCCATGTTCTTGCCTCTCCTGCTGCTTCCCTTAGAAATCTCTTGCTTGATCTGCGGTATAAGAAAATAAGACTATAAGCACGGAGGCTTAGTAAGACCCTTTTCCTACTTACAAAATTCATACGTCGTATAAATATGAACATAATGCTTCAATCCTACATATCATAGCACACTTCTTATTATGAACATATACACAATCATGGCATCATCGATTTAGCATAACATAATAAAATCATGGCATCATAATTTAGCATGAACATAGATATCATCATGGCATCATAGTCTAGCATGAACATAATTAAAATCATGACATCATATTTTAGCATGAACATACATAAAATCATGGCATCATAATTTAGCATGAACATAAATAAAATCATGACATCATAATTTAGCATGAACATACATAAAATCATGGCATCATAATTTAGCATGAGCATAAATAGAAATCATGGCATCACAATTTAGCATGAACATAAATAAAATCATTTGTATAAACATACTTTGCATTATCATACTTTGCATAACATACTTCGCATAAACATGCTTTGCATAAACTTACTTGGCATAAACATACTTATCATAATCATAATGCATAACATGGATGGATGCATGGGCAAATGCATATACCGTAAGGATGCTTAGTTTTTAAATCATACTTTTAAATACTCAAACATAATCATAACATTCATTGGGGCCCTGGCTTGTACCACATTCATACATCATATGCGCGCATCCTAAGTAAATACGAGGTAGCTAATCTTGACCTACTAGGGTAAGGACAGCTTCATCGGTAGTCCCGAACCGTAAGGACAGCTTCATCGGTAGTCCCGAACCGTGGACAGCTTCATCGGTAGTCCAGAACCGTTGACCTTATTCAGGTCCAGTACAAGCCCATTTTTAAAAATAAAATACTTTCACATGCTTCTTCATTCATAAAACATTCATAGCATATTCATTCATTCTTAATGCTTAACATCATCATTATGCCTTGAAGGCATGAACCTTATCTTCATTCATCATTTTCATTCCATATCATCATTATGCCTTGAAAGCATGAACTTTAACTTTATTCATCATTTTCATCCATAAACATGACATGCATATATATCATTCACAATTCATGGCATACATACATATTATTCATAAATCATGGCATACCTATGTAACCAGCATCTTAATTCATAAAAACATGCATGATCATGGTACATAGGAAAACATGCCTAGATCCTTTCCTACATGATACATTTCCTTAGGTTCATGGCACATGATCTAAGCATTTATGAATCATCATACAAATGACCTATCATACAATTCATGTCCCATAAGCTAGGGTTTTGGTTGACATAAAATTCTCCCATCATAATTAAACATATCCATACATCTTAGTACCCTATAAACAAACATCCTTGGGGTCTTAACTCAACCCTAGCCGTAGGTTATGGCCTTGGCCGAAACCCTAAGGAAACCTAGGTCCATGGAAAACTTCATATGAATCACCTATATCATCTCATACAAACATACAATGCCATAGAAAACATTTGATCCCATAATTAAGGTTAACCCTAATCCTTTAACCCTAGCTTTGCTCTTGGCCGAAACTCAAAGGGTCCCTAAAATTCATGAAAAAGTTCTTAAAAACACAATTACTATCCATCATGTCATAGGGGAACCAAAATTAACATGTTGAATGGTTAGATCAAGGTCCAACCATGGCTTAGGGTTCTTGGCCGAAATTCATAAGGGCTATTAATCATGTCAAAATTCATATGAATCACTACTAATATCACTTACATCATAAGAAGACTTAAGAACCATCATTTGAGAGTTAAAAAACTAATCCTAGCCATGAAACTTGAAGGTGGCCGAAACCCTAAGTCATTCTTCATGGATTTTCATTTTAGATCTCAAACCAAAAAGCTTAGATCATATCCATATCAAGAAAAACCATTACACCACAGGTGAGGGGGTCTTACCTTGGTTTACCTTGATTTTAGACCTTAGATGGGGAGGAGGATGAAGACCTTGTTGTCTCTTGATCACCCCTAGCCTTTGCAACCTTGTAAAAACCTTGGATCTTGGAAGAGAGACCCTCTTGTGAAGCTTTTCCAAAGGGAAACCTCTCCTTGAGGTTTCGACTAGGATGAGGAAGGAAGAGAGAGAGGGAAGGACTTGGTGGAAGAAGCAAAGTAACCCCCCATGCCACCTCTTTATACCTCATTAAGGAGGCAAGTGAAGAGTCATGGTGTCTCTTTCCTTCATGACTCTTCATTTTCCCCTAAGCCTTAACCAAAATCCACTTCATCCTCTACTAGCACTCCTTTGCTAGGTGAATTGATTAGTGCATGCATGGTTGTAGACTAGGTCCAAGGTTCAATCCTTCGTGCATGCTCTTTATTTTTATTTTCTTTTTATTTCATTTTTTCCTAATTTTTGAAAATTCCCTAAAATTAACCCATAATCATGCTAAAATTCCTAATTATAATTCTTTTATATTTATATTAAATTCTACCTAATTAAAACCCATTTTTGGAGCCCATATAAGGCCCATTAATACTTAGTTTCTCAATTTAAATGAGAAAATCATGAATTCCTAGGCTAAGGTTCGTACTAATATCTCTAGGTCCCTCAGAAAAATTATCCCGACATGATCAATATTTTAAAGAAAATATTAAGAAAATTTTCTGGGTCGTTACAGGCATGGCCCAGGGCTTGCCCGAGGAAGTCCGCCGACCCTTTAAGTGAGGGTCGGGTTTTTGTTCTTTTCTTGTCCGTTACCTCCTAGAGGTATGCCTTAAGTTTTGTAATGCATTATCTTTTAATACAAATCTCCTTTCGTCCACATTCTTCTGATTGTCTCCACTTCTAAGTGTTGCCATCTCAGGTGATTGTTAATAAGAGTGAGCCGAGTGAGAGAATAGTCGATCAACTCGGCTTCACGAGTGACCATGTTAAACATTAGAGCGCGTGAGTGTCTAAGTGTTGGCCACTCAGGAAAAATGACAAAGAGTTTGACGACTGAAACTAAGGCGAGCACGTAAAATCTCTAGCATGGGAAGATCAAGTCAGAGCCCTTAGGTTAGTCTGATCACGGGTCGCCACACACGCATCCTGGGAGTTAAGCCAAGGAAGAGTCGGCTAGTCGGCAAGTCAATGTCCTTTCAACTGTCTTATCCACCTCATCCCTGGTACGCGCCACTCTGTATCTTTCACAATGATAATCACATTAATTAGCAAGGCCACGTGCCCGCCAGCAAGCAGTACCTCGAGCACCGGAGAGTCAACCATCGGATAGTGGTTCTTCGGGTGACGAAGCATCTGTAGCCGGGAGCGTGCTCGGGCCCCACTGTGCCTCGGGATTTTCCGCGGATTTAATCAAAGGGCTCCGATCCAATCCTACCTCTCTTTGGGGCATTCATCGAATGGCCGAGACGTTAGTAGGAGCCCTAGAGCCAATTATGTGATGATTGACTAGGGACATTTTGTATCATATTCTATTATTAATAAAGGCATGTTTGGTTATTATGCTTACTTTGTATTTGTGTCAAATAACTAAGTATAATAATGTCCTTCGGTAGTAGGTTCTTATCAATATTATATCGATTGGTTAAATCGATAGTGAGATGATGTAGAGAATACTACTCTAAACCATTCCTAGTCAAGCATTAATATTTAAGGACAATATTAATGCATGTAGACTAGCATGTAGGTCAACTGATGACTTGAGCTCACAAATCATGGATATGTGATATCAAGTTGACACATGGGTATACATTGGAGAATGTGTACTGAATGACCCGCTATGAGAAAGTTTCATAGATTGCCATATGAGTGACATAAACTTTCTCATATGACTATTGGTATGAATAGTCTTTAGACCTGAAGTCACTACGGTTCCCTACATAAGGAGTTATGTAATTTGGTATCGTCAAACGTCACCCGTAATAGGATGAAATATAAAGGCGATCACTGGGTATATAATGAATTATGCGGAGGGATGTGAGTGATGTAGATGGGATCTATCCCTCCCATATGACGGGAGTGATATCTGTGGGCCCCTTGATCGAATAGGACTACTAAAATGCATGGTCATGCTCAAATGAGTCAATATGAGATATTGAGCTTATTGGTTTGAGTGAGTCTACTCGGGGATCAAGAATCACAAGATTGACTAAGGATGATACGGTCTATGCCTCATTGGTCAATCTAGATATCGAGGATAGAAGGACAAGGTCATACATTATCGTAGTCACGGAGGTTAAGTCGGATCTCGACTTTTCTTGTTACTTGGGTAGCAATGATGCATTGCTAGATGTCGCTCATTGCTTATGTGTCTAAAGTGGTTTAGACACATTGCTAATGTTACGAGAACCTATTGGGTCACACATTAAGAACACGATGCTTCGGAAATTAATTGAACTTGGTTTGACTAAGATTTGATTCGAATTGGATTAATTGAGTTAGACTCAGGTGAATTTAATTAGATTATGAGATTGAGTCTAATTTGAGTAAGACTCATCTAGATTAGACTCAACCACTTAATTATGGAGAATATTCATTAAAGGGTTTAATAAAATATTATTTAAGAGGAAGGCTAAGAGTCATTCTATTCATTAGATGAATAGAATACTAAGAGTCTCAAGGGATACCAAGAGGCTTGGTATTCATTGGGTTTTATTAGCATTAAGATGAGAGGAGCTCAAGGGACATAGACCCTTGGTATTCATTAGATGAGTATAAATATCCCCCCCCCCTTGTCAAAGGCTAGAGGGTGCATCTCTCTTCTTCTTCTTTCTTCCTCCTTGTCTATAACTCTCTAGTGGAGGTTCTTGTGCTTTGTGAACCATCCAAAGTTGCTAGCACAACTAAGGTTGTTCCTCTCTGAGGCGTAGATCATGTTTGTGTGGATATGCATAGAGGCACGGACACTTGAACGTGTAAGAGATCCGGTGAACTAAAGGACTAGCGGGATAAGCAAAGGGCACACGACAAAGGTATTCCTATAAGATAGGAATTGTAGATTACTTTGTATGAGTTTTTCTTTCGCATGGATCGCTCGAGGGATCTTATTTCCGCTGCGATTCTAAATATTTTTACCTATAGATCGCTTCAGTGGTATCAGAGCCACTTGCGAAAGATCGTACAAAGTTTAGAAAACTTTTATATGTGATATAGAAGTAGGATATAATTTTATAATAGATTGTATAATGTATGAGCATTTGTCGAGATATAAAAGTTTGTGTTGATCAAACTAAAAGTCTATAGCATCATCATATGAAAAATGAAAGTGTGCTATGATGCGAATGTACTCGATAAATTTTATAACCTATGGTTTCGGCTGATGAGCATTTTTACAATCATTATAAAAATTGATGTCCTAAATCTATTGTATGTGATTGTTGACATGGTGCATGGTTATGACCTTAACCCCAATATAATTGGATGAATATGTGTGTGTGTGCATGTTGTAATTCATAATATGGCCTACGTGTCATGCCTTGTCTCTATTTTTCCAAGTTGTAAAAATAGATTTAGACTCGAATGTAACTCGCGTTTTCCTATATTGTAATGTACAAAAGGAGTAGTGGAGTGTCCATTGAAGAATGAAGTTACAAGAAAGATGCCGACCGCACATGATGATCGAAGGATGCACCTGAAGAAGATGTTATCCTTAGATTGACCATCGATCTTCTCATTGGCTTGGGAAGATCGTAGTATACGGGCCATAACCATATCACGTTTTATCGCTTACATATTGATATATGCAATGTGTGTATGTGATACATGATTAGATAAATAGTTATCTCAATTAAGTCAACTCAATATGCCTACCAAAGTTTGGTACTCATAAACTACCTCGATCATTTGTTGTTGGGTTTGCCAAAGCAAAGTGATGCATTTTATCTTGGTAGAGTGCGAGAGGACAATTGTGATGTCCCGCTGTCAAACTTTGGGTGAGACTTAACTAAGACCCCTCAATTAGATTGAGAAACTTAGAGGCATATCCCAAAAGTTGGGAAAATTGGGTAAGAGAACAATTATTCCATGTCTTGGGCGATTAGCCAAAGCTAACTCAAAATGATGTGTAATGTGAATCTTGACCCTTTGTTTCAAAGAGTTGCATGAGATGTAATTGGTAAAATGTTACCTACCTAATTATACCAAGTCTTGGGCGATTAGCCAAAGCTAACTCAAGATGAAGTTTAATATGGATCTTGTCCCACATGAATAATGATTGCTATTTTGTTTGGAGCTAGTAGTGTTGGTAAATTGTGTTTGCCTACATCCATGACTAGCCCCAACCAAAGCTCTACAATTCAGTGGGAGCATCATTTAATTAAAGGCCTAATTAAATGAATTAGATATGATACTTATTTCTACATAATTCTACTGTTGTATATCACCATGTCATCTAACACGTCAAATACTCTCTCTCTGCGATCCGTCCTTAAGAAGGACAAGCTCAACGGAGCTAATTTCTTGGACTGGTACAGAAACTTGAGGATAGTCCTCAAACAAGAACGAAAACTGTACGTCCTAGAGCAATCTCTTCCAAAAGCACCCGCCGCTACCGCTACCCGTGCCGAAAAGGATGCTTACAAGAAGCATCAGGATGATGCACTTGATGTATCATGTCTTATGCTTACCACCATGAACTCTGAGCTTCAGAAGCAACATGAGAACATGAATGCACATGATATGGTTGAGCATCTAAAGCAACTATATCAAGGCAAGCTAGGCATGAGCGGTTTGAGGTGTCTAAAGCCCTATTTGCATGCAAGATGCAAGAAGGAACCCCTGTAGGAACTCACGTACTCAAGATGATTGGGTATGTCGAGAACCTTGAAAGACTAGGATTTCCATTGAGCCAAGAATTGGCTACGGACCTTATCTTGCAATCGTTGCCACAAGGGTACAATCAATTTGTCATGAACTATAACATGAATGAAATTGATAGGTCTTTGCCTGAGATGCTCAGCATGTTAAGAACTGCTCAACCTAATCTCAAGAAAACCAAAACTACTAATGTACTGATGGTACAAAAGCACAAAGGCAAATGGAAGCCTAAAGGCAAGGGTAAGACCCAAGCCAAAGGCAAGGCCAACTCTACTACATCCAAGGCTAAAGATAAGGTGCCTAAGGAAGGGACCTGCTTCCACTGTGGTGAGACTGGACATTGGAAGAGGAACTGCAAACATTACCTGGAGGAAGTAAAGAACAAAAGAAGTGAGACTTCTGCCTCAGGTATTTTTGTTATAGAAGTCAATCTATCTATCTCTTCTTCTTGGGTATTAGATACCGGATGTGCGTCTCACATTTGTACTAATGTGCAGGGCCTTCAAATAGCTAGATCATTGACAAAGGGCGAAGTGGACCGTGGACACGGCGAAAGAGCGATAAACTTGTTAGGACTCATACATACTGATGTATGTAGCCCCTTCAATATCACAGCCAGAGGAGGCTATCAGTACTTCATCACTTTCACTGATGATGTCAGTAGATATGACTATGTGTATCTCATGAAACATAAGTCAGAATCCTTTGAAAAGTTCAAAGAATTCAAGAGTGAAGTACAAAACCAACTTGGCAAGAGTATTAAGATGCTTTGATCAGATCGAGGCGGTGAATACCTTAGCCAAGAGTTTCGTGACCATCTAGCAGCGTGTGGAATCATATCCCAACTCACTCCACCTGGAACACCACAGTGGAATGGTGTGTCCGAGCGGAGAAATCGTACTCTATTAGATATGGTATGATCGATGATGAGTCAGATAGATCTTCCTACTTCCTTCTGGGGATTCGCTCTAGATACAGCTCTATTCACACTTAACCGAGCTCCATCAAAGGTCGTCATAAAGTCACCATATACGATATGGACTGGGAAGAGTCCCACGATGTCTTTTATGAAAATTTGGGGTTGTGAGGCTTACGTTCGACGTCAAGTCTCAGATAAACTAGGACCCAAATTTGATAAGTGCTATTGTGTAGGATATCCCAAGGAAACAAAGGGATATTACTTTTACAATCCCACACTAGGCAAAGTGTTGGTCGCTAGAAATGGTGTTTTTCTAGAAAAGGAGTCTATTTCTAGAAGAACTAGTGGGAGCAAAATCCATCTTGAAGAAGTTCAAGATGCAGATAGTACTGAGGCCTTAATGGACATTGAACAGGCACCACAAGATGTTGTGGATCATGAGATTGTTGCACAAGAAGTTGTGGAACAACAAGCTGTTCAAGTAGACCATCCTCTTCGCAGATTTGATAGGATACGTCGTCAGCCTAAGAGATACTCATTTCTCTTGTCTGACCTTGATGACGTTACGCTCATTAAGTTGAATGAGCCTACATCCTATCAAGAAGCTGTGATGAGCCCAGATTCTGAGAAATGGCTAGAGGCCATGAGATACGAAATGAAATCCATGTACACTAACCAAGTATGGACTTTGGTTGATCCACCTGAGGGGATTAAACCAATTGGGTGTAAGTGGGTCTTTAGAAGAAAGACTGACATGGATGGACGCATGCATACCTATAAAGGGCGATTGGTAGCTAAAGGTTTTAAACAAATTCATGGTATTGACTATGATGAAACCTTTTCACCAGTGGCGATGCTTAAGTCTATTCGGATCATGCTTGCTATTGCAGCTTACCATGAATACGAGATCTGGCAGATGGATGTCAAAACCGCATTCCTAAATGGGAATTTACTCGAGGATGTGTACATGACACAACCTAAGGGTTTTGTAGATCCAAAGCATACTGGAAAGGCATGTAAATTGCAAAGGTCCATTTATGGGCTAAAGCAAGCTTCTCGAAGCTGGAATCTTCGTTTCGATGATGCAATCAAAGCGTTTGGTTTCATGAAGAATGAAGATGAACCCTGTGTCTACAAGACGGTTAGTGGGAGCACAGTTGTCTTCCTGATCTTGTATGTAGATGACATACACATCATTGGGAATGATATCCCTTCACTACAGTTTATGAAGACGTGGCTAGGGAATTGTTTCTCAATGAAAGACTTAGGTGAAGCAGCCTATATCCTAGGCATCAAGATCTATAGAGATAGATCTAAGAGATTGCTTAGCTTAAGTCAGAGTACATATATTGACAAGGTGCTTAATCATTTTGCCATGCAGAATTCCAAGAAGGGATTTCTGCCAATGTCACATGGTGTGAGTCTTTCAAAGACTGAAGGTCCCTCTTCTACGGAGGAGAGAGACCGTATGGATCAGATCCCTTATGCATCCGCTATAGGGTTTATCATGTACGCCATGCTTTGTACTCGACCAGATGTCTCGTATGCTTTGAGCATGACGAGCAGGTACCAGTCAGATCCAGGTGAAAGTCACTGGACAGCTGTCAAGAATATTCTTAAGTACTTACGAAGGATGAAAGAATATTTCTTAATATTTGGAGGCGATGAGGAGATAGCTGTAAAGGGTTACAGTGACGCAAGCTTCCAAACAAACAGGGATGATTTGAGATCGCAGTCAGGGTATGTATTTTGCCTGAATGGTGGCGCTGTGAGCTGGAAGAGTTCGAAGAAGGACACAGTCGTAGATTCTACAACAGAGGTCGAGTATATTGTCGCATCTGAGACAGCAAAAGAGGTTGTTTAGATCCGGATGTTCATTGTAGAGCTCGGTGTGATTCCTAGAATTGTGGACCCAATAAACCTCTATTGTGACAACAATGGGGCAATTGCACAGGCTAAGGAACCTCGGTCACATCAGCAGACCAAACATATACTACGGCGCTTCCATCTCATTAGAGAGATCATCGATAGAGGAGATGTGAGGATATGCAGAGTACCCACTAAGGCTAACATCGCGGATCCTTTGACCAAGGCTTTGGCACAAAAGAAGCATGATGGTCAAACTAGGTCACTGGGTATTAGATATTACAGTGATTGACGCTAGTGCTAGTGGGAGATTGTCAGTAGGAGCCCTAGAGTCAATTATGTGATGATTAACTAGAGACATTTTGTATCATATTCTATTATTAATAAAGGAATGTTTGGTTATTATACTTACTTTGTATTTGTGCCAAATAACTAAGTATAATAATGTCCTTCGGTAGTAGGTTCTTATCTACATTATATCGATTGGTTGAATCGATAGTGAGATAATGTAGAGAATACTACTCTAAACCATTCCTAGTCAAGCGTTAATATACAAGGATAATATTAATGCATGGAGACTAGCATGTAGGTCAACTGATGACTTGAGCTCACAAATCATGGATATGTGATATCAAGTTGACACATGGGTATACATTGGAGAATGTGTACTGAATGACCCACCATAAGAAAGTTTCATAGATTGTCATATGAGTGACATAAACTTTCTCATATGACTATTGGTATGAATAGTCCTTAGACCTGAAGTCACTACGGTTCCCTACATAAGGAGTTATGTAATTTGGTATCGTCAAACGTCACCCGTAATAGGATGGAATATAAAGGCGATCACTGGGTATATAATGAATTATGCGGAGGGATGTGAGTGATGTAGATGGAATCTATCCCTCCCATATGACGGGAGTGATATCTGTGGGCCCCTTGATCGAATAGGACTACTAAAATGCATGGTCATGCTCAAATGAGTCAATATGAGATATTGAGCTTATTTGTTTGAGTGAGTCTACTCGGGGATCAAGAAACACAAGATTGACTAAGGATGATACGGTCTATGCCTCATTGGTCAATCTAGATATCGAGGATAGAAGGACAAGGTCATACATTATCGTATTCACGGAGGTTAAGTCGGATCTCGACTTTTCTTGTTACTTGGGTAGCAATGATGCATTGTTAGATGTCGCTCATTGCTTATATGTCTAAAGTGGTTTAGACACATTGCCAACGTTACGAGAACCTATTGGGTCACACACTAAGGACACGATGCTTCGGAAATTAATTGATCATGGTTTGACTAAGATTTGATTCGAATTGGATTAATTGAGTTAGACTCAAGTGAATCCAATTAGATTATGGGATTAAGTCTAATTTGAGTTAGACTCATCTAGATTAGACTCAACCACTTAATTATGGATAATATTCATTAAAGGGTTTAATAAAATATTATTTAAGAGGAAGGCTAAAAGACATTCTATTCATTAGATGAATAGAATACTATGAGTCTCAAGGGATACCAAGAGGCTTGGTATTCATTGGGTTTTATTAGCATTAAGATGAGAGGAGTTCAAGGGACATAGGCCCTTAGTATTCATTAGATGAGTATAAATACCCCCCCCCCCCTTGTCAAAGGCTAGAGGGTGCATCTCTCTTCTTCTTCTTTATTCCTCCTTGTCCATAACTCTCTAGTGGAGGTTCTTGTGCTTTGTGAACCATCCGAAGTTGCTAGCACAACTAAGGTTGTTCCTCTCCGAGGCGTAGATCGTGTTCGTGTGGATACGCATAGAGGCACGGACACTTGAACGTGTAACAGATCCGGCAAACTAAAGGACTAGCGGGATAAGCGAAGGGCACGCGATAAAGGTATTCCTATAAGATAGGAATTGTAGATCACTTTGTATAAGATTTTCTTTTGCATGGATCGCTCGAGGGATCTTATTTCCGCTGCAATTTCAAATATTTTTACCTATAGATCCCTTCATGGGATTGGCCGCTCTCCCCAATATATAGGTTCTTACTTCTGCATTCCTCACCATCGCCTTTTTCTTCCGCTACCTTTCCGCTGCCTGTGCTTGCTCTGCTATGGTTCCGGCGACTTTCACGACGTCTGTCCTCCGATCATCTTCTTTGGCAACCCCTCATTTCTTTGCAACAGGAAGGATGTTGGCTGCTACCTTAGAGGAAGGGTTCCTGCTAGACGACGCTGAACTCGCGGCTAAGGCCGACGCAGCATCGGCCACACCAGAGTCCGCTCCCCCTGTGGCGTCTGTCACTAATGTGCCTCCTTCGGACATCAAGGAGGTGCTGGCTGCTGAGCTCAAGCTTATTGATGTGGATGACCAACCGCTGGACACCAGGCGCCGAAGGGCTCGGCCGGCCGATCCTACGCCCGTGCTCTCGGCCTCTGCCCTGGTCGGGGCCACTGCCATCCCTCGCCTAGAGAAAAGGACCAGGGCCGCCTCTCCCACAGTGGCTTCCTCCTCTGCACCTATCGCTCCTGCCCTGCCCGTGTCGGCGCCCACGTCTTCGGAGGCCTTTGTACAAGTGGCACTTCTTCTGACTCAGGCGCGGACCCACAGGACTCCCTCTACTCCACCTGTTGGAGTTACGGGCAACCGTCCTTTGCATCTAGTCCTGCCGTCCCGGGCTGACCCCAGCACGGGCTATGAGCTGCCTGCCACTGGGCCACAGGAATCAGCTCGGGAGGTTCATTTATATGGTCCGCTCCGTGACCATTTCTATCAAGGCCTTCGGGAGGCTGACTATCAGGGCCCAACCAATAGAGCTAACGCCTTTCTCTCGGGGGTCAGTCAGGTATGTTTTGCCGTTTTGCTTGCATTTCTTCTTTCGCTCTGTCTGGATATTAATACTTGTTTCCTGTCTGCAGTTCTTTGGCTCGGCCTATGACCTGGCTGTCTGTTTTGTAAGCTATGCTCGGGCTTTACAACAGGTGGAATCCCGAGCGGAGGGACTGGAGACTCAGCTCCGTCACGCGCAGCTGTTATCCAACGGGGAAACCCTGAATAGGTTGTGGGCCGAGAACTTAGTCCATCAAGATCATGTGGCCCACTCGGAGGTGCATCTTGAAGAGATCCAGGCAGAACTGGACTCTGCCAATGCGGCGGTGCCTAGGCGCGACATCAAGTCACCCATCTGGAGCGTACGGAACGCCGGGCCAGGGACCTTGAGAGCCGGGCTCAGGCTGAGCTGGCCAAGGCCAAGGCGGAGCTCCTGGAAGTGTGCCAATCAGCCTTCGTGCTGCGCACTGATCTGACGGCCAAGGAGGAGGAGTTGAGCGTCTGCTAGGGGGATCTTAAGCAGCTCAAGAGGCAGTACGCCGCCCAGGAGGCGGAGCTGAAGGCGGCCCGGAGGGAGCTGAAGGAACTCCGGGCTTATAAGATAACTCAGCGGGACTCCCGTAGGGTTTGAGTATCTTAATTCTGAGCAATTGTGGGGGAGGTTGCATCCTTTTTGCTTTTTTCTATTTTGGTAGAAGCCAACCCTCGTCTCTGTAATAAGACTATTTGGAATGTAAACTTTTTTCATTTCTATGCTTGTGAGTTTTGTGCTAAATGTTGGGAGTTCGGGCAAGAGCTCGAATCTGCACTTCCCGTGGCGAGGTCAGTTTGAGTAAGCTATCGGCAAAGTTGGCCCAAGTGCCCTGACCCCACTTAAGAGCCTGCTAAGGCATGGTCCCTGAGTGGTGCAGTCACTCGAGGGACTCAGCTGTTCATGATCAACTTTCATTTAGGGGATAGCGATCGTCACATGCTCAGTTGTCAGGGGATTGTGTGCTTGATCGAGTCATACCCAGGGGCGTGGGCCACCACGCGTCCGACTGGGAGCCATGCCGAGGGGTTCGTCGGATCATGCCCCCATATAACTCACGAGAGCGAGAGTCTGGACACTCGGTCAGGTCATACCCAGGGAGCGTTGGCCACCACGCGTCCGACTGGGAGCCGAGCCGAGCGGTTTATGGGAGCAAGCACACTTATAACTAGCCAGAGCGAGAGTCTGGAGACTCGGTTGGGTCATACCCAGGGAGCGTGGGTCGCCAAGCATCCGACTGGGAGCCGAGCCGAGGGGATCGTGGGAGCATGCCCACTTATAACTCGCAAGAGCGAGAATCTGGACACTTGGTCAGGTCATACCTAAGGAGCGTGGGCCGCCACGCATCCGATTGGGAGCCAAGCCGAGGGGTTCGTGGGAGCATGCCCACTTATAACTCACGAGAGCGAGAGTCTAGACACTCGGTCGGGTTATACCTAGGGAGCGTCGGCCGCCATGCGTCCGACTGGGAGCCGAGCCGAGGCATTCGTGGGAGCAAGCCCACTTATAACTTGCGAGATCGAGAGTCTGGACACTCGATCGGGTCATACCTAGGGAGCGTGGGCCACCACACATCTGACTAGGAGCCGAGCTGAGGGGTTCGTGGGAGCAAGCCCACATATAACTCGCGAGAGCGAGAGTCTGGACACTCAGTCAGGTCATACCCAGGGAGCGTTGGCTGCCACGCGTCCGACTGGGAGTCGAGCCGAGTGGTTCGTGGGAGCATGCCCACTTATAACTCGCGAGAGCGAGAGTCTAGACACTCGGTCGGTCATAGCAAGGGAGCGTGGGCCACCACGCGTCCGACTGGGGGCCGAGCTGAGGGGTTCGTGGGAGTATGCCCACTTATAACTTGTGTGAGCGAGAGTCTGGGCACTTGGTTGGGTCATACCCAGGGAGCGTGGGCCGCCACGCATCCAACTGGGAGCCGAGCCGAGGGGTTCGTGGGAGCATGCCCACATATAACTTGCCAGAGCGAGAGTCTGAACACTCGGTCGGGTCATACCTAGGGAGCGTGGGCCACCACGCGTCCGACTGGGAGCCGAGCTGAGGGGTTCGTGGGAGCATGCCAACTTATAACTCGCGAGAGTGAGAGTCTGGAGCATTGGCCGATTATCCGAGAAGGCAAGTCTTCCACTATACATGTGGGGTTACATAATACAACTTTTTTAATGGCCCGCTTGGCAGATGCCTCCTCGGGCTAGCACGCCTGAAATTACGTGCACTCCTCCACGGATGACGTTCTGTTGATAGGACTGCTACTCATCCATTTCATCTGGCTCGATGCGCCCCCCGAGCGGGAACCAGCCTCGAGCGGTCGGGGGACCCTGCCGGGTTCTTCGGTGGTGAGGGTCCGACTTCCTCGACCTGGGTCTCGCGTAGGGGAGACTTGCTGCCTTCCTTGCCCCTGCGTAGCAGTGGTAGGAGCTCGACCTCGGCCAAACTAACGACATTCCCCCGTGTCGTGGGTGTGGCTATGATGTAACGCACAGTAGGGTCTCCAGCGGATCGGAAGACACCCCGGGGCCAGTTGTTGCACTTGTCGGTGTTCCGTGCCTGCTCGGTCGGTGGGCCCTCGTGGGTTGCGTATGGGCCCACCCAGCGGTCGGCTGGTCTGTGGGGGATTCGGGAGTGGCGTGTTGGACGGCTCCTTCTTTCGAGCGGCCTGGGCTTCCTCCACATTGATGTATTTGACGGCCTTGCCCAGTAGGCTGTCGAACTCTTTTGGCAGTTTCCTGATAAGCGAGCAAAAAAATCTCCCTCTTGCAATCCTTGGGAGAATGCGCTGATCAATACCTCAGGCGCGACGGTTGGCACGTCTAGTGCCACCCTGTTAAATCTCTTGATGTAGGCTCGGAGAGACTCCTTAGGGCCCTGCTTGAGGGCAAACAAGTTGATACTTATCTTATGGTGCCTTTGGTTACTGGCGAAGTGCTGGAGGAATGTCCTCCTAAGCTCTCCGAAGCCAGCTATCAACCCATTGGGGAGTTGTCTGAACCAACGCTGACCGGGTCCAGAGAGTGTGGTCAGGAACGCTCTGCATTTCATGCCCTCGAGGTACTGATGAAGTAGGGCTGCACTTTCAAACTTCATGAGGTGCTCCTCAGGGTCGGTGGCTCCAGCATACTCGGGCATAGTGAAGAACCGGAGATGCTTGGGCACCGGATCCTCCAGGATCCATTAAGAGAAGGGGTTGCACATCCAGGTGGCTGGCGGCACATCAGCTGGGGCCTTCCCCTTTTCGGGGCACGGCCTATGCGTCCGACTGGATGCGGACATCTCTGCTGGCTCGGGCTCAGGCTTATCCTCCCAACCCCCACCAGGAGCGACGAGGAAGGGGACCGAGCCTCTTTCGGGTGGGGCAGCTTGTCCTCGATCTCTTGAGGGGGCATGGGCCGACGGCCCAGGAAATCGAGCTGTCGGCTATCGGCTATCGGCTTGCGATAACTGTTGGGAGGCTCTCTAGGCCCGAGCAGCTCGTAAGAGCTCGTACTCCTCAGGTGTGACGGACATCATGACCCGGTTGGGCGCTTCCATCGTACACTTCCGATCAGGCTAAGTGTCCCTCATTCTAGCACCAAATTTGATCCTGTTGCGAAGCGAGGTGGAAGTCCCAAGGGCCAGATAATCTCCCGAGTGTCGCGATCAGCTGACTTGGCGCCGACCTGGCTGCGACCTGGCTCTGACCTGCGAGACAACGATCGTTAGCCAACACGTCAGGGAATTTCCACAGTTAGGCGCTCCAACGGTCAAGTCAGTATCCTCAGGGAATATAGTGAAGCAGCAGGAACTGTATTAGAGGAGAGTACTATTGCGCATACCTATGGAATGAGGAGGGGAGGGGCTTATATAGCCGGGGGAGCTAACAACCCCTATCCGTGCCAACGAGACAGGGGTATGGTACTTGTCAGCTCGTAGGAGAGCACCTAGAGGTACCGCGGCATGACGTGTGACGACCCCACTTCTCTACCACTAAAGCGGACGTCACTTTTACTTAACATTAACTTTACCTTATTCTTAGCCTTAGGTTACAACTACTTGACTTCCCTTAACTTGCTCTGAATTTTTTTCTTTTTAAAACAAACTTTCAGTTTATTTGCTTTGCAAGGATTTGACCCCTAGACCACTTAGTTGTAAAACTAAAGCACTAACCATCTGCCCTACAACACTTTCTTTTCAATGGTACCAGTCGACTGCTAGATAGCCAGTCGACTGGTGTCAGCCACAGAAACTTTCTGTGCCCGGCACCAGTCGACTGGCCTCTTGGCAGTCGACTGGTGCATCGAACAGAAGGTTCTGTTCGATAGGGCAGTCGACTGGTATCTGAACCAGTCGACTGGCACGCTTGAAAACTACAGTTTCAGACCTGGGAACTCCTTTCAAGGGTCCACCATTCACACACTTCCAATGCATATAATGAAACAACTCCAAATCTAAACTCCATACTAGTTTTATAAGCATCTTAACAACTCAAAACGAATCCAATAACTTGAAATTAGCATTTCTATGAAATTTAACAAACTTATCAAAACACATGCAATCTCTACTAACTTTGTACCCAACTTTGACTCCATGTAATGTTTAAATAAGGTGATCACATCCTACCAATTCAAAACATCAACCATGAGTTTCTATAAGACTTAGCCCATAGATCTCTTCCACGGTTCCACAGCCACTAAACATCAATGCAAGTCCCGTTCGCCTCCTTAACTTATGCTTTTTCTTTACCTTTGTCTGCAATAGAAGGAAATGCAACTAATAAGCGAATTGCTTAGTAAGTAAATCCTAGCTCACAAATCCATACGATAAATGATAAACATGCTCTTTTCAAAGAATGTTTGCTTCAAAATACATGCACTTGGAAATATTTGCACATGGAAACTTTCATACACTTATCATGCTCAATCATGCTTGAAAATATTTACTAGCATTAAAACACTTGCAAACTTAACATGCTCATGATTTCTTTTGAAACTTACTAATGATACATTTCCATACTTTAGAATACTAACTTCTTTGCTCTTTCTCTTTAACATGCTTATAACATAACCATGTCAACATACATTACCAAAAACATGCACTCAAGAGAATTGAAACACTTACATATACTTATATACTTAAAAATAATAATCAACTTTCTCCGGCCTTGACACTGTACCATGGTATCAATGTACCAATGTGCGCATCCCTAATAGGTTTCGGGGTAGCTAGCCACCGCACCCTATTAGAGCTTCCTTCTAACTTTCTGTGGGCCTATCATTTGCCCGGTACATGTCACTTTACAAAAGTAAAATACTTTCTTACTCAATATACTTATACTTATCAAGCTATCTTTCTTTTTGCATAAATTTTGCACTATAAACTTTACCTTTCTTACTTGGAACTTTCATCGAGCACCTTGCGTGCCCTTAACCCAAAACTCATTTTTGGGACTTTTTAAGAATTTAGTCTTATCATACTTAGGTCACACAACCAAAACTTAATCAAAACCAAGTTCTAAATTAATAAACATGTTCTCCTTATAAACTTAAGACACGCAATTAGCATAAACTTAAAACATGCACTTAGATCATAAAATCAAGGTTCTACATCGGAAACGACATAACGGAAACTACTTCTATTGCAGGTGAGTGATCTACTTACCCTTTTCTTGATGAAAACTCACTAAATAGAGGTAAAAACCCTAGTATAGGACTCCTTTCCTCTTCCTTGCGAGAACTTCCACTCCTTGGCCCTAGGGGAGGAACCCTATCTTCTTTACTCAAGAGGAAGAAGAAGGAGAAGGAAGAAAACTATGGCTTTCTCCCTGTTTTCGCAGCCTCCCTCGTCCTCTATTTTCGCGCAGCCACAAAACCTAATCGGGGACATAACGTGACTTAAGCGGAAGTTTAAATACCTCTTCATGAAAAAGCTTACTTACCTATTGTTGGATCGAGAATTGCGAGAGGGGGGGTGAATGTCGCAAATCGTTCGGATTTAAAAAAGAGTAAGTGCGCAGCGGAAATAAGACACAAAAACATTGCTAACACGGTCGTTTTACTTGGTTCGGAGCCTGTGTCGACTCCTACTCCAAGGCCCACGGTCGTTGACCATTTTCTGCGGGCAATTCTATAAGTTCGTAAAAGTTTACAAGAAAGATTATAACAAGAACCGTTTAGTAAACTTTAAATACAGCTCTTCGTTACCGACGTCCGGTGTAGATCGAAGTGTTGGAGCAGCGGGACGTCGTCAGCTTGAGTTGGAAGATTTCTGGAGCGTGTTGCGGAAGCAGAAGAGCGCAGAAGTGTCGAAGCAATTGATGCTCTGAAGAAGGAGGTCGAGGGCCCTTTATATAGGGCCTGGGGGCGCCCTGGTCGACGGGGGCGCCCCCCCACGTGGCAGCAGATCCGGTTGTTGCTCGATCGCCGTCTGATCCCCTTATCCTCGGGATCCGGTTTGACCGGGGCGCCCGGATGGCTCGGGGCGCCCGCATTGACCGGTCAAAGCCTCATCTCTTCGGCTTCGCAGGGATGCGCTTCGGCAGCTGGCAGTGGGGGCGCCCGCGACAAGCGGGACGAAGCGCGTTCGCAGGGATGCGCTTCGGCAGCTGGCAGTGGGGGCGCCCGCAACACGCGGCGCACCCGCGACAAGCGGGGCGAAGTGCGTTGAGGTTCTTACAGACTTGGGTTGACCTTGGGGGCGCCCTGATCGTCCGGGGCGCCCTGCTCAGCTTCTGCCTCACTCTTTTGAGGCTCTCTGAGCTGCAGATACTCAGTCCTTCGATCCTGCATCCAGGGTTAGTCCAAATAACAATTATATTATTATTTTATACAGCCTTAGCTGTCTTGGTTCTGACTTTGGTCTCCAAAATGGAGCCCTAGGTCGAACCGACGCCTAATGTTCCCTCAAGGGGAACGCATCCTCACCTACTCCTCTCGGGAGAATTTACCTGGTGCCAACCGGATCCTCCAGTTGGACTTTTGCCCGCCAGTCCTTCGCCAGGTCTTGAGTTACCAAGCTGCCCTTCGCTTGGTGCCTAGCAGCCCTTCGCTAGGTCTTTTCTTCTGGCAGCCCTTTGCCAGTGCCTAGCATTCCTTCGCTAGGGTTTGTCCATTCTGGCAGTCCTTCGCCAGAGCCTAGCAGTCCTTTGCTAGGGCTTTTCCTGTCTGGCAGTCCTTCGCCAGTGCCTAGCATTCCTTCGCTAGGGCTTTTCCTGTCTGGCAGTCCTACGCCAGTGCCTAGCATTCCTTCGCTAGGGCTTTTCCTGTACACTCAAGAAACTTGTTAAACAACAAGTAACCCTTAACTTTTGAACCCTTTTGCCAATATCAAAACAATGGTTTGACTTGGGTGCAATCTGCACCAATAATCTCCCCCTTTTTGATATATAGCAACCTAGTTCAAAAAGTTAAGGGAAAAAAATGCTGAAACTGAAATCCTAAGTTAGATTCCCTCCCCCTGGAAGAAATCTCCCCCTAGATTTTTCAAAAATAGGTGATGTGAGTTAAGTACTTAGAAGATTTCATGTTTTGATAATAAGTTGGGAAATCTGCTAAGTTTTTCGAAAAGATGTTCTAAGTTTGGAAGGCTTAGAAAACTTTAGACAAATTTTCAGTTTTAGAAACATTTCTGACTTTGGAAAATTTTCAGTTTTGGAAAAAATTTTAAACTTAGAAAATTTTCAGTTTTGGAAAAATTTCAGACTTAGAAAATTTTCAGTTTTGGAAAGATTTCACACTTAGAAAATTTTCAATTTTGGAAAGATTTCACACTTAGAAAATTTTCAGTTTTGGAAACATTTCAGACTTAGAAAATTTTCAGTTTTGGAAAAATTTCAGACTTAGAAAATTTTCAGTTTTGGAAAAATTTCAAACTTAGAAAATTTTCAGTTTTGGAACAATTTTAGACTTAGAAAATTTTCAATTTTTAGAAAGATTTTCAGATTTAGAAAAAATTTCAATGAATAATTTGAGCAAAAATTAATAACACTTCAGAGTTAGAAATTTTAAGCAATAAAAACTAAGCTTAGAGATAATTCAGAGTTTAGAAATTTTTACAGGATAAATTTAAGCTTCTAACTTTGAGGTTAAACTTTTTAAATAAAGGAAAAAATTTGAAAAAAAACTTTATTGAAAAAAACTTCTTTATTGAAAAAAACTTTTTGGGTTTCCCTCTTTCCTTTCCAACTCTCCCCCTTTGTCATATATCAAAAAAATGCAGAAAAATATTTGCAATAATTAAATCATTTTGCTGTACTGAATCAAACTGGAACCTAAGTCTGGTTAACTCTTTAGGGACCTGTCTAACCCAATTAGCTACTTACTAACTGTTATAAACAGTAGCTTTTGCTAGGGTTAGTCAAGTTAAGTGAGCTGTTCAAGTTAGATTGTCTAAACTTGACACTTAACCTGATTGCTGTTCATTTAGTGCCCCAATTGCTGTCGATGCACTGACTTAAAGCATCTTGAATTGAGGCAAAGACCTAAGCATCTCAACCCTTTCTAGGTTATCAATCAAAAAGTATCCTTAGGTGCTTGTGAGATGCTGGCTTCTAAGTCTATAGGTGCATGCAGTTCTAGGGTTAGAGCCTAGGCTAAGTCCATTTCGAAGAAAATCCTAGTTTTGAAGGGGGTAGTTTTTGAAATAAAACTAAGTCAAAAAAGATTAAAAAGACTTTTAAAATCAAAGTAAATCATTTTTAACAAAGAAAACATTTTAAAATCAATTAAGACATTTTCATTTAAAGCAGAAGCCAAAAATGATTCTACTCTACTAAGCACAACCCTAACTGCCTTCTTAGTGAGCTAACTCAGATTCCGGTAGGGGTTTAGTGAATATGTCAGCTAGATTGGATTTGGAGTCTACATGCTTAAGGACTATTTCACCCCTAGCTACGTGATCTCTTACAAAGTGATGTTTTACTTCTATGTGTTTGGTTCTAGAATGTTGTATTGGATTTTTGGTTAAGTTAATTGAGCTAATATTGTCAATATTGACTTGGGTCTGATTGTAGTCTAGCTGAAAGTCCTTAAGGGTGTGCATCATCCATAGGAGTTGAGCTACACACTCTCCTAAGGCTACATATTCAGCTTCAGTTTTGGATAGAGCAACACAGTGTTGCTTTCTACTGCACCAACTTACTAAGCTGTTTCCTAAAAGTTGACAGCTTCCACTTGTACTTTTTCTATCTAATTTACAACCAGCATAGTCAGAATCAGAGTATCCTGATAACTTAAAGGATGAAGTCCTAGGGTACCAAATCCCTACATTTAGGGTGCCCTTAATGTATCTTAAAACTCTTTTTAGGGCTGCTAAGTGAGTTTCCTTAGCACAGGTTTGGTACCTAGCACACATTCCTACTGAAAAAAGTATATCAGGTCTGCTGGCTGTAAGGTATAGTAGACTTCCTATCATACTTCTATAAAGTTTTAGGTCTACTGGTTTGCCATCAGGGTCATTATCTATTTTCACATTTGTGGCCATTGGGGTACTTATACTTTTAGAGTTATCCATTTTAAATTTCTTAATTAGTTCTTTAGCATATTTAGATTGATGTACATAATTTCCATCCTTAGTTTGTTTGATTTGTAACCCTAGGAAAAAGTTGAGTTCCCCAACTAAACTCATTTTCCATTATTGTTACAAATTCTTTTAGAAATTTAGAGTTAGTTGATCCAAATATTATATCATCTACGTAAATTTGGGCAACAAATATATCCTTTTCTAAAATTTTAACAAACAAGGTTTGGTCAATTTGACCTTGTTTGAATTCTTTAGAGATCAGGTAATTGGATAATCTTTCATACCAGGCTCTGGGTGCTTGTTTTAGTCCATAAAGGGCTTTACTAAGTTTGTAGACATGATCGGGTTTTTCTATATCCTCAAATCCTGGGGGTTGTCCTACATAAACTTCTTCCTTAATAAGCCCATTTAAGAAGGCTGACTTTACATCCATTTGGTATAATTTAAATCCTTTATGGGATGCAAAGGCTAGTAACATCCTAATAGACTCAAGTCTAGCTACAGGGGCGTAGGTTTCATCATAATCCAACCCTTCTACTTGGCTGAATCCCTTAGCTACTAAGCGGGCTTTATTTCGGACTATTTCACTTTGATCGTTTAACTTATTCCTAAATACCCACTTAGTATCAATTACGGATTTGCCCTTAGGTTTAGGTACTAACTCCCAGACTTGGTTTCTCTCAAATTGGGCTAACTCTTCTTGCATGGCTAAGATCCAGTCAGGATCAGGTAGGGCTTCCTCAATAGTCTTAGGTTCAATCTTTGAAATCATGACTATTTGACTAAGATTTCTATAGGAAGCTCTAGTTCTGACTCCTAAGGTTGGATCACCTACAATTTGGTCAGTTGGGTGACTGAGTCTGGGTTTCTTGGTTTTTCTAGTACTTGGCTCAGCTTCAGGTCCAGCTGGTCCAATAAGTTCAATTCTGGGTTCATTGGTTGGTTCAACTGATTCAGAAGTTGGTTCAATTGTTAAGTCATTAAAGGGTTCAGTTAGGGTTTCAGAGTTATCTTCTTGATCAGTATTTGGTGAAGCTAAGTCAGAATTATCAGATTTTGGGTATGTTTCTTCATCAAATATTAAGTTGGTTGTTTCTTCAATTTTCTTAGTTATTTTGTTGTAGACTCTATAAGCTCTACTTGTTGTAGAGTATCCTAAAAAGATACCTGGGTTTGACTTGGATTGGAATTTTCCAAGATAGTCTTTGGTATTAAGAATATGGACTTTGCATCCAAAGACTCTAAGATAGTGTAGGTTTGGAAGTCTATGGTAGTAAAGTTTATAGGGTGTTTTATTAATCCTTTTATTAAGTAGAATCCTATTTTGGATATAGCAAGCTGTGCTAATTACTTCTGCCCAATAGTGGTTAGGTAGGTCAAATTCATTGAGCATAGCCCTAGCAGATTCCTGTAGGGTTCTATTCTTCCTTTCTACTATGCCATTTTGTTGGGGGGTTCTAGGACACGAAAATTCGTGCTTATATCCATTTACTTTGCAGAATTCTTCGAATCTTTGATTCTCGAATTCTCCCCCGTGGTCAGACCTAAGTCTTTTGATTTTGGTATCATTTTGATTTTCAATCAATTTACAAAAGTTGTTAAATAGGTTCAGGGTTTCATCTTTGGTCTTTAGAAACCTGACCCAGGTGAACCTAGAGTAGTCGTCAATTATCACTAAGCAGTATCGGTTTCCACTTAGTGACTTGGCTCCATGTGAATCAAATAGGTCAAGGTGTAGGAGCTCAAGTGTGGTTTGGGTTTGATCAGATTGGATCAATTTGTGACTAGACTTGGTTTGTTTGCCTTGATTACAGGATTCACATATTAGGTTTTCATTATTCTTAATTTTGGGGACACCTTTGACTAAGCCAAGTTGGGTAATTTTTGAGATAGTTCTTAGATTGGTATGACCTAATCTCCTATGCCAGAGTTTTGATTGTTCTAACTGTGTTAACATGCATTTGGGTATAAGGGGAAGATTTATAGTGTATACATTGTTTTTCCTAGTGCCCTTAAGCATGATTTCTGAGTCTTGTGCATTTCTAATCAGGCAATTAGAATTGTTGAAAGTAACTAAATAACCAGAGTCACATAACTGACTTATGCTAAGTAAGTTAAAATTGAAGTTTTCCACCAATAGAACTTTCTTAATAATGAAATTGGATTTAAGTTCAATATTACCTGACCCAATTACCTTGAGTGTAGCATTGTTACCAAATGCCACTGAGCCCAGGTTTTTGAACTTGAGTTTGGTGAACTTCAATTTGTCCCCAGTTATATGTCTGGAGCACCCGCTATCTAACATCCATTGGTCCAAATCGTTATGTTCCTACACATAAAGAATTTTTGATGATTTGGATCCAATTTAAGTTAGGGATAGCTTAAATTGAGTTTCACTTCCTAGTCTGTCTCACCCCAGTCTAGGGTTTTCAATCACGTTAACCTTAAGGTTTTTGTGAGACAGGTTTGAGAGTAGAAATTAGTTTTGAAAAAGAATTTCAATTTATTTTCGAAAAAGTTCTTTATTTTTGAAAACAGATTTTTAAAATAAGTTTAGAAATTTTGAAAAATAGATTAAGTGATTTTTGAAAAAGAAATGAGTTTAAGAAGTAGAAATTTTGAAAACAGATTAAGAGTTTTTCGAAAAAGAGATAGGTTTGAAAACAGATTAGAATCTATAATTATTTGAACTTTGAGTAAGATTCGAATTTGACAAAAGGTAATTTGAATTTGAATTTCAGAAATTGGCTTCCAGGTCTTGGCGAGGCACTAGGCCTTCTTTGGCCGTAGCCTTATGGGATCATCCACCCTTTCCTTGACAAAGCCTTTTAATGAAATTTCATTTTCAAATTAAATTAAGTCATTTTCTGGTCTAACTAGCTTGGGTCTTGGATCGGTAGCTTCGGCTGGTTTCACCAGTCTAAAGAGACCAAGTAGACTTGATCTTATTAGAGTTGGTTTCCCCAACGTACTATCATCTCACCTCCTCCCAATACTATGTTTTCAAGTTTCAAGTAATTTAGTCCTTAAATCTAAGTATTCCTTAAATCTAAGCATGGCAATTTGCAAAAAAAAATTAAATAAACAAACAATCAATCAATTAAAAAAATTATCTAATTATAAAAATTATTTTGATTTTGGCTCCCCCTGGACTAAAGCCTCTGTATGGGTTAGGCAAGATGTGAATCTTGTCCTTGGGGATCCAAAATTGATTTGAACCAGTTGGTTTAGTCAGGCACAGTTTTGGCACCCATGCCTGAACCTTAGGTCTTGACTGGTTCAGTACAGCAAAGTAAGATCTTTGCCGAGATTTGGTTCTATAGCCAAGTCCAGATCGGTTTAGAACAGACTTCTGTTTTCCCAGAATCAGATCAAGATTCTTGGAACCAGAAGTGAATCGTTCTAAAGCTGTTCTTAAGTCCTTAACTTGAGTTTTCAGGGAGGAATTCTCTGATTCAAGTTTTTCAACTTGATCAGGGATTCCTTCCTGAAGTTTCTCAGTTAAGGATTTAGAATCAGCTCCCTCTTTCAGGAGTTTTACTTCCTGTCGGAGGGACTCGATTCGGAGTTTGGCTTTCGCCAAATATCGGGATAGATAGGAAATAAGCGAATTCAATTGCAATTTTGAAAAACCCGTTACCCTTATTTCACCGTCGTCGGAGAATGTCAGCTTGCCGTCGTCTTGGTCCGAGTCTGAGTCAGTCTCGATTTGATCCGAAGCGGTCAGGGCTAGAAGATTGGACTGGGGTGCTTCTTCTTCTTCTTCTGAGGAAGACTCGTCCCAGGTTGCCTGTAGTGCCTTCTTCTTTCTGGTCTTTTTGGACTCCTTTAGACTTGGACATTCAGTCTTGTAGTGGCCCTTCTTCTTGCATTCGTAGCAGGTTACGTTGGGCTTTTGTTTGTCAGTTGCCGGTTCAGCTTGTTCGTCCTTTCTTCGGCTTGTTATCCGTGTGTTGGTTTGGTTCTTCAACTTTTTGTAGTAGCTTCGAGCTAGCCGGACCAGTTCAGATTGATCTTCTTCTTGATCTTCTGTTTCTGAATCTGAGGTAGATTCAGGTTCAACTTGAGTTTTCTTCTTGGTCGTCTTTCCTGTTTTCCCTGCAAAGAAAGCTATACTTTTCTCGACCAGATTGCAGTTAGTCTGTTCATGCAGCTCAAGTTCAGAAAATAACTCATCTAACATAATTTTTGAAAGATCCCTAGAGACCTTGTATGCATCTACCATAGATGCCCACAAGGTGGTCCTAGGGAACGCGTTTAGGGCATACCTTATAAGATCACGGTTTTGAACCTGGTGACCTATTGCGTGAAGACCGTTCATCAGTTCCTGGATTCTGGCGTGGAGCTGGGCTGTTGTCTCGTTATCTGCCATTTTGATAGTGAAGAGCTTGTTCAGTAGCAGATCCCGTTTGCTGATCCTCGTATCTGAAGTTCCTTCGTGGAGCTCGATCAGTTTAGCCCATAGCTCCTTGGCACTGTTGAATGGGCCTACGCGGTTCAGCTCCTCTTTTGTCAGTCCGCATTGAAGGGTCTGAGTTGCTTTGGCGTCAGCTTCAATCTTGCGTTTAAGGGCAGTGTCCCACTCTGAGTAGTTTTGTGGTACGCCTTCAGCATTTGTGGGAATCATCAGTCCAGACTGGATGATTATCCACATGTCCACCTGAGCTTTCAGGTGGACCTCCATTCGACTTTTCCAGTAAGGAAAGTCTTCTCCACTGAAAAGTGGAGGTCTGGCGGTGCTAAAGCCTTCTTGGATGGCCATTTGTTCTGAAATAGCAAACAAAAAAAAAAAGAATATTCCAAGACTTGGTCTTGGATTAGTAGTGCGGGAAGAAAAGAAATAAAAACACTTTCAAGGGGTGTTGCACCAACCTTGAAAGAAAAATTCGAACGAAAATTTAAAAAAAAATTGAGAGAGAAAAACGAAAGAAATCCGAAAAATTTTCAAACTGGTGGTTGCACCAAGTTTGAATTCCCCGCTCTGATACCACTTGTTGGATCGAGAATTGCGAGAGAGGGGGGGTGAATGTCGCAAATCGTTCGGATTTAAAAAAGAGTAAGTGCGCAGCGGAAATAAGACACAAAAACAATGCTAACACGGTCGTTTTACTTGGTTCGGAGCCTGTGTCGACTCCTACTCCAAGGCCCACGGTCGTTGACCGTTTTCTGCGGGCAATTCTATAAGTTCGTAAAAGTTTACAAGAAAGATTATAACAAGAACAGTTTAGTAAACTTTAAATACAGCTCTTCGTTACCGACGTCCGGTGTAGATCGAAGTGTTGGAGCAGCGGGACGTCGTCAGCTCGAGTTGGAAGATTTCTAGAGCGTGTTGCGGAAGCAGAAGAGCGCAGAAATGTCGAAGCAATTGATGCTCTGAAGAAGGAGGTCGAGGGCCCTTTATATAGGGCCTGGGGGCGCCCTGGTCGACGGGGGCGCCCCCCCACGTGGCAGCAGATCCGGTTGTTGCTCAGTCGCCGTCTGATCCCCTTATCCTCGGGATCCGATTTGACCGGGGCGCCCGGATGGCTCGGGGCGCCCGCATTGACCGGTCAAAGCCTCATCTCTTCGGCTTCGCAGGGATGCGCTTCGGCAGCTGGCAGTGGGGGCGCCCGCGACACGCGGGCGCCCGCGACAAGCGGGGCGAAGCGCGTTCGCAGGGATGCGCTTCGGCAGCTGGCAGTGGGGGCGCCCGCACACGCGGGCGCGCCGCGACAAGCGGGGCGAAGCGCGTTGAGGTTCTTACAGACTTGGGTTGACCTTGGGGGCGCCCGGATCGTCCGGGGCGCCCTGCTCAGCTTCTGCCTCACTCCTTTTGAGGCTCTCTGAGCTGCAGATACTCAGTCCTTCGATCCTGCATCCAGGGTTAGTCCAAATAACAATTATATTATTATTTTATACAGCCTTAGCTGTCTTGGTTCTGACTTTGGTCTCCAAAATGGAGCCCTAGGTCGAACCGACGCCTAATGTTCCCTCAAGGGGAACGCGTCCTCACCTACTCCTCTCGGGAGAATTTACCTGGTGCCAACCGGATCCTCCAGTTGGACTTTTGCCCGCAGTCCTTCGCCAGGTCTTGAGTTACCAAGCTGCCCTTCGCTTGGTGCCTAGCAGCCCTTGCTAGGTCTTTTCTCTGGCAGCCCTTTGCCAGTGCCTAGCATTCCTTCGCTAGGGTTTGTCCATTCTGGCAGTCCTTCGCCAGAGCCTAGCAGTCCTTTGCTAGGGCTTTTCCTGTCTAGCAGTCCTTCGCCAGTGCCTAGCATTCCTTCGCTAGGGCTTTTCCTGTCTGGCAGTCCTTCGCCAGTGCCTAGCATTCCTTCGCTAGGGCTTTTCCTGTACACTCAAGAAACTTGTTAAACAACAAGTAACCCTTAACTTTTGAACCCTTTTACCAATATCAAAACAATGGTTTGACTTGGGTGGAATCTGCACCAACATAGGGGACTAGTACACTGTGTTTAGGGTCATTGGGAATTTAAAAAACCAATAATCGGGTAATTATTGGGTTCTTTTTGATGTATGGCAAAGGGGGAGAAATATTGTGTTTAAGTGGGAAACCAATACCTTTGCTCCCAACCTTTACTAGAAAGAAACCCTAGGTTTAGGGGGAGCTGAGATTGAGGGGGAGCATGGTTCCTCTATTCTTGGCGTAAGGGGAACCTTGTAGAGGTTCTTAAAAAGCCTTTGTAAGTCCAGTGTAAGGGGAAGCTTGGGAGAAGCTTTAAAAAGCCCGGTTTGGTAGAAAATCCTAACTTGGAGGGTTAGGTGGGAAAAGTCCTAGCTTGGAGGGCTAGGTGTTGGAAAATCCTAACTTGGAGGGTTAGGTGGTAAAAGTCCTAGCTCGGAGGGCTAGGTGTTGGAAAATCCTAACTTGGAGGGTTAAGTGGTGAAAATCCTAGCTTGGAGGGCTAGGTGTGAGAAAATCCTAACTTGGAGAGTTAGGTGGTGAAAATCCTAGCTTAGAGGGCTAGGTGTAAAATTCCTAACTTGGAGGATTAGGTGTGGGATGCCTTGGGATAGGATCCAGTTATGTATTGCATATGCATTCATTTAGCATGATTTTTGCTATTTACTACTATCTTGCTTTCCTAACTTAAACGGATTGTCAAACATCAAAAAGGGGGAGATTGTTGGAGCAATCAGTCCTAAGATGGTCCTGAGTGACCATGGGTTTTGATGTTTGGGCAAAGGGTTTAAGTTAGGTTTATCCTTGTTATCTCATATGTGTATGTTGAGTGTGCAGGCTGTACAGGTTACACATATTGACTTGACTGGACGGCCTCGGTACAGTGAAGGGTGGCATGGAGACAAGCTGGAGGCTTGTGTGCGCACCTGAGGGACTTTGGTGAGCAGGGACGATGAGCTGATGGGCGCGGACTTCGAGGCATGCGTGAAGGATGGCATGGAGGCAAACTGGAGGCTTGCGTACATCCGAGGGACGGGAGCCAGAGATGAAGAGGGCGCGAAGGCAATAGTCGAGGCTGAGGATGAGAAGTCAGTCAAGTCGTGAGGATCGAGTGCTATGTGAATGTACTCGGGAAGGGATTCAGCTGGGGACCAGTCGACTGCTCTGGGGGCAGTCGACTGGTAGGTGGCTGGTGAGCTGGTAAATTCGAACGTTGGGAGTGTCAATGGTCGAATTGTGCTGGCACCAGTCGACTGCCCTGGGGGCAATCGACTGGTAACGAGAAATCAGCCCCGAGTCCTATTTAAAGAGGACTTCGTGGTGGCTGAGTTTCTTGACGAAACTTACTTGGATAGGGCAAGTTAGTAGTCTTGTATACTCAGGAAGTGTCATTGGTGTTGTCCTAGGTAGTCCTTAGTGTTAAAAATATGAACTTTGCACCCAAAAGTCCTTAGGTAATGTATGTTTGGTAATCTGTGATTATAAATTTCATAGGGAGTCCAAACAACAAGTATCTTGAAGAAAAATCTAAACACAAAACCCTATTAATTCTCTCCTCTACTACCGACGCCTGAACAACAAGTATCTTGAAGTTCCCTTGAAAGAGAGCAACTTCAACTTGTGCTTTGCGCTACAACAATAAGTTGCGTTCTCCCTCATCCATCTGCTTTGTTTCCTTCGGCCAAGAACCAAATCGCATAGGCAATTTATTTTCCTTCGGCCAACAACAAACTGCGTCCTCTCTCTGCTATCTTCGCGCCGCCGATTGCATGCACCAGCCAAGAAACAAAAAAAAACAACCTTGCTGTTTGTTCTCGATGCTTCACTGCATGGAGGGGAAACAACAAAATAGCCTTGCTGTTTTGTTTGCACCGTTGAACCGAGAGCAGCGCTGCCATGCACGCGTGGAGAAGAAAACAAAAACAGCCTGTGCTATTTTTTTCTCGGTGAGACCAAAACAGCCTGTGCTATTTTCTCAGTCAGCCATGCACGCGTGGAGAAGACCAAAACAGCCTGTGCTATTTTCTCGGTCAGCCATGCATGCGTGGAGAAGACCAAAAATAGCCTGTGCTGTTTTTCTCGGTCACGCGTGGAGAAGAAAACAAAAACAGCATCAGCTGTTTTTCTGGTGCTTCACTGCATTGTGAAGGAAAAACTTCGACGCCGCTGAACCGAAAGCAAGAGAGAGAGGAGAGGAGGAGAGGAGAGAAAAGAGGTTACGATTTTCTTGTGATCTATTGGATTAATCAACCTATTGGTTCCATGTCACTATGGGGTATATATAGGGCTACGGTAGGGACCATGAGGAGGAGTTGGATCTTGGCCTGCTAATGGACCCGGTCTATTAATGAGGATCCATTATACTAAAGGACCCCCATTAAATTTCTCACCAACCCCCATATTTACATATGAGCTCCACTTATTACAAGTCGTCCATCCCTCCGTGTTTACGATCTCGAATATCCGTTAATTAATTTAAATTACTGATAATTCAAATTAATTAATTTCTAGGTCCTTGACTAGTACCACTCGACCTTATCATCATGCCGGATCAAATCCACCTGCAGGGTTTATCATGATGAACTTTTCGAGCTCATTAAGGGGGCATCATCATCCTGACTCACCAGGACACGAATTCCGTCAATAATCAACGACACATCATATTATTAATATTATCTCCTTACTTATCGGGCATATCGATTTAACAGAATAGATCTCGCCCATTGGTAAATCAAAGAAATAATAAATAATAATATATGGCCATTATTATATCGGGATTAAGGGACCGTACTCCATAATAAAATCTGAGGTCCTATCCAATTATCGAGTCAGTACAAATTGGATAACCTCGGGTTTCGGTCCTGCTCAATGTACTCAAAGCACACTAGTGTAATTCTATGGTCAAGACCAACCACACTTAATTACACTACAACCATTCCGATGGGCTGTCCAATTCCATCTCGGTTGTGAGCCTCTACTTATACTTGGCAAGGAACTGATAACATGATCTTCCGTGTGACACCACACACTATGTTATCTACAATGCGAAATAATGGACTTCGTGCATGTACTAATATAAACAGGCACCTAGTATAGTTGTGATTCTCTTTTCAAAATTTAGATGATCTAATATAAAAGAGCAATGTCTTTTAGTATACACATCTAACAATCTCCCACTTATACTCAAAGACTTTGCTGTTCTCTCACTACCATACATCTGACTCCCTGATCCACCACATGCCTAAAGCTCTCGTTATCAAGGCTTCAGTGAAAAAGATCTCTCAGGTTGTCCTCTGATATAATCTAGGCAACAACAGCTTTTCCTTTCTAGGGTGGTACTTGCGCTTTATGTGTTTACTCGCCTTATGAGCTCGTGATTCCTTCCTATTTGCAACTGCATCATTTGTTTATCACAACAAAATGTGATAGCTCTGAGCAAACAAGGAATCACATCAAAGTCCATCTTGAGGTTCCTGAACCATGTAGCTTCCTTTGGCTGCCACAGAGGCTGCCATCCATCCAGCTTCCATGGTGGAGTCCATCACGCAGCCGCTGCGCGACACTCCTCCAACCTATGGTTCCACCTCCTAAAGTAAACACAAAACCCCAAGGAATACTTATGTTTGCCCCTATCCGACTGGAAGACTATATCCGTATAACCCATAGGGAATTGATCTCCCCGGTAAACTAGCTTATAATCCTTAGTCCTTCTTAGACACTAATATAAGCTTTTACTGCAATCCAATTTCCTTGACATAGGTTACTCTGATATCTGCTATCCATGCCCACGGGAAACCAGATATCCGGTCTCGATTTTAGCATACATGAGGCTTCCTATAGCCGACGCTAAAGGAACCACCATTACCTGCTCTATCTTCTTTGATAATCTAAACATATCTCCTTAGATAGAGTAGCTCCTTTTCTGAAAAGTACAAAACTTTTCTTGGAGGTTTCCATGCTAAAACGAGTTAAGACAGTGTCTTGTATGAAGCTTGGAATAAGCACAACATTCTTCTCTGGTAATCCCTTAGAACTTTGATTGCCAAGGATGTGCCATGCTTCTCCTAAGTCCTTCATATCTACTGTTTGGACAACCATACCCTTACGCCTGATAATACTTTGTCATTGTTGCCAACTAACAAAGTATTATCTACGTATAGTCAAAGAATACCACTACGTTTCCGTCACATTTCTTACATACACAAATCTTATCCGTCCTTTGAACAAATCCACATAACTGGATTATCTCTTCAAAGCGGATGCTCCTCGTCATAGGTCCAGGGATCTTGATTCATGGTCTCCAGGGACCGAGTCTGAATACTCTCCCAAGAACATGAATCCTTCTGGTTGACTAACAACCCTCCCACTACGATGAGGCACCACTTGTGTATCTTCTATGACACGCGGTGCAGTGACTTGTGGTATATCTTCTTGTACAGTTGGTACTAAGGTTGGAATATCCTCTCTTAATTCTTCAAGAACTAGTCTACTCATGGGCTTATGGTTCATCATATAGTCTTCTTCTAAGAATCTAGTATTTGTCCCAACGATTACCCTCTGATCCTTAGGACTATTGAACCCCAGACATTCTTCTAGGATAGCCTATGAACAAGCGCACGAGATTCCAACCTATCAATTTCCCCTCTCAGCACCTATGCTGAGCTCCCCCAAATCTGAATATGTCTTAGACTTGGCTTTCGCCCAATCCACACTTCAATGGGAGTAGAAGGTACTGACCTAGATGGTATCAAGTACATAAGTTATTGATAGATCACTTGTGTTTGCTAGAGGGGGGGTTGAATAGCAATTTTTCAACCCCCTTTCTTCCTACACGGTTAGTTGCACAGTGGAATATATAATAAAACAAAACTAACAGTGAAGAACAACGCTAACAACCTGATTTACTTAGTATCCATTCCGGACGGGTGACTAATCCAAGAATCTGTCGGTGGATCACTCCCCGGATAACCTTCGGCTAGCCCTCGTCGCTCCTTGTGGGTGGAGAAATCTCGCCACAATCACTTTGACAGTATATGGGCACAAAAGACTACTAACTCACTTTACCCAAGCGAGTTTCGTCAAGAATCTCAGCCACCACGAAGTCCTCTTTAAATAGGACTCGAGCTGAAACCCTCGCTACCAGTCGACTGCCCCCAGGGCAGTCGACTGGTGCCACTGAAATTTGACCGTTGCACCCCAACGTTCGAATTCTCAGCCAACTCACCAGCCACCTACCAGTCATCTGCCCCCAGGGCAGTCGATTAGTCCCAGTGCTGAGACCTTTCTGTGAGTTCCATCAGTCGACTGCCCCCAGGCCAGTCGACTGGTCTACTCACCCACCTAAGGTTACCCTTCCTGAGTACATTCCACTCCGCACTCAAACCCTAGGATTTCCTGAGTATAATCACACATCACTCGTACCCTCACGACTCGACTGACTCCTCATCCGCAGCCTCGACTGTTGCCTTCGCGCCCTCTTCGTCTTCGGCTCCCGTCCCTCGGATGCACGCAAGCCTCCAGCTTGCCTGCAAGCCATCCTTCAGGCATGCCTCGAAGTCCGCGCCCATCAGCTCATCGTCCCTGCTTTCCAAGGTCCCTCGGGTACACACAAGCATCCAGCTTGTCTCTATGCCACCCTTCACCGTACCGAGACTGTCCAGTCAAGTCCATATGTGTAACTTGTACAACCTGCACACTCAACATACACATATAAGAACACAAGGGTAATTCTAACTTAAACCCTTTGCCCAAACATCAAAACACTTAGTCACTCCGGACCACAGATTGCCTCAACAATTATCGTTTCTAGAGCATATCCCCAGAACGAATCTGGCAACTTGGAGCAGCTCATCATTGTCCTAACCATCTCTATAAGAGCTCTTTTCCTTCGCTCTGCTGCACCGTTCTATTGGGGTGTACCGGGTGTAGTCAATTGGGATTGAATCCCTGTCTCTGATAAGTAAGTCGTAAACTTTCCCAAGAGGTACCCACCACCATGAACCGATCATAGTGTCTTGATACTTTTACCTTGATGTTTCTCCACATCAGTCTTGAATTATTTGAACTAATCAAAGATTCAGACTTGTGACCATCAAGTAAACGTATCCATACCTTTGAATATTCATCTCACGAAGTATTCAAAGCTACCTCTATCCTGGATAGGCATAGGCAAATCAGAATGAACCAATTCTAACATATCTTTGGCTATATACCCCTCAGCCTTGAAAGGCCTCTTAGTCGTCTTACCTTCCAAGTATGATTCAAAGGTTGGGAAGTCTCCCACCACCAATGAACCCGAGGACCATCGGCTATCAACCTTTGAATCCTACTAAGGTTAATAAAACCAAGCCATAGATGGTAAAGGTATGTTTGGTTCATCTCGGAAGGAACCTTTCTCTTACATAGGTTAGATGATGAGCTATTAGCTACTACTTGTATCATGGGAGACTTTGATTTTAATTGCTTAAATTGCTTATCCATGTTCCTAAACAAATAATCTTTCTATTCCACTTTTCTCAACAAAAGGCAATAGAATATCCATTACTTCAGAAACTGAACCAGAGTTCTTTCTAAAATTAGGTACATAAAAGTAATCTCAAAACCAAAACTTTATCTTCTAAAGATAAATAAATAACTTCCACTGCAATAGCCGCCACCTCCGTAGCATATCCCATGTAGACGGTAATCTCTTCCTCTACTAGTCGTCGGGTTTCCTGGAACCCCTACAAAGAATTGCAGACATGTTTAGTGGCTTTCGTATCTACCCACCAGGTACCGGCAGATAGCTCCGTTAAACATGTTACAACGACAAAAGAAAAAGATATACCTATCTCTTGACGATGAGTATAGTTCGCCTTCTAATGTCCAGTCTGCTGGCTTGTGAAGCACTTGCCTTTCGGTTTCTTCACCCCAGCCTGAGGTCCCTGCAATTCTGCTGCCTTCTTGGACTCACCTTGTTTCTTCTTCTTCCTGCCTTTCGGCACAGAAGTAGAAACCTTCTAAGTGACCAAGGCCTGCGAACCTTGACGAAAGATCCCCTCTGTCGCCTAGAGTTCTCCTAGGATTTCCCCCAACCTATACTCATGCTTATTCATGTTATAGTTGAGCCGGAACTGCTCAAAACTTCTAGGCAGAGATTGGAGTATTATATCGACCTGGGTTTCCCGTCGATTTGTCCTCTAAGATCCTCAATCTCATTGAGGAGGGCCATCATTTCCACGACACCCTTCGAAGAGCACATATTTGTACTCTTCAGTAGTAAGGACAATGTCTAGGTTTCTTTTCCAGTCTATATAATTTGAGGCCAATAAGTTTATTTTCCTTAAGTATGGTCGCTAGTGGGTTAAACACTATTTTGAAAATCCTAAGAATCACAACATACACTAGTTTAGAAATCAAAAATAAATTGATTTCTCAAAACAATTAATTTTCGAAATCAACCAACACCCCTATACACCGAGAAATTCGCATGCCACGATGGTGTGGATGTATACGAATCCCTACATTCGTAAGAGGAGGTTTTACCCATCAATCTTACTATCTTGTCAACCTATCTTTTTGACAAGTATGATTGATAGTTGGTTTACTTCGACTCTGCAAAATAATAGCAGTGACTCCGACGGGGAGGATACTATTATTCGTATCTAAGTGTGCACCATTATGCGACACTAAGAAAATTATTTCCAATTATGTGCCTTCCGATGGGAAGTACACACGCTCTTTAATAATTTTCTATAGTCTTTTTCGACCCAGTGATCTGTAGAACAAGTTCATCCGATGGGGAGGAAGGTACTCAGAGCCGACGCGCAGACTTGTTCGCATCACTTATCGAATTGTAAGGGAAGTCATGGGACCCTTTGGGTCCCTCTCCCACTTAGTAATTTATCTCGAGGAATTTTCTAACACTACCACACAACCAAGCACATAACCAATAACATGAAAATAAAATAAAGAAAATCCTAGATTTTCCAACTTTCATGACCCTTGGTCTCTAATGCGCCTCCAGTCGTGTCATCACTTCGTCTGCTCCTCCCTTCCTCTGCGCAAGCTACCTTGAGGGGTCTCTGAGCCGAAATGAATAGCTTATTATTTACATCATCGATCCTATACTCCCGGAAGGAGTGTACATGAAATCTAGATCAACTGTAAATAAAAAAACTCGGCTAAACATGTGTCATATTTAATTACAAAAATTAAATACCTAGCCTCGTCAACCCGAGGATTAATTAATTACAAAAATTTGCAAATCAATCACATAACCCATATTTGGCCATGAAGTTGGAATCATGTGCCTGTAACACAAAGTTAGCCTATGCACATCCACGCATCATCCAGCAAAATAAAATGTATGAAAATGTAAAAATTAATCAATCCTAAACACACAAAGCTGAAAACCTCAGCTCTGATACCAATTGTTGGGTATGGCTTGGCGGGATTCCTGATTGAATACCTGGTCGATCCGAGAAACCTCTCCATGTCTACGGATTTAAAATTAATTCGAATGATGACTCGTTTCCCATCGACCGTCTCGTGCTATATCGAACAATCCAAATTACGACTTAGCCAATTATCAAAATCGGCCTTATAATTTGCTCGACCGTTCGACCGTGGAAAAGGCGACGAGTTGATCGCCGACTTTTGTGTTTATGGTCGGGGCCCAGTTAATGAATTATTCACCATGATACAATATCAAAATAATAAATTAACTTACATGAAATGATAAGGCAAATGAATAAGGCACAAAATAAACAAAGGAGCTTAGGAAGAATTATACCTTCCATTACCTTACGATCTTCTACCATATGACCTTCCCCTGTTGGACGTCGTGTGGGCGACGATCTACCATGACCCGTGGTCGCCAAGTAGATCCCTTCTCCTTGCGCCAACCAATCCCTTACCAAAGGGATGCCGCCGACCACTGCAAGGAAAAAAAATCCAATCACAAAACCCTATTAATTCTCTCCTCTACTACCGGTGCCAGAACAACAAGTATCTTGATGTTCCCTTGAAAGAGAGCAACTCCAACTTGTGTTCTGCGCTACAACAATAAGTTGTATTGTCCCTCATCCATCCTCTTTGTTTCCTTCGGCCAAGAACCAAATCGCATAAGCAATTTATTTTCCATTGGCCAACAACAAACTGCGTCCTCTGTCTGCTGTCTTCGCGTCGCCGTTTGCATGCACCAGCCAAGAAACAAAAAACAACAAAAGGGACGAGATCCACTGTTGGGACCGGGTGCATGTTGACATGGATGCGGGTTCGTAATTTTAAAATTAATTACGTGCAGCGGAAGGTTTAGCATAAATAATTTCTCTAATTATTTAACCACACATCTAAGCATGCAATTTTATCTTGTGTAGACATGATCATATATTTAAAATTTTGCAGAAACATAAACTAATTTACGTATTACATCGCGTAACTCGAAGGAAGGGACGAGATCCAACCGTAAGCGTCCCTTGGAAGCTCCGCCTCTATTCGCGTCCACGCCGAGTATCTTCGGGATGACTTCGCAAAGCCACGAGTTTCGTGTTCTTGAGAACTACTAGATTCTCCGAGAACGCGACGAGAAAAACCAAGAGAGAAGTCGGAAGACTAACCACAAAAGGATGGCCGGCTGGTGCTCCTTCTTGGGGCTGGTTGGCGCACGGCAAGAAGGGGAGAAAAGAAGGAGAGAAAGAGAGGGAGAGAGTCTATGCCTTCATCTCTTCGATTATTACCCAAGCCTTGCCTTAGGTCCTTTATATAGTGGCCTCTCATCCATTAAGCCTCTCAAATATGGAATAACTTATTCCATCATGCCAAGTTTGATTTTATATCATGGTTAAAATCATATTTTAATTCATGATAAAAATCAATCAAGTCTCTTCTCTCTTATGGAATAAATTTCCTTATCATGGTAAATCAACCCATGATTGATTTTATAAAAATAAACCAATCCATGGTTCATTTTAATTTCCATGAAAAATAAACCAAACCTTGGTTTATTATATAAAAAATTTATATCATCCATAATTTTATAAAACAAACCATACTTGGTTTATTTTATAAATTGAACCAAAAACTTGGTTCTCTCCCTTTGTTGTGGCCGGCCAAGCAAAGAGGATGGACGCCCTCTTTGGCCGGCCCATCCAAGCCAAGCCCCAATGAATTAAACTTATTTAATTCATCTATTAAGTCTTTAAAAGACTTACCATTTTACGCTTCCGATGCGTCTCTGATAAATTCAGATTCGACTTATCGTTTGGCTCAACCAAACTTAATCTCTCTTGATTGGAAAATCCAATTTTCAACTCATTTTAAATCCCTCGGATTACTCGTAGTGCATGTGACTAAATAGGCTTTCAATTTATGTTGGCCGTCTATAATTAATCAATTATAGAACGATCATGAGTGGCACCTAGTAGTACATCATGATCCCCAATTAATCGAAAGATCAACGGTTGACCTCAAAAACAATTCTGAAACCCTTCAGCAGCTATAATGAATCGTGCCCCATTCCC
>JAGFNQ010004396.1:41852-111088 GCA_024364735.1 Boesenbergia rotunda | reverse complement strand
TCTATCTTTAGAATTGTATTAGCTTGGATTGAGGGGGAGCATCTATCAACATGGGTTGTTGATATTTGATGCTCCAAACACATGGCCATTCCTAGTTAGGGATGTACTTACTATTTTCTCTATTTAAGGAACATCTAATGCCTATAAGAAATGATTTTCATCTTGAATTTAGATGATTAGGGTTAAGTAAATGGGGGTCATAAACAATGGAGATACATTGAAAATTTCTCCATCTATACTAAAAAATTTTCCTATTCACTTTTATGGGCAATTTGGGGAATAAATTCTGATACAAACTTGTTACAAATTGGATGTATGTTTTGATTGATTATGAATTAATTGATTGGGCTCTTGTTGTTACAACAGAGAGGTTGTCAAACCCATAAGGACTTTTGATCCTTGTTAAAGGATCCATTCTAGTCGAGAGAACACCTCAAATACCCATCTGATCGTATCAGAATTCGATACGAAGTCTGAAACTGATATTTTTGGATCGTCCCAGAAAAATTCTGATATCTGATCGGTCCATAGACTGATCAGTGAGCTCACAGAAGGCTCACAACCTTCTGTTCGATCCCTGACCGATCCACAGACTGATCAGGGACCTCCCTGATCGGTCACTGGACCGATCAGGAGTTGGCCTAATCGGTCCAATTGACCGATCAAGCAATTCCTCGACATCCCACTGAAATTCCTCTGTGTTGGCCTGGATCGGTCCACTGATCGATCAGGCCCCCTTGTGGATCGGTCTACCGACCTATCAGGAGGGTCATAGAAAACCTCACAAACTCTCTATTCGCTCCCTGATCGATCGGTAGACCGATCAGGAGCTTCCCTGATCGGTCACCTGACCGTTTAGGCCCCAGCTAGACCGATCAGGTGGTTCCCTAATCGGTCTGGGCGTTCCTAGATCAAACGGTGATCCGTTCGATCGCAATAAATTTTGGGTTGGTGGATCGGTCCACCAACCTATTAACTCTCTATTCTCTTCATCTTCAACCCTAGCGCCGAAACCTCTGTCTTCTACCTGCGTGAAACCTTCCTTAGTTTCCTCCTCTTGCGTTTCTTCTTCCTGCGCTGAGCTTAGTGTGATCTACTCCCTGTGAGTGTCTGTGATCTTTGGAGTTTCTCTGAAGGTCAGCACCGTGTGTCCTTCCTTCTGCGCAAGTCCTCTACGTCGCTCCATTCTCTACGCAACCTCTTCTTCCGACTTCTTGAGACGTATTCTTCCCAAACAAACCAACCGACTGATATGGCACCTAAGTGAGTTTGATTATCATTTTTATGGCTTTTCTTCCCTGTTCGATTCATAACTTTTGTGCACTAACCATAATATTTCGTTTTGTGGTGCTCTTAAACACAAATCTTACTCATATCTTGGTATTGTGATGTGGGTGTCGTGACCTATATCTATCTTCACTTACCTATTGATCAAACATTGCCCTTGTGATCAAATTTTGTTTCTTTGATGGTCAACTTGTGATTGCTGTGACCTTGCACTTGTTTTGCCCTTCATTTTATATCTTTTTCCTTGTGTCATTAATTACTTGATCAAACCTAACTTCACTGGTCAATCCCATAACTCGATCTGTTGCCATGATTTTTACCCAACATTAGGAAATCTTCGAAAGGCAAAGAACCCGCTGCGGGGACCTCGAAGGGCAAAGGCCCTTCATCGTCTGTACCCCCTCGTAGGCCTCAACCTTCCTCCAGTTCTCGATTTCCTAATGCTGCCTTCGAACAAGCTTTTCAATCTAGAACCTTCAAACTCCTTCCGTGTAGGTCTATTGATAGACCTTTTCTATATGACCATTGTCCCTCTTTTAAAGAGGTGATTGACTTCTACAACCTCGAATTCTTCCTTTCCCTTGAGCGGACCATCAACATTGACCTCGTCTCAGAATTCTACAACAATTTGCAACACGGACCGCAAGGGGGTTTTGATTTTACGACTCGGGGAGCCAAGTATCTTGGTGGTCGATGATCGCTATTCTATCTACCCTAAACTTCCCGATCCTTTACTCCCTCCGTTTGAGGGAGTCACCCCCGATGGCATATACGAGCATTTCTTTGGCCATCCTAGGCCAGCTAGCCCCAATGAGTTAGGGTCTGATTTTCCTACCTTTGCAGCCCTTCGTCTTTCTCCTATCGATTATATTCTTTTCAAGATCATCACTCAATGCATTCTGCCAATTACCTCCAAACCCCTTACTGAGATTCGCCCATATCATTGTTTGATGCTCTATGGCATGCACCGCCACTTGAATTTTGATATTATGGAGAGCATCTTCCAGTCTATCATCTCCTATAAAGACCCCAACCGTCGCACTGTTTACATACCTTTCGGTCACGTCATTACTGACTGGCTTCAGTCAGTTGGTATTGACGTGACCAAGGGCAGGATAGTGCTCATGGTTCGACAGGATTGCCAACTTGGTAAACGTGCATTTGTTGAGTCTGGCATCGTTGTTGGGCCTCAAGGTCAAGGTCTTATTTGGAAGGACGGGCGAGGTCTAGGCGAGCTATCTCGGGGCGCACATGTTCAGGTACTAGCAGCTCTGGCTGCACATCAAGAGGCGCCCGTCGCAGCAGCTGACTATGAGTACGAGCCAGATCCCGATTTCCGCTGGCAGGTTGCGGAGCTGGAGCAGACGATGCAGCATGAGTTTCATATCTCCGAGCTCTGGCGACAGGAGGTCCGATCTGAGTTTCGGTCTTTCGATTGCAGACTACTCGCGATAGAGTCCGATGTCTCTGGGATCCGCTCCCAGCAGCAGACATGGTACGAGGAGTGGCGCCAGCATACGTTTCCTGGAGCTGCGCCAGTACTGCCCCAGGGTCATTCATACCTGATGATGACACGACCTACGACCCCATGCAGGCCGATGACCCCCCTGCTGAGGATTGTTTGTGCTGACTGCTTTGTGATATGGTTGTCTATGCTCTCATGCTTTGCTGTATCTAACTATTTGACGGGTTATGACTGTTATTATTGTTAGTAGGAGCCCTAGAGCCAATTATGTGATGATTAACTAGGGGCATTTTGTATCATATTCTATTATTAATAAAGACATGTTTGGTTATTATACTTACTTTGTATTCTGTGCCGAATGACTAAGTATAATAATGTCCTTGTGTAGTAGGTTCTTATCTACATTATATCGATTGGTTGAATCGATAGTGAGATAATGTAGAGAACACTACACTAAATTATTCCTAGTCAAGCATTAATTATTCAGGGACAATATTGATGCATGGAGACTAGCATGTAGGTCAACTGATGACTTAAGCTCACAAGTCATGGATATGTGATATCAAGTTGACACATGGGTATACATTGGAGAATGTGTACTGAATGACCCGCCATGAGAAAGTTTTATAGATTGTCATATGAGTGTCATAAACTTTCTTATGTAACTATTAGTATGAATAGTCCTTAGACCTGAAGTCACTACGGTTCCCTACATAAGGAGTTATGTACTTTGGTATCGTCAAACGTCACCCGTAACAGGGTGGACTATAAAGGCGATCACTGGGTATGTAATGAATTATGCGGAGGGATGTGAGTGATGTAGATGAGATCTATCCCTCCCATATGATGAGAGTGATATCTGTGGGCCCCTTGATCGAGTAGGACTATAGAAACGCATGGCCATGCTCAAATGAGTCAATATGAGATATTGAGCTCATTTGTTTGAGTGAGTCTACTCGGGGATCAAGAAACACAAGATTGATTGAGGATGACACGGTCTATGCCTCATTGGTCAATCTAGATATCAAGGATAGAAGGACAAGGTCATACACTATCATAGTCACGGAGGTTTAGTCGGATCTCGACTTTTCTTGTTACTTGGGTAGCAATGATGCATTGCTAGATGCCGCTCATTGCTTATGTGTCTAAAGTGTTTAGGCGCATTGCCAACGTCACGAGAACCTATTGGGTCATACACAAAGGACACAATGCTTCGGGAAAGTTGATCGACAGATCTGAGCCCGAGTTGGGAACTCGGGAGATCTGAGCCCGAGTTGGGAACTCGGGAGACCTGAGCCCGAGTTGGAAACTCGGGAGGTCAGTTCGGGGGGCTCGAGTTGGGAACTCGAGAGAGACCGAGTCAGAGCTCGGCGGGCCGAGTCGGAGCTCGACGGGCCGAGTCGGAGCTCGGCGGGCCGAGTCGGAGCTCGGCGGGCCGAGTCGGAGCTCGGCGGGCCGAGTCGGAGCTCGGCGGGCCGAGTCGGAGCTCGGCGGACCGAGTCGAAACTCGACGGACTGGGTCGACACTTGGCCGACTGGGTCGGAGCTCGGCAGACTGGGTTGGGAGCTCACCACTCGGGAGACTTGGTCGGGAGACCGAGTCGGAAGCCCGAGAGGCCCGGTCGGAGTTGCATGAAGGAAAGAGAAAAGTCTCTCTTCATTGGATGAAAAGATTCTTTTCTTGCATGAGAAATGATAAAGAGCCATATAAAAAGATGTGCTTTTTATTGGGAAGCCAAAGAGACACAAACCTCTTCATATTCATGGGATGATTATAAAAGAGGGTCTTGTGACTTTGGATGAGGTCTTTTTCTTGCCTTAGCTTTTCCCCTTCCCTTCCTCTCTTCTTCCTCTCCTCCCTTCTTGGCCGAAACCTTACTGTAAGGTTCTTAGTATTTTCGAGCTACCTCAAGTTGCTAGCACAACTAAGGTAGTTCTCCTGAAGTTGAGAGATTGTGTCCGTGTGGATACAAATAGAGGCACGGATGTTTGAACGTGCAAGAGATCCGGCGCATCTTGGATGAGCGGGATAACCAAAGGGCACGCTTCAAAGGTATAAACAGTAGATAAATCTATAAGATAGATAGCTTTGTACGAGTTTTCTTTCGCATGGATCGCTCGTGGGTTCTTGTTTCCGCTGCGTTTTTATTGTTTTGTGCCGGGAGAACCCAACAATTACTTGGTGTTGTATTTGACTATGCTTTGATGCATTGCTATGCATTTAACTATTTGACTGTTTTGGATTTATGATGTGCTTGACTATTTGGCTATGGTTTCATGCTATGATTATCTACCTGGATTTTGCATTATGATTCATCCATTGGACTATTTGACTACCTTATGCTAGGTTACTCACTTCCATGTTCATATGATGCGTATGATTGGTTTATCCTGCTTTATCTTTATCATATGGTTTCATATGTCCTCAAAATTAAATCGTATCCTATTTGTTTTGGGAGAACCCCTAGGTTTGAGGGGGAGTATGTTTAAACTTAACAACCAGTCTACACCCTTTTCGGTGTTTGACAAAAGGGGAGAGTGTGGTTGGTTAGGTTTAGGACTATTACGAGTTTAACTGTTGTAGGGGGAGGATCCTGATTCTCCTACGATTCTGAAATTTGAGACAATTGAATTCAAATTCCTAAACTTAAAATCGGGTTGTCAAACAACAATAAGGGGGAGATTGTTGATGCAGTCTGACCCTGATTGTTGTTTTGGTGTTGACACTGATTTTAGTTTAGGTTAATGAGATGATTGGGATTAAGTCCTGGTCGGGGACTGGGCACGGAGTGGATGAAATCCTGGCTTGGGAAGCCAGGTCCTAGCTTGGGAAGCCAGGTCCTAGCTTGGGAAGCTAGGTTGGATGAAATCCTGGCTTGGGAAGCTAGGTCCTAGCTTGGGAAGCTAGGTTGGATGAAACCCTGGCTTGGGAAGCCAGGTCCTAGCTTGGGAAGCTAGGAGCCAAGGTAGCCAGGTCCTAGCTTGGGAAGCTAGGTTGGATGAAATCTTGGCTTGGGAAGCCAGGACTAGCTTGGGAAGCTAGGTTGGATGAAACCCTGGCTTGTGAAGCAAGGTCCTAGCTTGGGAAGCTAGGTTGGATGAAACCCTGGCTTGGGAAGCTAGGTTGACTGAAATCCTGGTGAGTGAAGCCAGGTCCTAGTTTGAGAAGCTAGTTTGAATGAAGTCCCGGTGAGTGAAGCTGGGCACGGAGTCTTGGTCCGGGGGACCGAGCACGAGTCAGAGAAGGCTAGGAGGCCCGTTCTCTTGACTTAGAGTGGTATTGACCTTGGCTGGATCGGTCAGGTGACCGATCAGGGAAGTTGGCATGAACTTCCTTCGTGGATCGGTCTGGTGACCGATCCAGTGATGTCTGATCGGTCTGGTGACCGATCAGGGAGCATACAGAGACTTTGGTTGTCTTCTGTTCGGCTCCTAATCGGTCTGGTGACCGATCAGGGAGAGAACAGAAGCTTTTCTGTTCGGCTCCTGATCGGTCTGGTGACCGATCAGGGAGACCTTCAGATCGTTCTGGTGAACGATCAATTGTCACGAGCTTCTCATTATAACCGATCAGGCTGGAGCCTGATCGGTCAGAGAGTGGCCTGATCGGTCACCAGACTGATCAGGATCCACTCTGATCGGTCCGGTGACTGATCAGGAGGGTTGACCTGCGAAGCTGGAAAAATCCTCAGAGAAGGGGTGGATCGGTCTTGTGATCGATCCACGACTTGGGATCGATCTGGTGATCGATCACTAGAAAGTCACAATTTCGGGTTTCTCACTGGGGACCAATCAGGCTGGAGCCTGATCAGACTGAGGCTATCCTGATCGGTCTGGTGACCGATCAGGGTTCACTCTGATCGGTCCGGTGACCGATCAGTAGCTGACAACTTTAATTCTAATCCGCTGTCAGACGTCTGATTTCCTATTGTTCTCTGCTCTGATTTTTTTGATACTTGATCTTCTGTTGGTTTGGTGTGCTAATCATCTGCTAAGTGTGCAGATAACTCAGGGATCATCCAAGGAGTGTCAACTGGAGTCTTTTGCTACATCAGGTTTGGCAGTTTTCCTTCTCAGGTTTCAACGGACGACTGCGCCACTGAGATGCTGACTGGGGCTCGGCTGAGGGGAGCTCAGGGAGTCCAGGAGAGGTCAGGGTAGCTGGGTAGTTGCAGTTGAGCAGCTGGGAGCTGAGAGGGGTGGCTGTGACCTGGCGATCAGTGGGCAGAGGCTTAAGAGCTTGGTGGCGAAGAAGTCTCTGCAACAACAATTTTGGAGAACTTTTGATCCATCTCTTTGAGCAAGCAACTGTGAATCACTTGAGTGACAACTCTGATCATACTCTTGAGCACTTGGAAGACGCAGAGAGCTTGGCGAGTCCATCAGAAAGAAGACACGAAGAGCAGGGAGTTCTTGCGTGAGATCTGTTCTGAGTGGAGCTCGGTGGAGAGTTCTCTTGTGTTCCTTTTGTTCTAAGTGCTCTGTAAGCCTTCTTGTGTTTCTCTGTACTTATTTTCTTCATTCTGATTGAAACGCTGTAGAGAGGTTACTCCACCGAGAAGGAGGTTCCATTCTATCCAAATTTTTCGGGGCTTGATCTGCCGACGATCAAGGGATCGCCCACCTTACGGGTACGCCAAGGAGTAGGGGCAAGTTATATCCCCGAACCTTGTAAATCCTCTTTGTTAGCGTCTTGAGCTTGTGCTTAGTTTAGGGTTTTAGTTTCTACAACATTGATTCTCTGTTTTGTATTGCTTCCGCTGTTGCTGCTAACCCTTGGAGTGCAGAAATTTTTAAAAGAGCGAGAAATTTGTGTCTGGCTACATTCACCCCCCCTCTCTAGTCATCCAAGCACCAAAAGTCGCATGAAACGAGCCCCTTTAAATAGGGCTCAAATCTGAAATAGCCGCTACTGGTCGACTGCCCCTGGGGCAGTCGACTGGTCCCCCTCAGATTCGACCGTTACAGTACAACGTTCAAATTTGACAGTTGTTCCAGTCGACACCAGTCGACTGCTCCCAGAGCAATTGACTGGTCTGAACCTAAGCCTAGGGTTACACTCCCCGAGTACATTTCACTCAGCACTCGAACCCTCTCAGCTTAGTTCCCGAGTACAACGACTCACACTAGGACCCTCACAACCTGGTTGACTCTTCACCAGCAGCCTCGACTGTTGCCTTCACGCCCTCTTCATCTTCGGCCCTCGTCCCTCGGATGCGCACGCAAGCCTCCAACTTGCCTCCATGCCATCCTTCACGTACGCCTCGAAGTCCGCATCCCTCGGCTCATCGTCCCTCCTATCAACGGTCCCTCGGATACGCACGCAAGCCTCCAGCTTGCCTCCTGCCATCCTTCACCTGAAGACATCAACCAATTCCATGTGTACCTGTACACCTGCACACTCATGTACACATATTAGTCCAACAATAAACCCTAACTTAACCATATTGACCACACACATCAAAATCCCCATGATCCTCCAGATCATCTTAGGGTCGATTGCCCCAACAGTATTGGCTGGGAATTCGAACGTTGGGTTGTAACGTTCGGATTCGATTGGAACCAATCGATTGGTGTTGGCACCAGTCGACTGGTAACGACTAATTCAACCACAACCTTTATTTAAGGGAGCTCGGTTTGGCTGGCTAGGGTTGATGAAATTGGCTTTGGTTAAAGGCCAATTAGTAGTCTAAGTGCTTAGGTGTGTGTCGCGGATTGTGGCGAGGTTCTTCACCCACAAGGAGTTACACGATCTATCCGAAGGCATTATGGGGAGTCATCCACCGACGGATCGTGATCGCCCACTTTATGGACAACCGTGGAGTAGGAGCTTTTTCTCCGAACCACGTTAAATTGGTTTGTCTTCTTAGTTGTTAGTTTAGTTATTTGTTATTCCGCTTGCGCACTAATAACGTGTAGGAAGAAAATCGAAGAATTAGGGGCAACAGGCTATTCACCCCCTCTAGCCAGTCCATCGATCCCCAACAAGTGGTATCAGAGCGTGGTTGCTCGTCTACAGACTAACCGCCGAGAGAACAAAAGGCTAGAGGAAATGACGCTTGAAGGACACTTAGGGGACGATATCAACGTTCCACCTCCCTACGATCATGAGTATTTCGATTATTGGAGGTTACAAACAAAGACGTGGTTCAACATGGATTAGGATCTAATGATTGCCATTGAAGAACCGTTTGAAGCCTCGAAAGATAAGTACGGGAAGAAGCTCCGACCAAGATATTTGACCAAGGAGCAACAAACACAATCGAAGGCAAATGAAAAGGTAATTTCAATATTACTTAATATTTTTCCTAACGATGTGATTAGCCGTGTAGGTGAATATAAAAATGTGCATGAATTATGGAGCAAGATGTTGACGCTTCATGAAAACCCTACACAAGCTCAATTAGTGAAGGAGTCCAAGGAAATGAGCTTAATGGTCCAAGGGGAAGAGAAGGACCAATCGAATGAGGAGAGAAGCTCAACATCAAAGAAGGAGAAGAAAGAAGATGAAGAATTATCCACCTCCTTAAGTGAAGTGACATAGGATGACGAAGAACGATCCACTTCTTCAAAGGGTGAAGAAGAAGTCTTCACTTCAAGGATTGAGGGAGAGGAAAGACCATCCTCAAAATGAAGCAAGAAGAAGCCTCCACCATCATCAAAGCAAAATCCAAACACCACATTATTTGCTTTGGGTGCAATGAGAAGGGGCACTACAAAGACAAGTGTCCATTGGGTAAGAAAAAGGAGGTAAACCCTAAACCCAAGTCAATTTTTTTAAAATCTGACACGGATTTTAGGGAAAAGAAGGAGAAGAGACATATAAGGTGTTGGATCGAGAGAAACGATAGAGGGGGGGGGGTGAATATCGTAAAACGTTCGGATTGGAAAAGAGAATGCGTAGCGGAAGAGTAAAAACAAAAACACGCAAACACCAAGTTTTTTACTTGGTTCGGAGCCTAGGTCGACTCCTACTTCAAGGCCCACGGTCGCTGACCGTTTACTGAGGGCAATACTATAATCGCACAAAATCAGTTACAGAAATAGAATTACAGTTCAAGTGCAGTACTGAAATTAAACTCTTCTTTTTATCGACGTCCGGTGTAGATTACGTTTTCCGGAGCAGTAGGACGTCGTCGGCGCTTGTATCTTGAGTCGGGAGGTTGCCGGAGCAGAGCGCGGAAGCAGAAGAGCGTGAATGCGTTCGGGAACTTTGATGATCGAAAGCCTTGGCGTTGGGTGCTATTTATAGCACCTCGGGGCGCCCTGGACGTTGGGGGCACCCCCCCCCCCCCCCCCACGTGTCACGTGATCCGAGCTTCGCTCGGTCAACCTCTATCCCACCCAAATAGGGCTGAGCTTTGACACTGGGGGTGCCCGGGACGCTGAGGGCACCCTGGTTGACTCCTTCAGCGTGGGCTTTTCGCCTGGATAAGGGTAATCTGCCTCGCTGGCTTAGGCGCGGGGCGCCCTGGGCGTCCAGGGTGCCCTGGGCACTGGGGGCGCCCTAGGCACTGAGGGCGCCCCGGCCAGTAAGCAGCCGAAGCACTTGTTGCTTCGTTTGTTTTGTGTTGGCCTTGGGGGCACCCTGAACACTGGGGGCGCCCTGCTCAGCTACTTGCCTCTCTCCTTTGGGCGTTCTGAGCTACAGACACACGTTCCTTCGGTCCTGCATCCACGGTTAGTCCAAAACAATATGAAGCAATAGAGTATTGAGTTTATACAGCCTTAGCTGTCTTGGTTCTGACTTTGGGTCTCCAAAATGGAACCCTAGGTCGAACCGACGCCTACTGTTCCCTCGACGGGGAACGCGTCCTCACCTACTCCTCTCAGGAGAGTTTACCTGTCGCCAACCGTCTCCTCAGGTTGGACTTTTTGCCCAGTATTCCTTCGCCAGGTCTTTAGTACCAAGCTGTCCTTCGCCTGGTGCCCAGCAGCCCTTCGCCAGGTCTTCGGATCCAAGCTGCCCTTCGCCTGGTGCCTAGCAGTCCTTCGCTAGGTCTTTGTCTCCTGGCATTCCTTCACCAAGTGCCTAGCAGTCCTTCGCTAGGTCTTGAATCTGCACACTCACGTAGCATGTTAGAAAACAAATAAGACTTAACTTTGCCATTTATCAAAACACAGGTTTGACTTGGGTGCTGTCTGCACCAACATAAGATGCTTCATATGTGGTGAGCTAGGGCACTACCACACTAAATGCTTAAGAAAGGAAGAATTCAAGAAATTTGAGCATTTGAGAAAATGGAAAAAGAAGGAGAAGAGGAGAAGTTCACATTAAGGGGGAGCTACAATGGTAAGGGAGATAAACCTTAACCTTAAATTTAATTTAAATTTAAGTTCCTTCATGCATGCTAGGAATTATAATGTTAATTATTTTTCATGTATAATTATGATTTTAGATATCATGATAAAAATAAGGTTAATCATGTAGATCAAAACTCTAGGAAATCATGTCATGATAAAACCAAGACCATTAGACCTAAGGATCAAAACATTAATCTCAAGAAAGGGAGACACATGCCTAGGAAGGTGGGTAGGTCTAGGAATGCCCAAGGTGGACATGTCGATTCTAGGTTTAAGAACCTAGAAAGGGAAAATCAAGCTTTGAGGACAATGCTTGATAAATTAGAGAAAACCTTATATAAATTCACTATTGGATCTAAGGGTTCAGGTATGGTGTTGGGTGGTCAAAAATCCAACAATGATAGATTGGGTATAGGATACCGATTTAAGTTTTCCAATGCTATCGAGAAGTCATATGCAAGAGTGTCATATGACTATAACAAGGGGGAATCCAAAAATGGCAAGGGAATGTCATTTAAGGGCAAAATGACCTTGACTAAGGATAAGATGTCCAAGATTAAAGGAAAAAAAATCTTAACTAAGGACAAGATGCCCAAGGTTAAAAAGGTTAGGTTTGTAGGCCAAGAATCACCGGAGGTACACCAGTGTGGCCTTGTGATTATAGATGAGTCACCTAGGGAGGTAGCCAAAGCTAAGAGCTCAAGGGGGAGCTCTAGGAGCTAAGTTGGCACCCATGGTCAATGGATCTCGAGAGAATTTCTCCCAGAAATCTAGATGGACCATAGAGTGTGCCAAAAGATTTGGAGATAAATTTGAGTCTCAATCCTAGGGATTTGACACATTGGAATTGAGTGTCATGCATGAAAATATGACATTGGGGTCATATTACATGAAAATTAGCTTTTGATATATAGATGTCATATAAACTAATGCTAGGGATATATTGTAGCAGATACATCAAGAGGAGGTCAAAACTATGATTTTAGGTCAAGGTTTAATTGAACGATTTAGATAATTTTAGATTTTGTGTCAATCTTGGGATTGGTGATAGATACATTTTTGAATATATTTTTTCCAAGTAGACATGGGTACCATAAACCTTTCACAAAATTTGAGAACTTTTAGAGAATTGAGGAATTATTAGCACATTTCTGAAATTGGGTTCAAAATATTGAATAGGCTAATATCAGAGTATCAGTCGACTGATGCAGAGGGCAGTCGACTGATAATTCTATGAATTAGGTTTTTTTTACTAGATCAGTCGACTGATGAAGGAAGCAGTCGACTGATGTTACTATGAGATTCCTTTTCGATAGGCGTTAGTTGATTGGTGTCTAAGTCGACTGATACAAGCTGAAACTATTTTCAGCTAGGTCGAAAAGTGTTCTAATGATATTAAATTTATGTATAATCTTATGGGGGCTATTACACAATATTTGTAATCATTAGAGGTTAAAGGATTTGATAATTGAGATATTGTTGGAATCATTTTGATGTGTGGCAATGGGGGAGAAGTGTTAGGTTTAAGTGAGAAACCAAACACGGCTTTGCAAGAAATCCTAGGTCAAGGGGGAGCTTAGGTAAAGAAGGAGCATTGTTGCTCATTTATTGGCAAAGGGGGAACCTTAGAGAGGTTCTTAAAAAGCCTTTGTAAGTAGGGGAGCCTTTGAGAGATTCTTAAAAAACTCTTGTTGATGAAAATCCTAACTTATTAGGGAGTTTAGGTGTGGGGATGCCTTGTGATAGGATCCATGCATGTTTGCATTGCATTGGTATATGCATTGGCGGTATAAGTCCAAGATGTAGCCTTGACAACGTAAGTCCAAAATGCTTATTAGCATTGTATTTGCTAGTTGTTTTCTAAACTTAAACGTATTGCTAAACATAAAAAAGGGTGAGATTGTTGGAGCAATCTATGGCCCGGAGTGATCATGTGTTTTGATGTTTGGGCAAAGGGTTTAAGTTAGGTTCACCCTTGTATTTGATATGTGTATGTGAGTGTGCAGATTTGCAGGATACACATAGGCTTAGTTGGACGACTTTGGGTCTGGTGAAGGATGACATGAGGAGACAAACCGTGGGCTTGTATGCATCCGAGGGACCATGAACAAAGCAAGAATGATGAGCTGAGGGAAGCGCACTTTGAGGCATACGCAAAGGATGACATGAGGATGAGTCGCGGGCTTGTATGCATCCTGTTAGGATCTTACCGTTTGCTAGAGGGGGAGTGAATAACAATTCTCGATTCATCTTCCTACAATGTTAGCGTGCGCAAGCGGAAATACTAATAACAAAATCAAACAATCGCTAACACGTCACCTTTACGTGGTTCGGAGACGAAGCTCCTACTCCACGGCTGTTCGTAAGGTGGACGATCCTGATATGTCGGTGGATGACTCCCTGGAAGTCCTCCGGCTAGCTCGTATAGCTCCTTGTGGGTGGGGAAACCTTGCCACAATCCCAACAACACTCCTGAGCACAAAGACTACTAATTGGCCTTTAACCAAAGCTAATTTCGTCAAGACTCTCAGCCAAAATCAAGCCCCTTTAAATAGTGCTCAAGGATGAGAAGACCAGTCGACTGGTCCCACTTAGATTCGACAGTTACAGCTTAACGTTCGAGTTTCCAAGTGCCATCAGTCGATTGGTCCATGGGCAGTCGACTGATCTTTCTGTGGACTTTATCAGTCGACTGCCCTGTCACCAGTCGACTGGTCCACCCTTACACCTAAGGTTTTCCTTTCCCGAGTACACTTCTCTCAGCACTCGAACCCTAGGATTTCCCGAGTACATTTAACTCAACACTCATACTCTCATGACTCAGCTGACTCTTCTTCCAGCAATCTTGATCTGTTGCCTTCAAGCCCTCTTCGACTTTAGCTCCCTTCCCTCAGATGCGCACATAAGCCCTCGACTTGCCTCCATGCCACCCTTCACGGATGCCTCGAAGTCTGCTTCCCTCAGCTCATCATTCCTGCCCCAGCAACCTTGACCCGTTGCCTTCAAGCCCTCTTCGACTTTGGCCCTCGTCCCTCAGATGCGCACACAAGCCCTCGGCTTGCCTCCATGCCATCCTTCACGTACGCCTCGAAGTCCGTTTTCTAGGATCGATTCCGTACGCAAGAGGGGGGGTGAATAGTGTTTCTTCGACTCTTTTCACCTACGTTGTTAGTTGCGCAGCGGAAATACAAAATAAAATAAAACTAACAACAAGAACAATGCTAACAAACCAGATTTACTTGGTATCCACCTCGGACGGGTGACTAATCCAAGAATCCGTCGATGGATCACTCCCCGGATAACCTCTGGCTAGTCCGTGTCGCTCCTTGTGGGTGGAGAAACCTCGCTACAACACTTTGACAATCTCTGAGCACAAAGACTACTATCTTGCCTTTAACAAAGAAAAGATTCGTCAAGGATCTCAGCCACAACGAAGTCCTCTTTAAATAGGACTCGGGCTGAAACCCTCGCCACCAGTCGACTGCCCCCAAGGGCAGTTGACTGCTCCCACCAGAATCCGACCGTTACACGCCTAACGTTCGAATTTTGACTGTCACTGGGCAGTCGACTGGTCCAGGGGCCAGACCCTTTTTGTGAGTTTTACCAGTCGACTGCCCCAATGGCAGTCGATTGCCCCACTAACACCAAGTCAAGTTCTATCCAACTCAACTTCCAAGTTCTTTCCCCCTTGGACACAATTAAAGGATTGCCCCAAGCAACCTTATCCTTAGTGCCAACAAGAACTCAACAAAACCTTAAACAATCCTAAGAGTTTGCAAGCACATTTGCTAGGATATGTCCTATCTTAGAAAAATATGTTTTGATTAAGATTATCAAATGTGCTTGACTTTGTTTCAATTCTCTAATTTCCTTAAGGATGGACACTTTGTATCAATTTTGAACTCAATTCATGATTCCTTGTGTTTGCCAATTCTAACCATTATCAATTTACACAAGAAATTATCCTCAATTCTTTTCTTTTCCATATATGTCCATAATATGATGAAATTCTCCTTCTCTTTCCTCTTTCCTTCTCTGTTAATCTCAATTCTTTTCATATGTGTCCTCAATTCTTTTCATATTTTCCTAATCCTAGGCATATATGGGAAACCTCCATATCTTTTCATTCATCAAGAGTTAATTATCCAATATCATTCAATATTAGTCTATGAATCTTCAAGTCATATAATGTCAATCCATAAAATTTCACAAGATACCATGATACTTTCTTATGTTTCCAATTTGGCAATTTCTTATCATCTAATAGGCCCTTTTTGCATACTCTCACTGATCAGTCGACTGCCCATATGGCAGTCGACTGCCAAAACGTACAGAAAGTTTTTGGGCTGAGACCAGTCGACTGCCCCCAGGGCAGTCGATTGATACCTGAATTTCAGGTTTTTCAGTCCAATTTCAGTAATGCCTAAATAATTCTACAAATCTCCAAAAATTCTGAAATTTCGTGAGGAGATTTGTGGGGTCAATGTCTACTTGGAAAAAATATGTTTCCAAATAAATGTACTCCAGATCCCAAGATTGGCACGAAACTCTAATTTCTCTAAATTGTATCAATTTGACTTCTCCCAAAAGTTCTAATTTTGACTTCTCCTCAATGTATCTTCCTATCCTTGATCATAAGTCATTTCTATCATTGAATTATATGGTATTCACACATTAAACCTCAATTTTCTCGAATATAACCCTATTTTCATCCTTTTCTCCCTAAATTTCCTGTTAATGTGCCAATTTTCTAGGCTTAAGACTTACCCAAGTCTTTTAACCCTTTTTGGCACATTTCACCTAATTTCCTAAGAGAAAAACTCTTAAGATCCATTTACCATGGACCCCAAAGGCTCCTTAGGTGACTCAACTCACACCTAGACCACACCGGTGAGTCCCCGGTGATTCTTGGCCTACAAAATGAACCTTCTTAACCTTAGACACCTTGTCTTTGGCTAAGTTGTTCCTTCTACCCTCAAGTGACATTCCCTTGCCATTTTTGGTCTTCTCCTTCTTGCCAAGATTATATGCTTCCCCAGCATACTTCTTTTTGTTGGCCTTGGAGGTCTTAGACCGGTATCCCAACCCCGATCTATCGTAGTTGGGTTTTATACTACCCAACACCATATCTAGACCCTTTGATCCAACCGTGAATTTTTCTAGGGTCTTTTCTAGTTTGTCAAGCCTTACCCTCAAGGCTTGATTTTTCCTCTCTAGAATTTTAACTTTGGAGTCCGTATGTCCACTTTGGACATTCCTAGAACTACCCATTTTCCTAGGCACATTCCTTCCCTTTTTGGGATTAGTGTCATGATCCTTAGGTTTAGAGGTCTTGGGTCTATCATTATGCATGCTCTTCCTAGGGTTTTGATCTACCTTGTTGACCCTAGTCCTATCATTATATCTAAATCCAAAATTATGCACCATTAAGCATTTTTCATTAAAACTAATATGCATGCAGGGATGCTTAACATTATTTTTAAAATACAATGAGGAACTTGAAATTGAATTACATTTTGGCTTAAGGTTAGAAGTTACCTTCCTTACCTTTGGAGTTCCTCCTTGATGTGGGCTTCTTCTCTTCTTCCTTTCTTCTTTCTCCCATCTTCTCAAGTGCTCCATTTTCTTTAGCTCACCTTTTCTAGGGCACTTGGTGTGGTTGTGCCCTAGCTCTCCACATGTGAAGCATCTAATCTTCTTTTTCTTTTCTTGGGCTTCTCCATTCCTACAATTCATATTAGATTTAAATTGAATGGACCCGGGTTTAGAGAGTACCTCCTTCTTACCATTTGGACACTTATCCTTGTAGTGCCCCTTTTTGTTGCAACCAAAGCATGTGATATGTTCTTTTGATTTGGCTTTGGTGGAGGTTGGAGCTTCTTCTTCAACTTTTGATGATGTGGATGCTTCCTCTTGTTTCGGTATTGATGAGGGTCTCTCCTCCCCTTCAATTCTTGAGGTCGATACTTCCTCTCCTTCTCTTGAGGAAGTTGATGATTCTTCTTCCGTTTTCTCCTCTTTGGATGTCGAGCTCCTCTCCGCATCCGATTGGTCCTTCTCGTCTTCTTGGACCATTAAGCCCATTTTCTTGGGCTCTTCTTCTTCTTCTTCTACTCGTGTAGGGTTTTCATGAAGCGCTTCTAATTTGATCCACAATTCATGCGCATTTTTGTATGTCCCTACACCATTCAAAATATTTTTAGGCAAAATATTTATCAAAATACTAATTACCTTCTCGTTTGCTTTTGCTTGATCTTGTTGTTCTTGATTCCAATATCTAGGCCTAAGCCTCTTCCCGTGCTTATCCTTTAGAATCTTATATGGCTCTTCAACCGCGATTCGAAGGTCCCACTCCATTCTGAACCATGTCTCCATTCTCGCTTTCCAATATCCGAAATCCTCATGGTCCAAGGGCGGTGGAGTGTAGATGTCGCCCCCAAATTTGTCTTTCATTTTCTTCTCCTCTAGCGTGTGCTCCCTCGACGGTTAGTCCGATCAAGAGCGGTCCTTCGCTCTGATACCAATTGTAGGTTCAATTACGTACGCTAGAGGGGGTGAATAGCGTTTCTTCGACTCTTTTCACGTACGTTGTTAGTTGCGCAGCGGAAATACAAACAAAATAAAACTAACAACAAGAACAATGCTAACAAACCAGATTTACTTGGTATCCACCCCGGACGGGTGACTAATCCAAGAATCCGTCGATGGATCACTCCTCGGATAACCTCTGGCTAGTCCGTGTCGTTCCTTGTGGGTGGAGAAACCTCGCCACAGCATTTTGCCTTTAACCAAGACAAGATTCGTCAAGGATCTCAGCCACCACGAAGTCCTCTTTAAATAGGACTCGGGCTGAAACCCTCGCCACCAGTCGACTGCCCCCAAGGGCAGTCGATTGCCGCCACTAGAATCCGACCGTTACACGCCTAACGTTCGAATTTTGGCTGTCACCAGTCGACTGCTCTCAGGGCAGTCAACTGGTCCAGGGGCCAGACCCTTTCTATGAGTTTTACCAGTCGACTGCCCCAATGGCAGTCGACTGCCCCACTCACACACCTAGGGTTTCCCTTCCCGAGTATACTTTTCTCAGCACTCGACCCCTAGGATTTCTCGAGTACAATCACACAACACTCGTACCCTCACGACTCGACTGACTCCTCATCCGCAGCCTCGACTATTGCCTTCGCTCCCTCTTCATCTTTGGCTCCCGTCCCTCGGATGCACACAAGCCTCCAGCTTGCCTCCATGCTATCCTTCACGCATGCCTCAAAGTCCGCGCCCCTCATCTCATCGTTCCTGCTCTCCAAGATCCCTCGGGTGCACACAAGCCTCCAGCTTGTCCCCATGCCACCCTTCACCATATCGAGGTCGTCCAGTCAAGTCCATATGTGTAACCTGCGCATCCTGCACACTCAACATACACATATCAAATACACAAGGGTAAACCTAACTTAAACCCTTTGCCCAAACATCAAAACACTTAGTCACTTCGGACCACAGATTGCCTCAACACGCTTCCCTCGGCTCATCATCCCTGCTATATCCATGGTCCCTCGGATGCGCACACAAGCCCTCACCTTGCCTCCATGCCATCCTTTACCATACCCGAAGCAGTCTAGCTAAGTCCATGTGTATCCTGCAAACCTGCACACTCAAATACACATATCAAAACACAAGGGTGAACCTAACTTAAACCCTTTGCCCAAACATCAAAACACATGGTCATTCCGGACCATAGATTGCCCCAATAATCTCTCCCTTTTTGATGTTTGGCAATACGTTTATGTTAGGGAAAACAAATAGCAAAAGCAAAGCTACTACCCATTTGGACTTACGTTGCTAGGGCATCACTTTGGACTTACACCGCCAATGCATATGCAATGCAACATGGATCCTATCACAAGGCATCCCCACACCTAACCTCCCCAAGAGTTTAGGACTTTTACCAAAACGGATTTTTTAAAGCCTCTCCAAGGCTCCCCCTACATTAGACTTACAAAGGCTTTTTAAGACCCTCTCCAAGGTTCCCCTTGTTGGGTTCTCCCGGCACAAAACAATAAAAACGCAGCGGAAACAAGAACCCACGAGCGATCCATGCGAAAGAAAACTCGTACAAAGCTATCTATCTAATAGATTTATCTACTGTTTATACCTTTGAAGCGTGCCCTTCGGTTATCCCGCTCGTCCAAGATGCACCGGATCTCTTGCACGTTCAAGCGTCCGTGCCTCTATTCGTATCCGCACGGACACAATCTCTCAACTTCGGGAGAGCTACCTTAGTTGTGCTAGCAACTTGAGGTAGCTTGAAAATACCAAGAACCTTACAGTAAGGTTTCGGCCAAGAGTGGAGGAGAGGAAGAAGAGAGGAAGGGAAAGGGAAAAACTAAGGCAAGAAGAAGAAGAACTCATCCAAAGTCACAAGGTCCTCTTTTATAATCATCCCATGAATATGAAGAGGTTTGTGTCTCTTTGGCTTCCCAATAAAGAGCACATCTTTTCATGTGACTCTTCATCTTTTCCCATGCAAGAAAAGAATCTTTTCATCCAATGAAAAGAGACTTTTCTCTTTCCTCCATGCAACTCCGACCGGGCTTCTCGGACTCCCGACTCGGTCTCCCGAGTGGCGAGCTCCCAACCCAGTCTGTCGAGCTCTGACCCAGTCTGCCGAGTGCCGACCCGATCCGCCGAGTGCCGACCCGATCCGCCGAGTGCCGACCCGATCCGCCGAGTGTCGACCCGATCCGCCAAGTGCCGACCTGGTCCGCCGAGCTCCGACTCGGCCCGCCGAGCTCCGACTCGGCCCGCCGAGCTCCGACTCGGTCTCTCTCGAGTTCCTAACTCGAGTCCCCCCCGAACTGACCTCCCGAGTTCCCAACTCGGGCTCAGATCTCCCGAGTCCCCGACTCGGGCTTAGGCCTCCCGAGTTCCCAACTCGGGCTTGGACTCTCGAGTTCCCAACTCGGGTTTCCCAAAGCATTGTGCCCTTTGTGTGTGACCCAATAGGTTCTCGTTACGTTGGCAATGCGCCTAAACACTTTAGACACATAAGCAATGAGCGGCATCTAGCAATGCATCATTGCTACCCAAGTAACAAGAAAAGTCGAGATCCGACTAAACCTCCGTGACTATGATAGTGTATGATCTTGTCCTTTTATCCTTGATATCTAGATTGAACAATGAGGCATAGACCGTGTCATCCTCAATCAATCTTGTGTTTCTTGATCCCCGAGTGGGCTCACTCAAACAAATGAGCTCAATATCTCATATTGACTCATTTGAGCATGGTTAAGCATTTCAGTAGTCCTACTCGATCAAGGAGCCCACAGATATCACTCCCGTCATTTGGGAGGGATAGATCCCATCTACATCACTCACATCCCTCCACATAATTCATTACATACCCAGTGATCGCCTTTATAGTCCACCCTGTTACGGGTGACGTTTGACGATACCAAAGTACATAACTCCTTATGTAGGGAACCGTAGTGACTTCAGGTCTAAGGACTATTCATACCAATAGTCACATGAGAAAGTCTATGACACTCATATGACAATCTATGAAACTTTCTCATGGTGGGTCATTCAGTACACATTCTCCAATGTATACCCATGTGTCAACTTGATATCACATATCCATGACTTGTGAGCTCAAGTCATCAGTTGACCTACATGCTAGTCTCCATGCATCAATATTGTCCCTGAATAATTGGTGCTTGACTAGGAATAATTTAGTGTAGTGTTCTCTACATTATCTCACTATCGATTCAACCAATCGATATAATGTAGATATGAACCTACTACACAAGGACATTATTATACTTAGTTATTCGGCACAGAATACCAAGTAAGTATAATAACCAAACATGCCTTTATTAATAATAGAATATGATACAAAAATGCCTCTAGTCAATCATCACATAATTGGCTCTAGGGCTCCTACTAACACCCCTTACGCCACCAATTGAGCAACCATGCTCCCCCTTTACTTAAGCTCTCCCTAGACCTAGGATTTCTTGTAAAGACATGTTTGGTTTCCCACTTAAACCTAACACTTCTCCCCTTTTTTCATACATCAAAAAGATTCCAACAATTTCCCTCTTATTGGATCTTTTAACCTCTAATGACCATAAACACAGTGTACTAACCCCCCATAAGATTACACACTTGTTTTACATCATTTAGACACCTTTTGACGCTGAAATACCACTTTCAACCTCTACCAGTCGACTGGTACAGGGGCATTCGACTGATACCCTGAAAACCCCATTTTCAACATTTCTGACCCAATTTCAGAATGCACTAGAAATTCCACAAATCTCCAAAAATTTTCAAATATTGTGGAGAGGTTTGTGGTACCCATATCTACTTGGAAAAAATACATTCAAACATGTACCTACCACCACTCCCAAGATTGACACAAAATCCAAAACTAGCTAAATGGTTCAATTTGAACTTTGACCTAAAGTCCTAATTTTGACCTCCTCTTGATGTCTCTGCCCATACCAACCCACAATGCATCCCTAGCATTGATTTATATGACATTTATACATCATAAACCAATTTTCATGCAATATGACCCCAATGTCATATCTCCAACTCCCTTGGAACACTTTATGACCCATTTAGACTTCCGAGAGGAATTCTCCCGGGATCCAAAAATCATGGGTCCCAGCTTGGCTCCTAGAGCTCCCCCTTGAGCTCTTAGCCTTAGCTACCTCCCTAGGTGACTCAACGAATGCTAGACCACACTGGTGTACCTCCGGTGACTCTTGGTCTACAACCCTAACCTTTCTAACCTTGGACCCCTTGTCCTTAGTTAGGACTTTCTTCTTGCTTTTAAATGACACCCCCTTGTCATTTTTGGACTTTCCCTCCTTGCCATAGTTATATGCTACCCTAGCTAACTCCTTTTCATTGGCATCAGAAAACTTAGACCGGTATCCTAACCCCGATCTATCATTGTTGGGTTTCTGACCATCCAACACCATACCTAAACCTTAGATTCAATAGTGAATCTATCTAGGGTCTTTTCTAATTTATCAAGCTTTGCCCTTAAAGTTTGATTTTGTTGGTGCAGGCAGCACCTAAGTCAAACCTAGGTTTTGATAATGGCAAAGGGTTCAGAAGTTAAGATGTTGTTGTGTTCTAACTTGTTCACTGAGTGTGCAGGAAGAAGTCCTAGGTTCACTAGGCAAGAAGTCCTGGCAAAGGGCTGGGCAAAGAAGTCCTGGTCAAGGACTGGGCAAGAAGACCTGACCGGAAGTCGGGCAAAGAAGTCCTGGTCGAGGATTGGGCATGAAGTCCTGGCAAGGGGCTGGGCACCGAAGACCTGACCGGAAGTTGGGCACGAAGACCTGGTCAGGTAGCTTGGGCAAAGTCCAACCGGAGGAGTCGGTTGGCAAAAGGTAAACTCTCCTGAGAGGAGTAGGTGAGGACGCGTTCCCCGTCGAGGGAACAGTAGGCGTCGGTTCGACCTAGGGTTCCATTTGGGAGACCCGAAGTCAGAACCAAGACAGCTACGGCTGTAAATAATGACTAACATTCTTGTTAGTTTGTTTTGGAACTAACCTTGGTTGCAGGGACCGAAGGATTGTGTTTCTGCAGCTCAGAACGCCCCAGAGGAAGGGGCAGGCAACTGGGCTAGGTGCCCGGGAGGTCCCGGGCGCCCAAGGTAAAAGGCCAAAACAGCAAGGAAGCAAGATCGCTTCGAACTGCACTAGGCTAGGCGCCCGGGAGGTCCCGGACGCCCAAGGTCAAAGCCAAACCAGCCATCGAAGCAAATTTGCCACGAAGCCACTAGACCAGGTCAACCTAGGTGCCCGAGAGGTCCTAGGCGCCCCAGTCAGACCAGGGGCCGAATCGGAGGGGATAAGCGCTGACCGAGCTGCGGATTGAGTTTCTCGCAGGTGAAGGCACGTGTCAGGCGCCCCAACGAATCAGGCACCCCCAGGAGCACTATAAAAGGGTGCTCGGCCCCAAGGCTTCAATATCACTTTTTCTCAACGCTCCAAAGCTTTTTGTTCAAGCTCTACGCCCCGGCAAACTCCGACTTCGAGATCCTAGCGCCGACGAAGACCCTCTGCTCTGAAATACGATCCACATCGGGTGTCGGTAACGAAAAGTGTAGCAATTTCAATTTTCTGAAATACTCTTGTACTTAACTTGTAAATCTTTTTCTGCGATTATAGTATTGCCCAAAGTAAACGGTCAAGGACCGTGGGCCTTGGAGTAGGAGCCGACCGCGACTCCGAACCAAGTAAAAAAATAGACTTGTGTTCTTGTGCATTTAATTTCTTTCCGCTGCGTATCTGCTCTTTTTAATCCGAAAAGTGTTTAACGATATTCACCCCCCCTCTATCGTTTTCTTCGATCCAACAAGTGGTATCAGAGTCGATGGCTCAAATTTGATGCAACCACCAATTTGAGAGTTTTTCAGATTTTACGAAAAATTTTAATTTCTTTTTTTGAATTTTTTTCATTAATCGAGGTTGGTGCAACACCACTCGATCGCTTTTTCTCAATTATTTTATTCCCGCACTACAAATCCAAGACCAAGTCTTGGGACAGAATTTCCTTATTTTTTCAGAAATTATAATGGCCATGCAAGAGGGTTTCAGCACAGCCAGACCACCACTCTTCAGTGGAGAAGACTTCTCCTACTGGAAGAGTCGGATGGAAGTCCACCTGAAAACTCAAGTGGACATGTGGATTATTATCCAATCTGGTCTTGAAATCCCCAAGAATGCTGAAGGAGTGGCACAGCACTACACAGAATGGAATGTCTCGCTGAAGAAAAAGATCGAGGCTGATGCAAAGGCAACCCAGACACTGCAATGTGGATTAACCAAAGAAGAACTGAACCGGGTGGGTCCCTTCAACAGTGCTAAAGAACTCTGGAGTAAGCTGATCGAGTTACACGAAGGTACCTCCCACACCAGAATCAGCAAAAGGGACCTACTGCTCAACAAATTATACACAATCAAAATGAACGAAGGAGAATCAGCAGCCCAGCTCCACGCCAGGATCCAAGAGCTGATGAACGGCCTGCACACAATCGGACACAAGGTAGAAAATCGTGACCTTATCAGGTATACCCTAAACGCTTTCCCAAGAAATACTCTGTGGGCATCTATGGTAGATGCTTACAAAGTTTCTAGGGATATTTCTAAAATTAAATTAGATGAATTATTTTTAGAATTGGAATTACACGAGCAGACTAATTGCACTTTGTCCGAGAAAGGTATCGTTTTTCTTGCAGGTAAACCCCAAGGAAAGATGGCCAAGCGTCAACCTGCACCCGAGTCTGACTCAGACTCAGACTCATACTCAGAAGACAGTGAAGGGGATCGACCCAAGCTGGTTCGGCTAGCCCGGGACTACTACAAGGAGCTGAAGCATCAGGCCAATAGAAGAAAAGCCAGCCGAAAGAAGGAAGATCCAGCTGAACCCTCAACGTTAAAGACCAAATCAAATGTGACCTGCTACGAATGCAACAAGAAGGGACACTACAAATCGAAGTGCCCTAATCTAAAAGAATCTAAGAAGACTCGAAGAAAGAAGGCTCTTCAAGCCACGTGGGACAAATCTTCCTCCTCCGAAGAAGAAGAGGCCCCACAATCGAACCTTCTCACCTTGACCGCTTTGGAAGACATCGACACTGGATCAGAATCGGAGCCGGACGACGGAATGCTCACAATTTCGGAGAACGGCAAAATAACTGTAAGTGATTACTCTGAAGTTGAATTATTAAAGTTAATTGCCTACTTATCTCGTAACTTGGGGAAAGCCAAAATCCAAGTTGAGTCCCTTCGACAGGAAGTAAAACTCCTGAAAGAGGGAGCTGACTCTAGATCTTTGACCGAGAAGGTTCAAGAAGGAACCTCTACTCAAGTAGAAAAGCTTGAGAAAGAGAACTCCTCCTTGAAAACTCAAGTTAAGGACCTTAGAGCAGCTTTAGAATAATTCACTTCGGGTTCCAAGGGTCTTGACATGATCCTTGGAAAACAGAAGTCTGTTCTAAATCGATCTGGATTAGGGTATCGAACCAAGTCGAGACAAAGATCATACTATGCTGTATTGAACCAATCTAGACCCAAAGTTCAGGCATGGGTACCCAAACTTTGCCTGAACAACCAAGCTGGACCAAACCAGTATTGGATCCCCAAGGACAAGATTCATATCTTGCCTAATCATTACCGTGGCTTTAGTCCAGGGGGAGCCAATTTAAAAACAATTTTCATAAATAGATAATTGCTTTTCTTTCCTTAATTTAAATTTACATGCTTGATTGTTTATTTATTTCTGCAAATTATCGTGTTTAGACCTAGGACTGGTTAGATTAAGGACTAAAACGATTTAACTAAAATTTGAATAACATAGTATTGGGTGGAGGTGAGATGATAGTATGTTAGGGAAGCCATTTTGGCGGAACTAGCCGAAGCTACCGATCCAAGACCCAAACTAGTTAGACCAAAATCTTTCAAGGAGTAACTTGAAGATGGATTTTCAATAAAAGGCTTTGTCAAGGAAAGGGTTGATGATCCAATAAGGCTACGGCCAAAGAATGCCTAGTACCTCGCCAAGACCTGGAAGCCGATTATTGAAAACCAAATTCACTTTACTATTGTCAGATTTGAATCTAACATAAATTTTAATTAATCTTAGATTCAACAACCTTTTAAAATTAAGATTTAATTAAACTATTTTCAAAATTAATTCAACTTTTCAAAATTAATCATGTTTTTTTTAAAAAAATAAAATCTTTACTGTTGTTAAAACCTGTCTCACAAAACCCATAAGGTTAACATGATTGATAACTATAGATTGGGTGAGACAGACTAGGTTGTGAAAATCAATTTAAGCTATCCTTAATTCTAATTAGATCCAAATCAATCAATTCTTTATGTGTAGGAACATAATGATTTGAACCAATGGATGTTGGATAGCGGGTGCTCCAGACACATGACTGGAGACAAATTGAAATTCACCAAACTCAAGTTCAAGAACCTAGGCTCAGTAGCATTTGGCAATAATGCTACACTCAAAGTCATTGGGTCAAGTAACATTGAACTCAAATCTGATTTTGTAATTAAAAAGGTACTCTTGGTTGAGAACTTTAAATTTAATTTGCTTAGTATAAGTCAATTATGTGATACTGGCTATGTAGTTACCTTTTCCAACTCTGACTGCCTGATTAGAAATCTACAAGACTTAGAAGTCATGCTTAAGGGCACTAGGAAAAATAATGTTTATACTATAAACCTACCCTTAGTACCTAAATGCCTTTTAACTCAATTAGAAGAATCCAACCTTTGGCATAGGAGATTAGGTCACACTAATCTAAGGCTAATTTCAAAAATCACTCAACTTGGTCTAATTAAAGGAATACCTAAAATTAAGAATCATGAAAACATGATATGTGACTCATGCAACCAAGGTAAACAAACCAGGTCTAAACACAAACAAGTTCAATCAGACCTAACTCAAACCACACTTGAGCTCCTGCACCTTGGCCTATTTGATTCACATGGAGCCAAGTCACTAAGCGGAAACCGGTACTGCTTAGTCATTATCGATGATTACTCTAGGTTTACTTGGGTAAGATTCCTAAAAACTAAGGATGAAACCCTGAACCTGTTTATTGATTTTTGTAAGATAATTGAGAATCAAAATGATACCAAAATCAAAAGACTTAAGAGTGATCACGGGGGAGAGTTTGAAAATCAAAGGTTTGAGGAATTTTGTAAGATAAACGGGTATATTCATGAATTTTCGTGTCCTAGAACCCCCCAGCAAAATGGGATAGTAGAAAGGAAGAATATGTTGGTGCAGAAAGCACCATATCGAACCTTGTTTTGATATTGGCAAAGGATTCAAAGTTAAGTTTATTTATGATCTAATAAAGTTACTTGAGTGTGCAGAAAGAAGTCCTAGCGAAGGGCTGCTAGGCACCTGGCGAAGGACTGTCAGGAAACAAAGTTTTAGCAAAGGGCTGCTAGGCACTTGGCGAAGGACTGCAAGGAAACAAAGTCCTAGCGAAGGGCTGCTAGGCACCTGGCGAAGGACTGCCATGAAACAAAGTCCTAGCGAAGGACTGCTAGGCACCTAGTGAAGGACTGCTAGGTAGCAAACACCTAAGACCTGGCGAAGGGCTGCTGGGCACCTAGCGAAGGGTTGCTAGGAGTCGAAGACCTAGCGAAGGATTGCTAGGCACCAGGCGAAGGACTGCACCGAAGACCTGGCGAAGGACTGCTAGGCACCTGGCGAAGGAATGCCAGGATACAAAGCCCTAGCGAATGACTGTTAGGCACCAGGCGAAGGACTGCTTGGTACTGAAGACTTGGCGAAGGACAGCTGGGCACCTGGCGAAGGACTACTGGGCAAAAGTCTAACCGGAGGAGCCGGTTGGGAACAGGTAAATTCTCCTGTGAGGAGTAGGTGAGGATGCGTTCCCCGTCAAGGGAACAGTACGCGTCGGTTCAACCTAGGGTTCCATTTTGGAGACCCAAAGTCAGAACCAAGACAGCTAAGGCTGTATAAACCTAATATTCTATTGCTTTGTGTTGTTTTGGACTAACCTTGGATGCAGGACCGAAGGAATGTGTTTCTATAGCTCAGAACGCCCCAAAGGAGAGGGGCAAGTAGCTGGGCAGGGCGCCCCCAGTGTCCCGAGCGCCCCCAAGGTCAAGGCAAAACAAGTTAAGCAAAGAAACCGCTTCGGAAGCTCACTGGGGGGGCGCCCCCGTGCTCCCGGGCGCCCCGGATGCTCCGGGCGCCCCGGATGCTCCGGGCGCCCCGGCCTCAAGCCAACGAGGTGGATAGAATCAAGCCAGCGAGAAGCCAGCGAGACCATGTCAACCCGGGCGCCCCCTGCGTCTCGGGCGCCCCGGTCAAACCTCAGCCCGATCCTGGAGGGATAACGGCTGACCGATACTTGTCTGGATCGGCTGACACGTGGGGGGCGCCCCCAACGTTTAGGGCACCCCAGGAGGCTATAAATAGCCCCTCGACCCCAAGGCTTCAGACATCATTGCTTCCAACGCCAATACGCTCTTCTACTCAAACGCTTTGCTCCGGAAACCTCCCAACTCGAGATACAAGCGCCGACGACGTCCCTCTGCTCCACACCGGACGTCGGTAACGAAGAGCTATCCTTTTAAGTTTACTGTACCGTAATTGTAACATCTGTTTGTAAACCTTTTTGCGCACATATAGAATTGCCCGCAGTAAACGGTCAACGACGGGCCTTGGAGTAGGAGCCGACCGCGACTCCGAACCATGTAAAATCTTGGTGTTTGTGTGTTGTTTAGTTTTAATTTTTCCGCTGCGTATTCTCTTGTTCAATCCGAAACGATTTACGATATTCACCCCCCCTCTATCGTTATTCTCGATCCAACAAGTGGTATCAGAGCGGGGAAGCTCAAATTTGGTGCAACCACCAATTTGGGATTTTTTTTCAGATTTTTCGATTTTTATTTCAAATAAATAATATCTGTATGTGTATTTTTCAATTTTGAATTCTTATTTTTGAATTGATAAAAAATAAGTTTTTTATCAATTTGGTGCAACCACCAATTTGGTATCCGAAACGATTTTTGAATTCTTATTTCAAATAAATTTGGTGCAACCGCCTTTTTCAATTTTGAATTCTTATTTTTTCACCATTCATTAGAATTAATAAAATGATCAATTTTTGAAAATTTGTCATAAACCTTTTTTTATTATTATTTTAATATTTTTGTCAAAATTCGTGTTACCTTAATTCGAGCAAAATTTTCAACGTTGAATTCTTATTTCTTTTCAGAATTGACAAAATCAACATTTTCAAAAAATTTGTCATAGATTATTTTTATGATTTTTATTATTATTCCGACTCGAAATTTGTGCAATATTTATTTTGGGCTATTTTTTTCCCTTCTCCCGCACTACTAATCCAAGACCAAGTCTTGGTACATTTCTGTTGTTTCTCTTGTGTACGAGATTTAAACTAAATGGTCAACCAAGAATGGAACAGTGCCCGTCCACCGCTCTTCTCTGCCGAAGATTTCAACTCCTGGAGAAGTCTAATGGAATCTCACCTGAAGTCCAATCTGGATTTATGGGTGATAATCCAAACGGGGTTCACATTCCCCACAGAAGAAGGAACATCGATCACTTGGGACAAACTGGATGAACCAACTCTGAGGAAGATCGAGACAGATGCAAGGGCTACTGCAATCCTACAATGTGGCCTAACCAATGAAGAATTGAAGCGGGTCGGATCCTTCAACTGTGCCAAGGAGATGTGGGAAAAGCTAATCAATCTACACGAAGAGAGCTCTAATATTGAGATCCAAGAAGATTTTGCATTTTCGGCTCAAACACAAGTAGCTGAGACAGACTCGGCCCCCGACGTCGAAATCGAACCAGAATCAGACGACGAGTTTTCTGAGACAAAATCGGTAACTAATTTTGAATCATTTTCTGAATTAAGGTTAAATAATTTAGCTGATACTGCAATGGTCGAGGAAGGTATAGTTTTCATTGCAGGGAAAACTCCAAGAGAACTGCAAAAGAGGCATCAACCAGTCCCTGAGTCCAACTCAGACTCAGAACTTGACGACGAAGAAGGAGATCCTCAGAAACTGGTCCGGTTGGCTCGCGACCACTACAAAATACTGAAGAAACAATCAAGTAAAAGAAAGATGACTAAAATCAAGGGGGAGACCTCCAAAAAGAAATTTAAAGGTAAATTTGCAGTATTTGAAAATCCATTATTTACCTTGAAAATATGATTGAACCTTATAAATTAGTTAAAGCAAACATTAGTAAATTGGAACAAGAAGATGAAATATTGAAAAATAAGGTCAAAATGCTAGAAAGCCTAATTCACAATCTTGCTAATTCTAAAAACCCAGAATATCATTACAATTATGACGTGACTTAGATGATTACTTTTCTTGCTTGTTTATTTTATTATGCTTAGATGTAGGATTGGTTAGATTAAGGACCTGATTAACTGAAATTTGAACAACATAGTATTGGGTGGAGGTGAGATGATAGTACGTTAGGGAAGCCTCTTCTAATAAGGTCAAGTATACTCTACTTGGTCTGTTTAGACTGGTGAAACTAGCCGAAGCTACCGATCCAAGACCTAAACTAGTTAGACCAGAATTTGTCAACAAGTAATTTTGAAAATGAAATTTCACTAAAAGGTTTTGTCAAGGAAAGGGTTGATGATCCAATAAGGCTACGACCAAAGAAGGCCTTGTGCCTCGCCAAGACCTGGAAGCTAATTTTTGAAATTCAAATTCAATTTACTTCTTGTCAAATTCAAATCTAACACAAATTTCAATCAATCATAGATTCAACCATTTTTTTTCAAAATAAAATTAAAATTCATTAAAATGGTTTTCAAAATTAATTTAACTTTTCAAAACTAATCATAGTTTTTCAAAATAAAATCGTTACTTCTATCAAAACCTGTCTCACAAAAATCCATAAGGTTAACATGCTTGATTACGTAGAACTGGGTGAGACATCTAGGACCTAAAAGCATAATTCACTATCCTTCTAAATAAAACTCAAAGTGCTTTCAAAAGTTATTCAAAATTATCTCTAGTTAACTGTACCCTACTTTTTCAACTCTAAGAGTTTTTTCAAAATACTGAATTTCATGTTAATCTAGGGCTTGTTTGATTTAGTTATTGATTGGTCAAACATAGTCAACTGAGTCAAGCATGGTCAAAACAGTCAAACCTAGTCAATACTAAAGACCCTTCAAGCACTTAGATATAGTCATGATGAGTCGGATACAAGGGGAGTTTTTTTTTAAAAATTTAGATTTATTCTCAAAAATCTTATGCTCTAAAATTTAGTATCATCTCAAAATAAGGTTTTCAAAATTTGATTCAAAAATCTTGGTATATTACTATCTCTTTCAAAAATCATTATCATTTCAAAATGTTTTTCGAAAAAGGGGCTTATGCTTGAAAATTATCTTCATTTCAAATTGAATTTTCTAAAATTATATTACCATACTGTTATTCAAAACTATTCTTTTGATTTTAATAAACCCTAAAGACACAGAGGAAGGTCCACTTCATGATCTATAAGGACTCCTAGGATGTATCAAATTTAAGGGAAGTCTAAATCAAAAGAAGATTTTCTGACAAGATTTTTTTGCAATTATTTGTTTTGAATTATTAAATAATTCCTGTGGCTTGAATCAACCCTAAAGACTCAGAGGAAGAGTATTTGTGGTCAACAAGCTTCCTAGGACTGGGTCAAGTTTAGGGGGAGGTCAAACTGAAGGATTTGCTAATTTCAAAATAATATGTTTTCATGTACTGCATTATTTAAATCCGTATGAAAACATAAGGGAGTTTGTTTAAATACTTTCATTTTCTTTTAAAATACTTATGGAAAATAATATTTACTTGAGTTTGAAGAATTTCCAGGACACTTAGGAAAATATCCTTGTAGTCAACAAGGTTTCCTAGGATCGTGTCAGACTAGAAAAGAAACCAAGTCAAGTAAAATATTATCTTTTAAAAATAAGATTTTTCAAAAGTACTTATACCTCTCAAAAATTCTAATATTTTTTTAAAAAGTACTTATACCTCTCAAATTCATAAAAAAAAATTTTCAAAGTATTTATGTTTTAAAGACAATTGTTCAAAGGTACTTGTTTTTTTTTGTAATTGTAAAATATTCAAAACAAGTAAATTTATTTTCTTTGATGCATGAACTCAATAAGAATATACACTTGACTCCAGTTTTGTTTTTGAGCATCAATTCTTTATTATTTCAAAACTATGTTACTTAAAAATTATCATAATTTTTTATTCTCTCACTCAAATATTTATGTTTTCAAAACCCATAAGCTCTGATACACAAATTTAAAATGTCTTTCAAAATATATTTTTCAAGAGTTCTTTATTGATATATGGACAAGGGGGAGAGTAGAAAAAGTGAAAATCAAACTCTTCCTTAAACTTTTTCCCCTTTTCAAAGAAAGTTTATCTTAGAAATGGTCTAAGGAGAAGAATTTCACATTAAGGGGGAGAGAAAGGAAATTTTTTTAATTTTTTATCTCTTTTTCAAAAAGTGCTTCAAAAATTTCTAAGTGTTTCAAAAATTTTTAAGTGCATGTTTTTTCCTAAGTAAAATATTCCTTAGTAAACAAAGTTTGTCTGAGCAAAACCTGTGGAAATTTTTGAGCAAATATTTCTAAGTAAAGTTTTCTTAGTAAACAAATCTTTGTTTTGGCAAAAACTTGTCCATTTAAAGATTTTTTTCAAAATAGTTTTAAATGCACAAAATATGATCCAAAGAAATTTTTCTATGTGTGCAAAAGTTGAAATTTTTTAAAGGAAAGTTATTTTCAAAATGTTGGCTAAGTAAGCTACTATTAAGTTTTTTCTTGAAAATTTTGTTTTTGAAGTTTTTTTAAATATCCTAAAATATAAGGAGAAGAGTTGTCACGTTAAGGGGGAGCTTCATGCATGTTCAAAACATCCATTACTTTGAACATCATTTTTATAAAAAAAATTTATGAAATCCATTAATTAAAGTTTTTCTTGACAACTATGTTTTTGAAAAATTGTTAAATCCATGTCTTGAATTTACTTTAGTAAAACTCCCTATTAGAAACCTTGTTCGCCCATGTATGTTTTTGATATATGTCAAAGGGGGAGGAAAGGTCAAAGTTAAGTGTTTTATAACACAAGTATTCAGGGTTTTAGGGGGAGTATGAGAAATAAAGAATTTTTTTAACTCTCATTTATTCTGTTCATAAACAGTTATACTTCATTGTTTACCTTATGTTCTTAACTGTTATAAGTTTTTAACTTAACTTTGAATTGTGTTGCCATAAATCAAAAAGAGGGAGATTGTTGGTGCAGGAAGCACCATATCGAACCTTGTTTTGATATTGGTAAAGGATTCAAAGTTAAGTTTATTTGTGATCTAATAAAGTTATTTGAGTGTGCAGAAAGAAGTCCTAGCGAAGGGCTGCTAGGCACCTGGCGAAGGACTGCCAGGAAACAAAGTCCTAGCAAAGGGCTGCTAGGCACCTGGTGAAGGACTGCCAGGAAACAAAGTCAGGCACCTGGCGAAGGATTGCCAGGAAACAAAGTCCTAGCGAAGAGCTGCTAGGCACTTGGCGAAGGACTGCCAGGAAACAAAGTCCTAGCGAAGGACTGCTAGGCACCTAACGAAGGACTGCTAGGTAGCAAACACCTAAGACCTGGCGAAGGGCTGCTGGGCACCTAGCGAAGGGCTGCTAGGAGTCGAAGACCTAGCGAAGGATTGCTAGGCACCAGGCGAAGGACTGCTTGGAACCGAAGACCTATCGAAGGACTGCTAGGCACCTGGCGAAGGAATGCCAGGATACAAAGCCCTAGCGAAGGACTGTTAGGCACCAGGCGAAGGACTGCTTGGTACTGAAGACCTGGCGAAGGACAGATGGGCACCTGGCGAAGGACTGCTGGGCAAAAGTCCAACCGGAGGAGCCGGTTGGCAACAGGTAAATTCTCCTGAGAGGAGTAGGTGAGGACGCGTTCCCCGTCGAGGGAACAATAGGCGTCGGTTCGACCTTGGGTTCTATTTTGGAGACCCAAAGTCAGAACCAAGACAGCTAAGGCTGTATAAACCTAATATTCTATTTCTTTGTGTTGTTTTGGACTAACCTTGGATGCAGGACTGAAGGAATGTGTTTCTGCAGCTCAGAACGCCCCAAAGGAGAGGGGCAAGTAGCTGGGCAGGGTGCCCCCAATGTCTCGGGCGCCCCCAAGGTCAAGGCAAAACAAGTTAAGCAAAGAAACCGCTTCGGAAGCTCACTGGGGGGGCGCCCCCATGCTCCCGGGCGCCCCCGTGCTCCCGGGCGGCCCAGCCTCAAGCCAACGAGGTGGATAGAATCAAGCCAGCGAGACCATGTCAACCCGGGCGCCCCCTGCGTCCCGGGCGCCCCCGGTCAAACCTCAGCCCGATCCTGGAGGGATAACGGCTGACCGAGACTTGTCCGGATCGGTTGACACATGGGGGGGCGGCCCCAACGTTCAGGGTGCCCCAGGAAGCTATAAATAGCCCCTCGACCCCAAGGCTTCAGACATCACTGCTTCCAATGCCAATACACTCTTCTACTCAAATGCTTTGCTCTGGTAACCTCCCAACTCGAGATACAAGCACCGACGACGTCCCTTTGCTCCGAGATACATTCCACACCGGACGTCGGTAACGAAGAGCTGTCCTTTTAAGTTTACTGTACTACAATTGTAACATCTGTTTGTAAACCTTTTTGCGCACATATAGAATTGCCCGCAGTAAACGGTCAACGACCGTGGGCCTTAGAGTAGGAGCCGACCACGACTCCGAACCAAGTAAAATCTTGGTGTTTGTGTGTTGTTTAGTTTTAATTTTTCTGCTGCGTATTCTCTTGTTCAATCCGAAATGATTTACGAAATTCACCCCCCCTTTATCGTTATTCTCGATCCAACAGAATAGAACCCTACAGGAAGCCGCTAGGACTATTCTCAATGAATTCAACCTAGCTAACTAATTTTGGGCAGAAGCAATTAGTACGACTTGCTATATCCAAAATAGGGTCCTAATTAACAAACGACATAATAAAACTCTCTATGAATTATATTACCATAGATTTCCTAACCTACACTACCTAAGGGTCTTTGGGTATAAAGTCCATATCCTAAACACCAAGGACTACCTATGGAAATTTCAGTCTAAGTCAACCCCTGGAATATTTTTAGGATATTCAACAAGTAGGGCCTATAGGGTCTACAATAGACAAACTAACAAAATTGAAGAAATAACAAATTTAATATTTGATGAGCAAACTAATTCAAAATCTGATAATCCAAATCTAAACCCATCAAATATTGATCAAGAAGATAATGAACAAATTATTGAACCATCAATTGAACTACTAGTTGAACCTCTAAATGAACTGACTATTGAACTAACTACTACGTCAATTGAGCCAACAATTGAACCAACCCAAGTAATTGAACAAAATACTGAACCAAACCGTCTAGCTAGACCTAAAGCTGAACCAAGCTCTAGAAGAACCAAGAAACCCAGACTCAGTCATCCAACTGATCAAATTGTGGGTGATCCAACGTTAGGAGTCAGAACTAGGTCTTCCTATAGAAATCTTAGTCAGATCGCACTGATTTCGAAAATTGAACCTAAGACTATAGAGGAAGCCTTACCTGATCCTGATTGGATCATAGCAATGCAAGAAGAGTTAGCCCCATTTGAGAGGAACTAAGTCTGGGAACTAGTACCTAAACCTGAGGGCAAATCAATTATTGATACTAAGTGGGTGTTTAGGAATAAGCTAAATGACCAAGGGGAAATAGTTAGAAATAAAGCCTGCTTAGTAGCTAAAGGGTTCAGTCAAGTTGAAGGGTTAGACTATGATGAAACATATGCCCCAGTTGCCAGACATGAGTCTATTAGAATGTTGTTAGCCTTTGCAGCCCATAAAGGATTTAAGCATTACCAAATGGACGTTAAGTCAGCATTCCTAAATGGGTTCATCAAAGAAGAAGTCTATGTAGGACAACCCTCAGGTTTTGAGGACCTAGAAAAACCTGACCACGTTTATAAGCTTAATAAGGCACTTTATGGACTGAAACAAGCACCTAGGGCATGGTATGAACGCCTATCAACCTACCTCATTTCTAAGGAATTTAACCAAGGACAAATTAACTCAACACTTTTTGTTAAAATCTTAGAAAAAGACATTTTCATTGCCCAAATCTATGTTGACGACATAATTTTTGGATCCACCAACTCAAATTTCTTAAAAGAATTTGTAAAAATAATGGAAAACGAATTTGAAATGAGCTTAGTTGATGAGCTCAACTTCTTTTTAGTGTTGGATCGAGAGAACCGATAGAGGGGGGGTGAATATCGGAAAGCGTTCGGATTTTAGGATTAGAGAAATTACGCAGCGGAATAAAGCAATCAAACTCAGACACAGATAGTTTTACTTGGTTCGGAGCCTAGGTCGACTCCTACTCCAAGGCCCACGGTCGTTGACCGTTTTCTGCGGGCAATTCTATAAGTTCGCAAATCAGTTTACAGTATTGAATTACAAATATAGCAACGTAAACTTTTAAAATGAAAGCTCTTCTTTTACCGACGTCCGATGTAGGTTGTCTTTTTCCGGAGCAGCAGGACGTCGTCGGCGCTTGAGTCTCGAGTCGGGAGGTTTCCGGAGCAGGGCACGAGAGCAGAAGAGCATAGAAGCATTGAAGGAATTGTTGTTCTGAGCCTTGGGGTCGAGGGCCCTTTATATAGCCCTGGGGGCGCCCGGATCGTCGGGGGCGCCCCCCCACGTGTCGGTCGATCCGGCATTTGCTCGGTCAACTTCTGATCCCTTCAAATTCGGGATCAGCTTTGACCGGGGCGCCCGGAACGCTCGGGGCGCCCGTATTGACCGGGTCAAGCTCTCATCTGTTGGCTTCGAGGGGAGCTGCTTCGGTAGTTGGCGCTGGGGGCGCCCGCAGCATGCGGGGCGCCCGCGCGATGGGGGCGCCCGGAGCATCCGGGGCACCCCGACAGTCAACTGTCGAAGCGGTTTTTGCTCCTGCTGGTTGGTCTTCACCTTGGGGGCGCCCGGAACATCCGGAGCGCCCTGCTCAGCTTCTGCCTCACTCCTTTGAGGCTCTCTGAGCTGCAGACACTCAGTCCTTCGGTCTTGCATCCAGGGTTAGTCCAAAAAAGCAGTAACATATTAATTTTTATACAGCCTTAGCTGTCTTGGTTCTGACTTTGGGCTTCCAAAATGGAGCCCTAGGACGAACCGACGCCTACTGTTCCCTCGACAGGGAACGCGTCCTCACCTACTCCTCTCGGTAGAATGTACCTGATGCCAACCGCTCCTTTGGTTGGATTTTTGCCTAGCGGTCCTTCGCCAGGTCTTGGATACCGAGCTATCCTTCGCCCGGTGCCTAGCATTCCTTCGCTAGGGCTTCAGTCCCAAGCTGTCCTTCGCCTGGCGCCTAGCAGTCCTTCGCTAGGTCTTTGTATCCTGGCATTCCTTCGCCAGGTACCTTGCAGTCCTTCGCTAGGGCTTTGTATCCTGGCATTCCTTCGCCAGGTGCCTAGCAGTCCCTCGCTAGGGCTTTGTTTCCTGGAAGCCCTTCGCCAGTGCCTAGCATTCCTTCGCTAGGGCTTTTTACCCTGCACACTAGAGTAACATATTAGATAGCAAGTAAGACTTAACTTTTGAGTCCTGTTGCCATTATCAAAACTCAGGTTCGAATTGGGTGCTTTCTGCACCAACAATCTCCCCCTTTTTGATTTATGGCAACCCTGGTTCAAAAAGTTAAGTTTAATCAAGGCATACCAAAAATTATCTTTTGTTCCCTCCCCCTGGAAGGAATCTCCCCCTAGATTTTTCAAAAATTCGTGGGGTTTTCGACACTAAGTTCCAAGTTTAAAGTTTGGATTTTTACTTAAAAAATGATACTTGTAGAGAATTTTTGAGTTCAAATACTTAGAAAATTTTGAAAGCTTAAGTTTGTTTAGACAAATTTGAAAATTTAAGTTTAAGAAGGATTTTAAAACTTTAGTTTGAGTACCAACAATTTGAGAGTTTTAAGTTCATGGTACTTTCACAAAGTTTTGAAAACTTCAAGTTTTAAAATACTTCGTGAAGTTAACAAACCTAAGTACTTCTGAAAAACTTAAGTACTTTTGAAAAGTTTTGAAAAGTAAAAAGGTTTTGACAAGCTTAAGTAAGAAAATTTTGACAAGCTTAAGTAAGAAAATTTTGACAAGCTTAAGTACTAGTAAGGTTTTGAAAAGCTTAAGTACTTTGAAAAGTTTTGACAAGCTTAAGTAAGAAAATTTTGACAAGCTTAAGTACTAGTAAGGTTTTGAAAAGCTTAAGTACTTTGAAAAGCTTAAGTAAGAGAATTTTGACAAGCTTAAGTGCTAGGAAAATTTTGAAGAGCTTAAGTACTTTGAAAAACTTAAAGCTTAGTTAAGTACTTTTTGAATAAGGATAGATTTTGAAATTTTGAGAGACAAAAAAAATTTAAAACAAAAATTTTAAATTCTCTCCTTTCTTATCTCTCCCCCTTTGCCATATATCAAAAACAGATAAATATAGCAGAAATTAAATTGCATAAAGGAAATAACTTTCATAAAGGAAAATATTTGCATGATTTTGCTGTACCGAATCAATTCATGATAAGACTTAAACTTAATCAGTTAATTTTCTCTTGTAGGGATCTGTCTAACCCAATTAGCTACTTACTAACTGTTATAAGCAGTAGTTTTTACTAGGGTTAGTCAAGTTAAGTGTTTTTGTTCAAGTTAGATTTTCTAAACTTGACACTTAACTTGATTGCTGTGTAAGTTGTATTTAATGCCCCAATTACTGCAGATGCACTGACTTAAATCATCTTGAATTAAGGCAAAGACCTAAGCATCTCAACCCTTTCTAGATTGTCAATCAAAAGTACCCTAAGGTGCTTGTGAGATGCTGGCTTCTAAATCTATAGGTGCATGCAGTTCTAGGGTTAGGGCCTAGGCTAAGTCCATTTGCGAAAAAGCCCTAGTTTTGAAAGGGGGTAGTTTTGAAATAAAACTAAGTCGGAAAAGATTAAAAAAACTGATTTTAAAAACAACAGTTTTTCAAAATTCTTTTAGAAACTGATTTTTAAATCAAGTAAAGCAAGAAAAAAATTTGAGTTATTCTATTCTACTGAGCATAATCCTACATAGGGGCAATCAAATAGGACAGAACAAGTACTTATTTCCATAAGTCAGCTAGTCAAATAGAACAACACAGTCATACAAGACAGGCATAAGTCAACCCTACTGAGTAGGGGTAGTCAAATAGTTACTAGTACAATGCTGAGGAAATCTAGGACGAGGGTCTGGGATGATCAGAGGAGCCTGGCTGCCAGGATCGAAATAGGGTCATCATCTCGTGATACTGTGCATCTCTGGTCTCCCTCTCAGCTCTAAGGGCACTCATGTAATCGGTGTAGTAGCCTAGATTTGTTGCCATTCCTTCATCGTGGTTCGCCTCCACTTCCTCTCGGAGACTCTGGACCTGTGTCTCCAAATGTGTCACTCTCTCGTAAAGTGTCGGTGGAGCGGGCTCGTCTATGTGCGCTCGGGCTGCTGCCGCTATATCTCCAACGTCAACGTCTACCTCCTCGTCTGAGTCGATCGGAGCCCCGGCTTGCTGTCGTCTCCAACTCAGAACCCCGGTGGTCGATACCTCTAGACCCGCTAACGAGAAGTTCCTAAATCCTATTTCATCAAAGTCGGTCATAGCGGTTATTTCACCCACGGTAATGTCACGACCGTGGTGATGAAGGAGAGAGGTGATGATGTGGCAGAATAGAGTACGCACTCGTCCCTGGGTCGTAACACTGGACGCATGCAGAATAGTATGAAACATGTATAGTCCTATGTCAATGTCAAGGTGATGGACCAGGACATACAGAAGGAAGGCATGAAAGGGTCGCATGGTCCCGAGATCTCTAGTGGAGAGTGGTAAGATACAGCGGACCAGGACTCTGTACAGGGCATAGTCCTGTGCCTGAAGGTCAACGGCTTGGAATCGTCTATTTGCGGGGAGTCTAGCTTCCCTATAGAAATAGGAGTGGATGGTGTCTAAGGTAATGTGAGAGTAGGGAGGATCAAATGGAGGATTTCTAGGTGGATAGCAGCAAAATGTGGACTGGGAGGATTGTAGTCCAAGGAATCAGTTCAGCAAAGTAGGGGTGATAGACAGAGGTATCCCTTGAACAGTAGTGTAAAACATGAGATTATCTTATCGAACTATGTTATTGTAGAATTCTGCACATAAGGATTCATTAATGGTATGAGTGTAGAATACTAGATTATCTAATTGATAGAAGTTTATAATATTCATGGCTAAGGGGCATGATTGGGTAAAGAAATATCTATTAAGATAGCTTGTTTTAATAGGCTTGTAAATGGTTTGAGCAAACTTATTACATAGTTCTAGAGTAGGGAACCTAGGGTCGGGACTCGGTTCGGCATCGGGGTTCGCTTGGTTTGCTCGGCGTTTTCTAAGTTAAGAGGTATAAGAAAAGAATAATTCTAAATGCATTAAAGAATTTAAAAATAATTTTAAATACATAAGATAAATCATACCGGGGAGGCATGGTGAGATTGGGGAAGCACAAGTGTCACTTGATCTTCTTGGAAGGAAGGAAGTGAGGAAGGAAGTTGGTTTTTGGTGTGGGAAGAGGAGGAGGCTCGGATGCCCTTATATAGGCATTTTAATGGGGGCGCCCGGGAGCTCCCGGGCGCCCGGGTCAGTGGTCTCTGCCTTTGGCAGAGACTGGTGCTGGATGGGGGCGCCCGCGTGGTTTCGGGCGCCCCGGTCAGGATGTGTTTGCAGCTTTTGCTGCATTGACTGTGATGGGGGCGCCCGCGTGGTTCCGGGCGCCCTGGTCAATGGTCAGAGACAACTTTTTGCCTCGAGGGAAAGAAAAGGCAGGGGGCGCCCGAGGAGTCACGGGCGCCCGAAGCTATATAGGAAAAGACAAATCTTATGTCTAGTCATCGTTTGACCATGGTTTAATTGGTTTGACTATGGTTTGAATTGATTTGACTGCTTTGACTATGGTTTGACAAAGTTGACCATGGTTTGACCATGTTGACCATGGTTTGACCATGTTGACTATGGTTTGACTATGATCTGAACTACAGAATTCATAATATAGGCATTAAAGAATTTACAATTGAGTCTTAATCCTATTGTCTCACCCTCTAGGGTTTTCAATCACGTTAGCCTTATAGGTTTTGTGAGACAGGTTTTGATAAGTGAAATTGTTTTGAAAAATTATTATTTATTTTAAAAACCTTAAATTAATTTTTGAAAATAGTTAAATTTATTTTGAAAGGAAATGTTTGAATCTATACTTAACTGAAAATTTGTGTTAGATTTGAATTTGACAAAAAGTAATTTGAATTTGAAATTCAAAAATTGGCTTCCAAGTCTTGGCGAGGCACTAGGCCTTCTTTGGCCGTAGCCTTATTGGATCATCAACCCTTTCCTTGACAAAGCCGTTTAATGAAATTTCATTTTCAAAATTAATCTTTGACAAGTTCTGGTCTAACTAGTTTGGATTTTGGATCGGTAGCTTCGGCTAGTTTCACCAGTCTAAAGAGACCAAGTAAACTTGACCTTATTAGAATTGGTTTCCCTAACGTACTATCATCTCACCTCCACCCAATACTATGTTGTCAAGTTTCAGTTAAGTTTGTTCAGTCCTTATACTAACCATTCCTAAGTCTAAGCATTGTAAATTGCAGAAATTTAAATAAACAATCAATCAAGCAAATTGCAAGAATTAAATTCTATTTAATAATAAATATAGTTTTTAATTTGGCTCCCCCTGGACTAAAGCCACGGTAATGATTAGGCAGGATGTGAATCTTGTCCTTGGGGATCCAATACTGATTTGATCCAGTTGGTTTGTTCAGGTACAGTTTAGGTACCCATGCCTGAACTTTACTTCTGGACTGATTCAGTACAGCAAAGTAAGATCTTTGTCGGGATTTGGTTCTATAGCCAAGTCCGGATCGATTTAGAACGGACTTCTGTTTTCCAAGAATCATGTCAAGACCCTTGGAACCAGAAGTGAATCGTTCTAAGGCAGCTCTAAGATCCTTAACCTGAGTTTTCAGGGAGGAATTCTCTTTCTCAAGTTTTTCAACTTGAGTAGGAGTTCCTTCTTGAACTTTCTCGGTTAAGGATTTAGAGTCAGCTCCCTCTTTCAGGAGTTTTACTTCCTGTCAGAGGGATTCAACTCGGAGTTTGGCTTTCGCCAAATCTCGAGAAAGATACGAAATAAGTTCATTTAACTGACTTCTATTGAAATCACTTACCTTGATTTCGCCGTCTTCTGAAAAGGTTAGTCTGCCGTCGTCCTGTTCTGATTCTGACTCGGTCCCGACTTCTTCTGAGGCGGTCAGGGCTAGTAGGTTTGACTGGGGTGCTTCTTCTTCTTCTTCTGAGGAAGATTCGTCCCAGGTTGCTTGGAGTGCTTTCTTTCTTCTTGTCTTCTTGGTCTCCTTCAGGTTTGGACACTCTGTCTTGTAGTGGCCCTTCTTCTTGCACTCGTAGCAAGTCACGTTGGGCTTGTTTTTGTCATTTGTGGGTTCAGCTGGTTCGTCCTTTCTTCGGTTGGCCTTCCTTTTGTTGGTTTGGTTCTTCAATTCTTTATAATAGCTTTGGGCCAGTCGGACCAGCTTAGGTCGATCTCCTTCTTCGTCTTCTGAGTCTGAGTTAGACTCGGGTTCAGGTTGATGCTTCTTCTTTGTTGATCTTCCAGTTTTTCCTGCAACAAAAGCAATACCTTTCTCGGTCAAATTGCAGTTAGTTTGTTCATGCAGTTCTAATTCGGAAAACAATTCATCTAATTTTATTTTTGAAAGATCCCTTGAGACCTTGTATGCATCTACCATAGATGCCCACAAGGTGTTTCTAGGGAAAGCGTTTAAGGCATACCTTATTAGGTCACGGTTTTCTACCTTGTGACCAATAGTGTGAAGACCGTTCATTAATTCTTGGATTCGTGCGTGAAGTTGGGCTGCTGTTTCGTTGTCGGCCATCTTGATGGTATACAGTTTGTTCAGGAGCAGATCTCTCTTGCTGATCCGAGTGTCTAATGTTCCTTCGTGCAGCTCGATCAATTTTACCCACAGCTCCTTGGCACTGTTGAAGGGGCCTACCCGGTTCAGCTCCTCTTTTGTTAAGCCGCATTGGAGGGTTTGAGTCGCCTTTGCATCGGCTTCAATTTTGCGCTTCAGAGCATTGTCCCATTCTGAGTAGGTTTGTGGTACTCCTTCAGCGTTCTTCAGAATCTCCAGTCCGGACTGGATGATTATCCACATGTCCACCTGAGTTTTCAGGTGGACCTCCATTCGACTTTTCCAGTAGGAAAAGTCTTCTCCACTGAAAAGTGGAGGTATGGCGGTGCTGAATCCTTCTTGCATGGCCATTAGGGATTTTATCTGTAAAAAACTAAGAAACGAACTTTGTCCCAAGACTTGGTCTTGGATTAGTAGTGTTGGATAAGGAAAATAAAATATCGAGGGGTGTTGCACCAACCTCGATTAACGAAAGAAAAAAATTCGAACGAAAAATATATTAGAAGAATTTCGAACGAGAGAAAGAAATAAAATTAAAAAATTCTGAAAAATTTTCAAACTGGTGGTTGCACCAAATTTGAACTTCACCGCTCTGATACCACTTGTTGGATCGAGAGAACCGATAGAGGGGGGGTGAATATCGGAAAGCGTTCGGATTTTAGGATTAGAGAAATTGCGCAGCGGAATAAAGCAATCAAACTCAGACACAGATAGTTTTACTTGGTTCGGAGCCTAGGTCGACTCCTACTCCAAGGCCCACGGTCGTTGACCGTTTTCTGCGGGCAATTCTATAAGTTCGCAAATCAGTTTACAGTATTGAATTACAAATATAGCAACGTAAACTTTTAAAACGAAAGCTCTTCTTTTACCGACGTCCGATGTAGGTTGTATTTTTCTGGAGCAGCAGGACGTCGTCAGCGCTTGAGTCTCGAGTCGGGCGGTTTCCGGAGCAGGGCGCGAGAGCAGAAGAGCGTAGAAGCGTTGAAGGAATTGTTGTTCTGAGCCTTGGGGTCGAGGGCCCTTTATATAGCCCTGGGGGCGCCCGGATCGTCGGGGGCGCCCCCCACGTATCGGTCGATCTGGCATTTGCTCGGTCATCTTCTGATCCCTTCAAATTCGGGATCAGCTTTGACCGGGGCGCCCGTATTGACCGGGTCAAGCTCTCATCTGTTGGCTTCGAGGGGAGCTGCTTCGGTAGTTGGCGTTGGGGGCGCCCGCAGCATGCGGGGCGCCCGCGCGATGGGGGCGCCCGGAGCATCCGGGGCGCCCCGACAGTCAACTGTCGAAGCGGTTTTTGCTCCTGCTGGTTGGTCTTCACCTTGGGGGCTCCCGGATCATCCGGGGCGCCCTGCTCAGCTTCTGCCTCACTCCTTTGAGGCTCTCTGAGCTGCAGACACTCAGTCTTTCGGTCTTGCATCCAGGGTTAGTCCAAAAAAGCAGTAACATATTAATTTTTATACAGCCTTAGCTGTCTTGGTTCTGACTTTGGGCTTCCAAAATGGAGCCCTTGGTCGAACCGACGCCTACTGTTCCCTCGACGGGGAACGCGTCCTCACCTACTCCTCTCGGGAGAATGTACCTGATGCCAACCGCTCCTTTGGTTGGATTTTTGCCTAGCGGTCCTTCGCCAGGTCTTGGATACCGAGCTGTCCTTCGCCCGGTGCCTAGCATTCCTTCGCTAGGGCTTCAGTCCCAAGCTGTCCTTCGCCTGGCGCCTAGCAGTCCTTCGCCTGGTGCCTAGCAGTCCTTCGCTAGGTCTTTGTATCCTGGCATTCCTTCGCCAGGTGCCTAGCAGTCATTCGCTAGGGCTTTGTATCCTGGCATTCCTTCGCCAGGTGCCTAGCAGTCCCTTGCTAGGGCTTTGTTTCCTGGCAGCCCTTCGCCAGTGCCTAGCATTCCTTTGCTAGGGCTTTTTACCTTGCACACTAGAGTAACATATTAGATAGCAAGTAAGACTTAACTTTTGAGTCCTGTTGCCATTATCAAAACTCAGGTTCGAATTGGGTGCTTTCTGCACCAACATTTATGACTACAAATTAAGCAAACTAGGGATGAAAATTATGTTCATCAATCCAAATATGCTAAGGAGTTAATAAAGAAATTTAAAATGGATAACTCCAAAAGCATAAGTACCCCTATGGCCACAAATGTAAAAATTGACAGTGACCCTGAAGGTAAACCTGTAGACCTTAAACTATATAGAAGTATGATTGGAAGTCTACTTTACCTTACTGCTAGCAGACCTGATATCCTTTTTGTTGTAGGAATGTGTGCTAGATACCAAACCTGTGCAAAAGAAACGCACTTAGCAGCCCTAAAATGAATACTTAGATACATTAAGGGCACCCTCAATGTAGGGATTTGGTATCCTAGGACCTCAACTTTTGACCTGTCAGGATACTCTGATTCTGACTATGTTGGATGCAAACTAGATAGAAAAAGTACAAGTGGAAGCTGCCAACTCTTAGGGAATAGTCTAGTTAGTTGGTGCAGTAGAAAGCAACACTGCGTAGCTCTATCCACAACCAAAGCTGAATATGTTGCTTTAGGAGAGCGTGTAACACAACTCTTATGGATGATGTACACTCTTAAGGACTTCCAGCTTGATTACACCCAAACCCAAGTCTACATTGATAACATAAGTTCAATTAATCTAACTAAGAACCCAATTCATCACTCTAGAACTAAACATATAGAGGTTAAACATCACTTCGTAAGAGATCATGTAGCCAGAGGTGAAATAGTCTTTAAGCATGTAGACTCAAAGTCAAACTTACCTGATATTTTCACCAAACCCTTACCTGAGTCTGAGTTCAGCTCACTAAGAAGGCAGTTAGGGTTATGCTTAGTAGAATAGGACTACTCTATTTATGTTTTTTTAACTGTTTTATCACTTATCTGATACTTATTTGAAAATTCATTTTTATTTTGAAATTTAAAATGATTTTTCAACTTAGTTTTTTTTCAAAAACTTACCCCCTTCAAAACTAGGGCTTTTTCGCAAATGGACTTAGCTTATGCCTTAACCCTAGAACTGCATGCACCTATAGATCTAGAAGCCAGCATCTCACAAGCACCTTAGGGTACTTTTGATTGATAACCTAGACTGGGTTGAGATGCTTAGGTCTATGCCTTGATTCAAGATGCTTTAAGTCAGTGCATCTGTAGTAATTGGGGCAAGAAATACCAATTGAACAGTAATCAGGTTAAGTGTCAAGCTTAGAAAATCTAACTTGATCAGATCACTTAACTTGACTAACCCTAGCGAAAGCTACTATTTATAACAGTTAGTAAGTAGCTAACTAGGTTAGACAGGACCCAAAAGAGAAATTTAAATTGATTTGGTCCAGTTTATGCATAGAATTGGTTCAATACAGCACTTTACTTTCCTTAATTTTTTTTTGTTATATTTTTTTTGATATATGGAGAGATTGGAAAGGAGAGAAAGGAAGGTTTTAAAATTTAAATAAAAAACTCTTATCTCCTTTTTTCAAAAAGTAAAGTAATTGTTTTGAAAATTTTCTAAGTGTTAACTTTAAAAATGTTGAAAGTTCTCTAAGTACTTAACTTCTATTTGAAAATTTTTCTAAGTACTTAAATTCTGTTTGAAAATTCTCCTAAGTACTTAAATTCTTTTTGAAAGTTCTCTAAGTACTTAACTTCTGTTTGAAAATTCTTCTAAGTACTTAAATTCTGTTTGTACTTAAACTCTGTTTTCGAAAATATTCTAAGTATTCAACTCAAAGTTGTTTTCGAAAATACTCTAACTACTTAACTCAAAATTGTTTTCGAAAATTTTCTAAGCACTTAAAATTCTGATGAAAATTTTCTAAGTGTCAAAACTTCAAAATTTTCTTAAAAATTTTCTAAGTGCTCAAGGTAAATGTTGTGAAAAAATTTTCTAAGTGCCCAACTCAAGAATATTTTTGAAAATTTTTCTAACTTAAAAATCCCTTTTTGAAATTTTTCTAAGTGATTGAAAACCTGAAAAATCTTTTCATTTTATAAACAAAGACATAGAAATGTTTTCAAAAAACCCAAGCATTTTTGAAAAACTCAGGGGGAGATTTCTTCCAAGGGGAGGAAATTAAATCTGTTACTTTACCTATGTCTTTAACTTAACTTTTTGAACTGGCTTGCCATAACTCAAAAAGGGGAGATTGTTGGTGCAGGCAGCACCTAAGTCAAACCTGGGTTTTGATAATGGCAAATGGTTCAGAAGTTAAGATGTTGTTGTGTTTTAACTTGTTCACTGAGTGTGCAGGAAGAAGTCCTAGGTTCACTAGGCAAGAAGTCCTGGCAAAGGGCTAGGCAAAGAAGTCCTGGTCAAGGATTGGGCAAGAAGACCTGACCGAAAGTCAGACAAAGAAGTCCTGGTCGAGGACTGGGCACGAAGTCCTGGCAAGGGGCTGGGCACCGAAGACCTAACCGGAAGTTGGGCACGAAGACCTGGTCAGGTAGATTAGGCAAAAGTCCAACCGGAGGAGCCGGTTGGCAAAATGTAAACTCTCCTGAGAGGAGTAGGTGAGGACGCGGTCCCCGTCGAGGGAACAGTAGGCGTCAGTTCGACCTAGGGTTCCATTTGGGAGACCCGAAGTCAGAACCAAGATAGCTACGACTGTAAATAATGACTAACATTCTTGCTTAGTTTGTTTTAGAACTAACCTTGGTTGCAGGGACCGAAGGATTATGTTTCTGTAGCTCAGAACGCCCCAGAGGAAGGGGTAGGCAACTGGGCTAGGCGCCCGGGAGGTCCCGGGCGCCCAAGGTAAAAGGCCAAAACAGTAAGGAAGCAAGATCGCTTCGAACTGCACTGGGCTAGGCGCCCGGGAGGTCCTGGGCGCCCAAGGTCAAAGCCAAAGCAGCCATCGAAGAAAATCTGCCATGAAGCCACTGGATCAGGTCAACCTAGGCGCCCGAGAGGTCCCGGTCGCCCCACCCCAGTCAGACCAGGGGCCGAATCAGAGGGGATTAGCGCTGACCGAGCTGCAGATTGAGTTTCTCGCAAGTGAAGGTACGTGTCAGGCGCCCCCAACGAATCAGGCGCCCCCAGGAGCACTATAAAAGGGTGCTCGACCCCAAGGCTTGAACATCACTTTTTCTCAACGCTCCAAAGCTTTTCGTTCAAGCGCTACGCCCCGGCAAACTCCGACTTCGAGATCCCAGTGCCGATGACGACCCTCTGCTCCGAAATACGATCCACATCGGGCGTCGATAACAAAAAGTGTAGCAATTTCAATTTCCTGAAATACTCTTGTACTTAACTTGTAAATCTTTTTGCGCGATTATAGTATTGCCCAAAGTAAACGGTCAAGGACCGTGAGCCTTGGAGTAGGAGTCGACCGTGACTCTCAACCAAGTAAAAAATAGACTTGTGTTCTTGTGCATTTAATTTCTTTTCGCTGCGTATCTGCTCTTTTTAATCCGAAAAGTGTTTAACGATATTCACCCCCCCCCCCTCTATCATTTTCTTCGATCCAACAGATTTTTCCTTTCTAGGTTCTTAAACCTAGAATCTATTGGATCGAGGAAAATGATAGAGCGGGGGGGGGGGGGGTGAATATCGTTAAACACTTTTTGGATTATGAAAGAGAAAATAGGCAGCGGAAAGAATTAAATCGCACAAGAACACAAATAGATTTTTACTTGGTTCGGAGTCGCGGTCGGCTCCTACTCCAAGGCCCATGGTCCTTGACCGTTTACTTTGGGCAATACTATAATCGCGCAAAAAGATTTACAGTTTAAGTACAAGAGTATTTCAGGAAATTGAAATTGCTACACTTTTCGTTACCGGCGCTCGATGTGGATCGGGTTTCGGAGCAGAGGGTCGTCGTCGGCACTGGGATCTCGAAGTCGGAGTTTGCCGGGGTGCAGCGCTTGAACAAAAAGCTTTGGAGCATTGAGAAACAGTGATATTGAAGCCTTAGGGTCGAGCACCCTTTTATAGTGCTCCTGGGGGCGCCTGATTCGTTGGGGGCGCCTGACATGTGCCTTCACCTGCGAAAAACTTAATCCGCAGCTCGGTCAGAGCTTATCCCCTTCGATTCGGCCCCTGGTCTGACTGGGGCACCCGGGACCTCTCGGGCGCCTAGGTTGACCTGGTCCAGTGGCTTCGTGGCAGATTTGCTTCGATGGCTGCTTTGGCTTTGACCTTGGGCGCCCGGGACCTCCCGGGCGCCTAGCCCAGTACAGTTCGAAGCGATCTTGCTTCCTTGCTATTTTAGCCTTTTACCTTGGGCGCCCGGGACCTCCCGGGCACCTAGCCCAGTTGCCTGCCCCTTCCTCTGGGGTGTTCTGAGCTGTAAAAACACAATCCTTCGGTCCCTGCAAACAAGGTTAGTTCCAAAACAAACTAAGCAAAAATGTTAGTCATTATTTACAGCCGTAGCTGTCTTGGTTCTGACTTCGGGTCTCCCAAATGGAACCCTAGGTCGAACTGACGCCTAATGTTCCCTCGACGGGGAACGCGTCCTCACCTACTCCTCTTAGGAGAATTTACCTTTTTGCCAACCGGCTCCTCCGGTTGGACTTTTGCCCAGCTTTACTCACCAGGTCTTTGTGCCCAGTCCGCGACCAGGACTTAGTGCCCAATTCCTCGAACCAGGTCTTCAGTGCCCAACCCTCGGCTAGGACTTAGTGCCCAGTCTACGACCAGGACTTCTTACCCAACCTTATGTCAGGACTTAGTTGTCCAGCCCACGGCCAGGACTTATTGCCTAGATTAACTAGGACTTTCCTGCACACTTGAGTAACTTTATTAGATCACAAATAGTACTTAACTTTGAACCCTTTGCCAATATCGAAACAAGGTTCGATATGGTGCTTCCGGCACCAACAATCTCTCCCTTTTTGATTTATGGCAACACAATTCAAAGTTAAGTAAAAACTTATAACAGTTAAGAAAAGAAGGTATATAACAATTAAGAAAAGAAGGTAAAAATCAATAAAGTATAGCAATTATGAACAGAATAAATGTAGATTTGAAAAAAGTCCTTTATTTCTCATACCCCCCCTAAAACTCTACATACTTGTGTTATAAAACACTTAACTTTGACCTTTCCTCCCCCTTTGACATATATCAAAAACATACATGGGCGAACAAGGTTTCTAATAGAGAGTTTTGAGTTTTACCAAAATAAATTTAAGTAAAGGAGTTCACAACTTTTTCAAAAATAGTTTTCAAACAAAACATGTTACAAAACTTTTGAAAAAATACTTTTGATTGGAAGTTTTGAAAAACAAGACGTATGAAAATTTAAGTAAAGAGATTTTCATGAAGCTCCCCCTTAATATGAAACTCTTCCCCTTATTTTTAGAATATTTCAAAACCTTGCAAAATTGAAACATTGCATAAAGCTCCCCCTTGGCCATATATCAATAAAGAACTTTTGAAAACCATATTTTGAAAGAAGTTTTAAGGAAAAAGTTTGTGTATCAGAGCCTATGAGTTTTGGAAACATAAAAATACTTAGTATAATTCTTGAAAGCATAGCAAAATGCTTAAATTGCACCAACAAAACTCCACTTTGAAAAGTATTGTACAATTTGAAAAAAAATATTTTGTATTTGTAGGCAAGTCTTTAGAAAGTTCACGCACTTAGAACACTATTGCCTTAGAAAAACTTATATTTAGAAAATATTTTTCAAAAGATTGCACTCATAAAAAGATTTTCATTTAACAAATAGCACATTTAGATGAATACTTTAAACAAATGTTCTGCAAAAGAAAATTTGAAACACATTTTCACTTTGAACAAGATTGAAAAGATTGTTCTTTGAAACACGTTAGTATTGCACTTTTGAAACTATAAAATAATATTCGTACTTTGTAAATATTAGTGCCTTGAAAAGTACTAGTACTTTTGAAAACATTATATTTTGAAAAATAGTAGTACTTTTGAAAGATGTTATGCATATTTTGAAAAATACAAGTACTTTTGAAAAATATTACGCATTTTTGAAAAATATAAGCACTTTTGAAGATTATGCATTTTTGAAAAATATAAATACTTTTAAAAAAAAATTTAATGTTATTTTGAGAACATAATACATTACATGACTTGGTTTCTTTTCTAATCTGATACAATCACAGGAAACCTTGTTAACTACAAGAATATTTCCCTAAGTATCCTTGAAATTTTTTCAAAGTCAAGTAAGTATTATTTTCAAAAGTATTCTAAAAAGATTTTAAAAATATTCTAAAGTCAAGCAAAATTTTGAAAGTGATGGTATATATAAGCAAAATGATTTAAAACGATAGTATTTTGAAAGAAAAATTATTTATGTTTTCAAAAGGATTTTAAAAGTTCAGTGCATGAAAACATATAATTTTGAAAAATGTTCAATAATTCTTTTAAATTAATCTCCCCCTAAGCTTGACCCAGTCCTAGGAAGCTTGTTGACTACAAGCGATCTTCCTCTGAGTCTTAAGGTTTGATTCAAATTATAAGAATTATCTAATAAGTTTGAAAAATAATTGTCAGAAATAATTTGTTTCGATTTAGACTCCCTCTAAATTTGACATTTCCTAGGAGTCCTTGTAGATCATGAAGTAGACTTCCTTGTATCTTTAGGGTTTGTCAAAAAAGGGAATCAAACACAATTTTTAAAATGAATTTTGAAGTATTAACATTTCAAAAAACTGAGTATTTGAAAGACATATTTTGAAATGATAGCATAGTTTTCGAAAAACATAAGTGATAGTGATTTTTGTAAAGCACAATTTTCAAAAAACATAGTGATTATTTGAAAACATAGTATTTTTAAACTTCTTCTTTTAATTTGAACTCCCCCTAAACCTGACACAGTCCTAGGAGGCTTGTTGACCACAAGTTAATCCTCCTCTGAGTCTTAGGGTTTGATTCAAACAAAAAGAGAAGAAGACTAAGTTTAAAAAAAAAATCTTTTTTTAAACTATTTTGTTTTAATGATTTGAAACATAATTTCTCTCTCCTTTTTGCAAAAGTTAATATAGAGAACTGAAAAGGAGAAATTCAATATTTAAAATGATTTCCAAGAAACAATAGAAGTTTTTTTAAAAAAACATTAGTCCGAAAAATATATAATATCAAAGCCTGGACTGCAGACGTTTTTCTAAGAAAAAAACATCCTAAATAATACCCAAGGTGACTTTTGCAAGACCAACAAAAATAATTTGATTGTCTAAAAGAATTTCTTTGTATAATGACAAAAGAAAGGAATAAATTTCAGGTAAGTGAACAAAAGAGACCTAAGATGATTTGAAATATTAAATCTTAGTTTAAAAAGTTAAATTTTATTTTTGAGGATTTTAAAATTAATTAAGAGGGTTAAATTTGAATTTTGAAAGTTGTTCAGTTGAATTAAATTAGAATTTTAAAAGTATTTATTAAAGTTTAAATTCTGAAATTTGAAATCGATTCAGTTTGTAAGGTTGGTTGGGTTGGACAAAACTTTTAGGTCCTAAGCATCTCACCCATTTCTAAGTGACAAAACAGGATATCCTTAACTGTTTTGTGAGATGCATTAATTTTATCTTTGATTTTATGTTAACACTATGATTTAATTGAAGCTTGTGTTAGATTCGAGTTTAACAAATAATAATTTAAAACATTGGATGCGACTCTTGTCCTTTCGTACTTTTGGAACTGGTTCCTTTGTCGCCGTCGGTGGTGTCGTTCGAATCTTATGAGTAGGACACTTACTTTTGTAATGCCCTCTCTCCCTGCATGTGTAAAAAATTACATTATTTTTAAACTTTGAATTTACAATTTTACCTTTTGATTCCTTATTGGGAATCTCCCTCTTGATTCTTGCCGCCTCAGATCTAGACTCATCTTCTGATTCTAGTTTGGATTCGGCTTTGGATTCGGGTTCAGACTCTGACTCGGTTGTTTGTGCTTGGACTGAGAGTGCAAGATAACTCAGGTTATCTTCTTCTTCTTTGTCTGATTCGTCCGATGATTCGAACATCACACCTTCAAAGACCTCAATATCGGAGCTCTCTTCATGTAGGTCGATTAGCTTCTCCCACATCTCTTTAGCACATTCGAATGGTCCAATCTACTTGAATACTTCTTTTGTTAGGCCGCATTGTAGGATTGCAGTCGCCTTTGCATCTGTCTCGATTATGTTGAGTGTTGGTTCATCCAATTTATCCCAGGCAAGTGCTATCCCATCTTCTGTGGGGAATCTAAACCCCATTTGGATTATCCTCCATAAATCCAGATGGGTCTTTAGGTGGGATTTCATTAGACCCTTCCAGGTTCTGAAGTTCTCGCCAAAGAATAGGGGTGGACGAACACTATTCCATTCTTGATTGGTCATTTAAAATAATCCTTGCACACAAAAGAACTAACAAAAATGTACCAAGACTTGGTCTTGGATTAGTAGTGCGGGAGAAGAAAAAAAAATAGCCTAACAAAAATATTGCACGAATTTCGAGATAGAATAATAATAAAATAATAAAAAGTTTGAGACAAATTTTTAGAAAATGAATATTCTGATTAATGAAAAACAATAGGAGTTAAAAGAGATTGCTTGAATTGAGGTAACACAAATTTCAAGAAAAAATATTAAAATAATAATAAAAAGCTTATGACAAATTTTCAACACTTGATCGTTTTATCAATTCTGACTTATGGTGAAAAAAATAAGAATTCAAAATTGAAAAAGATATAAGAATATTTTAAACCCACGCGCAAATATTATTTATTTGAAAATAAAAAGCGAAAAAGATCGAGTGGTGTTGCACTAATCTCGATTAACGAGAAAGATTAAAAAAAATTAAAATTAATTCCGTAAATCCGAAAAAAAACACTCTCAAATTGGTGGTTGCACCAAATTTGAGCCACCCGCTCTGATACCACTTATTGGATCGAGGAAAACGATAGAGGGGGTGAATATCGTTAAATACTTTTCGGATTAGGAAAGAGAAAATACGCAGCGGAAAGAATTAAATCGCACAAGAACACAAGTAGATTTTTACTTGGTTCTGAGTCGCGGTCGGCTCCTACTCCAAGGCCCACAGTCCTTGACCGTTTACTTTAGGCAATACTATAATCGCACAAAAAGATTTGCAGTTTAAGTACAAGAGTATTTCAGGAAATTGAAATTGCTACACTTTTCATTACCGACGCTCGATATGGATCGTGTTTCGGAGCAGAGGGTCGTCGGCAGCGCTGGGATCTCGAAGTCGGAGTTTGCCGGGGCGCAGCGCTTGAACGAAAAGCTTTGGAGCGTTGAGAAATAGTGATATTGAAGCCTTGGGGTCGAGCACCCTTTTATAGTGCTCCTGGGGGCGCCTGATTCGTTGGGGGCGCCTGACACGTGCCTTCACCTGTGAAAAACTCAATCCGCAGCTCGGTCAGCGCTTATCCCCTTCGATTCGGCCCCTGGTCTGACTGGGGCGCCTGGGACCTCTCGGGCCCCTAGGTTGACCTGGTCCAGTGGCTTCGTGGCAGATTTGCTTCGATGGCTGCTTTGGCTTTGACCTTGGGCGCCCGGGACCTCCCGGGCGCCTAGCCTAGTACAGTTCGAAGCGATCTTGCTTCCTTGTTGTTTTGGCCTTCTACCTTGGGCGCCCGGGACCTCCCGGGCGCCTAGCCCAATTGCCTGCCCCTTCCTCTAGGGTGTTCTGAGCCGCAGAAACATAATCCTTCAGTCCCTGCAACCAAGGTTAGTTCCAAAACAAACTAAGCAAGAATGTTAGTCATTATTTACAGCCGTAGTTGTCTTGGTTTTGACTTCGGGTCTCCCAAATGGAACCCTAGGTTGAACCGACGCCTAATGTTCCCTCGACGAGGAACGCGTCCTCACCTACTCCTCTTAGGAGAATTTACCTTTTTGCCAACCGGCTCCTCCGGTTGGACTTTTGCCTAGCTTTACTCACCAGGTCTTCGTGCCCAGTCCGCGACCAGGACTTAGTGCCCAATTCCTCGAACCAGGTCTTTGGTACCCAGCCCTCGGCTAGGACTTAGTGCCCAATTCCTCAAACCAGGTCTTCGGTGCCCAGCCCTCGGCCAGGACTTAGTGCCCAGTCCACGACCAGGACTTATTGCCCAACCTTATGTCAGGACTTAGTTGCCCAACCCACGGCCATGACTTATTGCCTAGATTAACTAGGACTTTCCTGCACACTTGAGTAACTTTATTAGATCACAAATAGTACTTAACTTTGAACCATTTACCAATATCAAAACAAGGTTCGATATGGTGCTTCCGGCACCAACAGAATCAACATGTCCACCTCGGACATTCCTAGACCTACCCATCCTAGGCATGTGTCTCCCTTTCTTAGGGTTAATGCATTGGTTCTTAGGTCTAATAGTCTTGGATTTATCATGATACATGATTTTCCTAGGGTTTTGATCTACAATATTAACCCTACTCCTATCATGATATTTAAATCCGAAGTTATATATGGGTAAATAATTGACATTATTTCTAACATGCATGAGGAAATTTGAATAAACTCTAAAGTAAGGGATTATCTCCCTTACCCTTGTAGCTCCTCCTAGATGTGAGTTTTTCTTCTTCTCCTTCTTTTTCCATTTTCTCAAATGTTCTAATTTCTTGAATTCTCTTTTTCTTGAATATTTGGTGTAATAGTGTCCTAGCTCACCACATGTGAAGCACCTTATATGCTTCTTATCCTTCTTTGCTCCATCCCTACAACTCATGTTAATTTTCAAATTATTTGAATTGAGTTTAGGGTTTATCTCCTTTTTCTTACTCAATGGACATTTGTCCTTATAGTGTCCCTTTTGATTGCACCCAAAACAAATTATATGATCCTTTGACTTTGTTTTGACGGGGGTGGAAGCTTCTTCTTGCTCCGATATAGAGGATGATCTTTCCTCCCCCTCAATCCTTGAAGTGGAGACTTCTTCTACTTATTCCTTACATGAGGATGTGGACGATTTCACTTTTTCCTCCTCTTCGAATGTTGAACTTGACTCATCTTCTGATTGATCCTTTTCCTTTTCTTGGACCAATGACCCCTCTTCCTTGGGCTCTTCTTCTCCTTGTCTTTGTGTCGAGCTTTCATGCAAGGCTATTACCTTTCTCCATAACTCATATGCATTCTTGTATTCTCCTACATTTGACACAATATATGTAGGTAATAAATTTAATACAATTCTAGTTACCTCCTTATCAGCCTCCGCTTCCTCTGTTTGATTCTTGGTCCAATACCCAGGTCGAAGGCGTTTTCGCTTCTTGTCCGTTAGAGCTTCAAATGGAACTTCCAATGTAGTCCAATGATCCCAATCCATTTGGAACCACGTCTCCAATCGCTTCCTCTAATAATTGAAGTCATTTAGGTCATATGAAGGTGGAATCCGAATATCCCATCCTAGCAGACCTTTCGAGTCTATCTTTCTCTAACTTTTTGCTATCCCGGTGGTTACTACGTAGACGAGCGACCTTGCTCTGATACCACTTGTTAGGATCTTACCGTTTGCTAGAGGGGTGAATAGCAATTCTCGATTCTTCTTCCTACAATGTTAGCGTGCGTAAACGGAAATACTAATAACAAAATCAAACAATCGCTAACACGTCACCTTTATGTGGTTCGGAGATGAAGCTCCTACTCCACGGCTGCCCGTAAGGCGGACAATCCCGATCCGTCGGTGGATGACTCCCCGGAAGACCTCCGACTAGCTCGTGTAGCTCCTTGTGGGTGAAGAAACCTCGCCACAATCCAGACAACACTCCTAAGCACAAAGACTACTAATTGTCCTTTAACCAAAGCTAATTTCGTCAAGACTCTCAGTCAAAATCGAGCCCCTTTAAATAGTGCTCAAGGTTGAGAAGATCGCCACCAGTCGACTGGTCCATTACCAGTCGACTGGCCCCACTTAGATTCGACCTTTACAGCTTAACATTCGAATTTCCAAGTGCCATCAGTCGACTGGTCCATGGGCAGTCGACTGATCTTTCTGTGGACTTTATCAGTTGACTGCCCTGACACTAGTCGACTGGTCCACTCTTACACTTAAGGTTTCCCTTTCCCGAGTACACTTCTCTCAGCACTCGAACCCTAGGATTTCCCGAGTACATTTCACTCAGCACTCGTACCCTCAGGACTCAGCTGACTCTTCTTCCAGTAACCTCGATCTGTTGCCTTCAAACCCTCTTCGACTTTGGCTCCCATCCCTCAGATGCGCACACAAGCCATCGGCTTCCCTCCATGCCACCCTTCACGCATGCCTCGAAGTCTGCTTCCATCAGCTCATCGTTCCTGCCCCAGCAGCCTCGACCTGTTGCCTTCAAGCCCTTTTCGACTTTGGCCCTCGTTTCTCAGATGCGCACACAAGCCCTCGGCTTACCTCCATGTCATCCTTCACGTACGCCTCGAAGTCCGCTTCCCTCGGCTCATCGTCCCTGCTATATCCATGGTCCCTTGGGTGCGCACACAAGCCTTCGGCTTGCCTCCATGCCATCCTTCACTGTACCCGAAGCCATCCAGCTAAGTCCATGTGTATCCTGCAAACCTGCATACTCAATTACACATATCAAAACACAAGGGTGAATCTAACTTAAACTCTTGGCCCAAACATCAAAACACATGGTCATTCTGGATCATAGATTGCCCCAACACATCCGAGGGACGAGAGCCAATGTCGAAGAAGGCTTGAAGGCAACAGGTCAAGACTGTTAAGTGAAGAGTCAGCAAAGTCGTGAGGATCCGAGTGCTGAGAGAATTGTACTCGGGAAGGAAAACCCTAGGTTTAAGGTTTAGGCAGTCCACTGATGCTTGGATCAGTCAACTGGTAGTTGGCATAGAAAGATCGGTCGACTGATCTTCTGTGCAGTCAACTGGTGTTGGCCGGAAATTCAAACGTTGGGCTGTAACGTTCAGATTCGGTTGGAACTAGTCGACTGGTTACGATTAGTTCAACCATGAGCTCTATTTAAGGGAGCTCGATTTGATTGGCTAGGGTTAACGAAATTGGCTTTGGTTAAAGGCAAATTAGTAGTCTAAGTGCTCAAGTATGTGTTGCGGGTTGTGACGAAGTTTCTCCACCCACAAGGAGCTACACGAGCTATTCGGAGGCTTTCCGAGGAGTCATCCACCGACGGATCGGGATCGTCCACCTTATGAACAACCATGGAGTAGGAGTTTTATCTCCGAAACATGTTAAATTGGTTTGTCTTCTTAGTTGTTAGTTTAATTATTTGTTATTTTGCTTGCACGCACTAACAACGTGTAGAAAGAAAACTGAAGCATTGGGGGCAACGTACTATTCACCCCCCTCTAGTCGGTCCATCAATCCCCAACAAAAAAAGTAATAAGGAAGAATCAAGAAAAAAAATCTCATTTAGGCCCATTGGGTCTGATATAAATTATATCAGGCCTAATGACCCAAATGTTAGATTTTTTTTCTTGATTATTCCTTATTATATTTTAATACATCGGAGAAGTCGAAATAAACAATGGATAGCATATTTGATCTCCATGTAACCTCAGAAATCTAGGAGAACTGAATTTGTATAATCGGAACTCTCTAAATCAAATCACTGGGTTTTGACCTAAACCCGCTGATTTGACCTAGAAAGCTCTGATTGCATAAATTTCAGTTCCCTTAGATTTCTGAGGTTACAAGGAGTTCAAATATGCTATCTATTATTTATTTCAACTTTTCTGAGATGTTATAATGTAATAAGAAAGAATAGTTGAGAAATTCTCACATTGGGTTGTACATTGGGTCGTTGGACCTAATATGATTCCATATCAGGCCCAATGTGAGATTTTTTTGTCGATTCTTCCTTATTACATTTTAGCACCTCGAAAAAGTCGAAATTAAAAATGGATAGTATATTTGTACTTCTTGTAACCTCATGAATATACTAGACTTGAAATTAGTGCAATCAGAGCTCTCTAAGTTAAATCAGTGAGATTTAAAGAATCGACAAAAAAATCTCACATTAGACCTGATATAATTCATATTATGCATATATAATTCCATATCATGTCCTTGAATATTCATGCATGCGTAAAAAGAGAGGAAAGAGAAGGAGAAAGAGAGAAGGGAAAAAAGAAGAAAGAGAAGAGAGAAAAGAGGAGAAAAAGTTAACAGTGCGTTTGATTTGTTCCATTTTCTATTTTCATTTTCTCGAAAACCTGCGTTTGGTACGTTTGTTTTCCATTTTCATTTCTGTAGAAAATGCGGTTTTTTGGAAAACATATTTGATTTGTATTTTCTAGTCTTGTTTTTCAGAAAAAGATATAGCATTTTCTGGAAAACTAAAAAATGAAATAAAGTCATTTTCCAGAAAATGTGATTTTTTAGAAAATAAAAATAAAAATAAAAAATAGAACAAACCAAACGTCCGTATTTTTTTATTTTATGAAAAATGACTTTATTTCATTCTCTAGTTTTTCAGTAAACGCTATATCATTTTCTAAAAAATAAGGCTAGGAAATGCAAACCAAATATGTTTTCTAGAAAATCACATTTTCTACGTAAAATAAAAATGAAAATGAAAAATAAATATATTAAACGAAGCCTAAATTTGATAGGAGGGGATAAAATAGGAAGAATATAAAATTGAGTGTATATTTTAATTAATAATAAAATATGATATATTTTTTAATTAATTTAGAAATCTATGCTTTTTGATAAATTACTGATAATATTTGTCGAAATAAGATCATCGTAAATACGTACACTAATAAAAATAAATAGAGATCGAAGAAGATAAATTTATTAAATATTCATAGAAATATAATAATAAATAAAATTGTTGGATAAGTTGGCTCACAGAAATCTGTCACCTAACGAGTTGGAAAATTCCCAACATTTTCTGCTTATGAAATAATGTTAAAACAAATAACACATAAATGTGAAATGATTAATTTGACTCTATAAAAATTTTTCATCGATTATCAAGATAAATCAAAAAATATTTATGATGAACAATTTAATAGTTCAACGTTCAAAATTTATATTCTATTTAAAAATTTCTTTCATAAATTATACATAATTAAAAATTAAATTATAAATATTTAAAATAATGATTAATTATCTTATCCCTCCTTGTAGTCCCGGAGGCTGGCCGTATCCTTACGAGAACGGATGAACTTGTGTGTGGATGGATGATTGGGACAGATCAATCAAAAGTCAACTTTAGCGTCCCGTTATATTCAGCTGTTCATTGGTCAATAGTGGCATGCGACCGCTAACAGCCTTATATATTTATTCTTAAAACGTATATAATATAATAATAATAATATATAAATCATTAACATTAAAATAAAATATAAAAAAAACACTTCTCATTTGTTATCCAAAATACTTCTTCATAGACCCAACTTATAACTTTAATCAAAATTACATTACTTAAATAACTTTAACTAAAATTATTTTAAAATGATGAAACTTCAATTAAAGTTGCCTAAACTATTGCAAATTTAGTCAAAAACTTACTATGAATAAAAAGAAGTATTTTAGATATTAAATTATTAATGAAATAGTATTTTAGTAATTTCAAAATAAGGATATTTTATTTTATTAGAAAATGAACTTAGCATTATTCATCGGTTACCATGTATTAAAATTATCGAGCAGTTATTATACCAGATAGTTTATACATAGTCAATTTTAAGTTGATAGTGTTCATTTAAAATATAATAGCTGTTTAGCATATTCTTAATTTGTTTTATCCAAATATTATTTTAATTAAACTATCATTCTTCAATAAATAAAACTTACATAAAATGATATGATATTATAGCAACGGTATGCTAGTTAAAGATTTTCTAATTTGTTTTAACGGTGTTATCACTTTTTAATAAATAAAATTAATATAAAATACTATTATTATTATAGAAGCTAATACCCAACTGTTACAATTTAAATTTGAAAAATGGATGGAGAGATATTTAAAATAGTTTACCTTAAAAAAATGCCTATTTGATTTTAATAGGAAAAGAATATCTTAGTGCCCTTTTAATTTTTTCGACAATATTTTATGAGCTTATTAATATAATAAAAAATTATTGTTATTATTAGAGCAAATAACTTTCATTTTAAATCATAAATAATATATTACTTTAATATGAGGGTCCTTGTAAGATCCGACACCGAATAAATTTATTATTATTATTCAAAAAATACTAGAAAAACTTTTTAATAAAATAATCATATTTTGATATTCTTCCCAACACTGATTTCACTATCTTCCCCATTTAGCATAATAACGAACATGTTCATAGTCCATCCCGTCGACATTACTTTAATTAATCGATCATGAGACGGAGGCTCACCGCCTCCGCCGCCGACGCTCTTCTCCTCCTTCTCGCCGCCACCCTCTTCTCGATCTCCGGAGGAGTCGACATCTTAGCCCCGGGTCGGCCTCTCCTTGACGACGGAACCGCCGCCTTGGTCTCCGCCGGCGAAACTTTCCAGCTGGGCTTCTTCAGCCCCAACGGATCCACCAACCGCTACATCGGCATATGGTACAACAGGATCCCCGTCCAGACCGTCGTGTGGATCGCCAATCGCCGGAGCCCCATGACTTCCCGCTTCGGCAACCTCTCTTTGACCGCCGCCGGGGAGCTCGTACTCACTGACGGCAGCTCCGGCGTCCTCTGGACTTCCGGCGCTCCTGATTCGCCCCTCTCGAATCCCGTCGCGCAGCTCCTTGAGAACGGGAACTTTGCCGTCCATGAAGCCGGCGGCGGCGGGTCCGACGACTTCGCGTGGCAGAGCTTCGACTTCCCAGCGGATACTCATATTCCGGGTATGATTGTGGGGCAAAGGAGGCTGAAAAATGGGACCGATGTTAACATCGACATCACGGCGTCGACGAGCGATAGCGATCCGACTCCGGGCCGATTCGTCTACGGCCTCGATCTGCGGGGAGACCCGCAGTTGTTCATTTGGTCGGGGATGCAGCAATACTGGCGCGCGGGACCATGGAATGGCCGGTATTTCAGCGGTGTCCCGGAGATGGTGGACACAGCCAACGGACTCCTAAGGTTCGATGTCGAACCCAATCAGATGACCTACCTTCGCAGCGAGCAGTCTTCTGCCCTCTTGAGGTTCGTCATGCATTCCTCCGGCCGCCTACAACTCATTGTTTGGTTAGAAACTAGGCAATCTTGGAATACAATTTGGTATGCTCCCAAGGATATCTGCGATCCTTTGTCGTCCTGCGGCCCCAACGGCTATTGTCGCCAAATCATCACCCCACAATGCGTGTGCTTGCAGGGGTTTCACCCGAGTAATCCCAGGAATTGGCAACTCCGAGATGGGACAGGTGGTTGCCTGAGGACGACGCCTTTGGATTGCCGGAATGGGACCGACGGGTTCCTCACCCTGAGAAACACCAAACTACCAGATACCTCGAGATCGACGGTGAATGCAAGCTTGACTCTTGACCAGTGCAGATCTTCGTGCTTGAGCAATTGCGATTGCACAGCTTATGCTGCCTTAAACATCAGTGACAGTGGCAATGGCTGCATAACCTGGACAACCAATCTGACTGATATCACAGTGTATCAAAGTGCCGTAGGACAAGATCTTTATGTCAGGCTTGCGGCAGCTGATTTAGGTGCGTTCTTATCGACTTTTGAACAGATTGATTACAAGGTATGATGAAGAATAAATGTGAAACTTTGTACTTATACAATGAAGTTTATCTTCCAGCTTCTGAGCCTTCATCTGGTCGTCGTCGGAATCATTTCATGGTCGTCATTGTGGTTCTTTCCATGGCGATTGCCCTCCTTTCCGGTATTGCTTTCTGCCTTTGGAGGAGGAAGAAGAACAGAGGTACCACTGATCGATGGATAGTGTTTTAACTAGTTTCAATTTGTTCACACGATTACTCAGAGGCATTTATTCAGCACAGTTGTGTTATTTGTAATATGTAGGTGCTGATATTGTTGAAGAAACAGAAGAAAGGGACTTAGACCTACCATTATTTGACTTGGGCACAATTAGGAATGCCACCTGCAATTTCTCTTTTCAGAACAAGCTTGGCGAGGGAGGTTTTGGTCCGGTGTACAGGGTATGAACTATTATGACTAATTTTATAAGCAACAATTGTTTCATAAATCTTACTGTTGGCAGTGATAGAAATAATTAAGATGTCTGAAATGGCTGAGTGCAGGGTAAGATAGGGGAGGATCCAGAAATAGCTGTGAAGAGGTTGTCTAAGACATCGACACAAGGTTTGGATGAGTTCAAAAATGAGGTGACATTGATTGCAAAACTGCAGCACAGAAATCTTGTTCGACTTCTTGGTTGTTGCGTTCAAGAAGAGGAGAGGATATTAGTCTACGAATACATGCCTAATGGAAGCTTGGATGTCTTCTTATTTGGTTAGTAAATTCTTCTGTGCTCATTCCATTATGCATATATATATTTCCATTTGATTTAAGTCAAAATCATTTGAAAATCAAATCAGTTCCTTCTATATATTGAGTCCCTAGTTATGTGAAACCACAAGATATGAATAGTTTCTAGGTCTTAAGTGCCGGTAACCTCTTTTCAGATAAAAGAAAGCGAGAAGCTCAATGATAAATAATTCCTGAAATTTGGAAAATCTTGAGCTTAGGGATTGGTTTTTGGAATGTTTTTTTTGGTTATTTTATGTTGTTTCATATTGGTTGAGTTTTCATCTAAACTCAAATTAAATTGACCAAAAGCTTTCCCAAAATTCAGTTAACAAAACCAGATAGAATACTTATTTAAAAATCAATTTACATGCCTTTTTTTTTAAAGAACACATGCATAAAACTAGGAATTGAGTGAATATTTTGGAGATGACAGGAATTACATGGAAAACCTAGAATTCTGGTGGAATGCATGTAATCTACCACATTTTTGGCTCAAAAATGACAAGACCATAATTATTGACTGATTGTGCACTAAAATTTGAACTCTATCAACTTTTTAAGATTTTCCTTCCAATTTTTTTTTGTCAACAGAGGACAGTTAAGGGAACTTATTGAACTCTACTTGTAAACTCTTTTCAACAAGTGATCTAACAATCATTTTATTTAGTTACATGTCACCTTCCTTGCATTAGATATTCAAGAACTTGGTCAAATAGTAAATAATATATTACTTTTTATTCAGATGAAGTTAAAGGCACTTACCTGGATTGGCGAACACGATATAACATAATAGTTGGAATTGCTCGAGGACTTCTTTATCTTCATCATGATTCTAGATTTAGAATCATCCATCGGGATCTTAAAGCTAGTAATATTCTTCTTGACAAAGATATGCATCCCAAGATATCAGACTTTGGCATGGCTAGGATATTTGGAGGGGACGAATCAGAAGCGAATACTAGGAGAGTTGTTGGAACATAGTAAGTAATAGTAGTTGCGTTCATCTTTTACTTTATTATTCACAGTATATGATACAAGAAGAAATTAATATTTTTTTTACAATTATTATTGTAGTGGATATATGTCTCCCGAGTATATCATGGACGGAATCTTTTCAATGAAATCAGATGTGTTTAGTTTTGGTGTGTTGGTACTTGAGATCATAAGCGGCAAAAAGAATAGAAGAGTCTATCACACATTGCATCATTTGAATCTTCTAGGGCATGTGAGTACGAGAAACTTTGTTTTAGCCTTTATGTAAGTGTTCTTCCCTTATTATTATGATTCTAACTCCAATTGCTTTTTAGATATGGAACACATGGAAGGAAGGCAATTGCTTAGATTTTGTGGACAAAAATATCGGCGATTCTTTTCCCGAGGCTGAGGTCTTGAGGTGTACAAAGATTGGACTTTTATGCGTTCAAGAACGAGCAGAAGATAGACCGACAATACCTTCGGTGTTGACAATGTTGGGTAGCACCGGAGATATATCTCTCTTGCCGGAACCTAAGCAACCAGGTTTCTTTTCTAACCGACTCCCATTATCACAAATTTACTCATCATCATCAATGAGCAATCAGGACATATCATCTAGTAACAAAGTAACAATTACAAATATAGATGGTCGATAAGAGTTGGCCTTTTAAAAATGTACTATAATTGATAATGAAAGAATACATTGTATGAAAAATATAAGTGAAAGTTATTTTTTTTATTAAATGATTGACTTCTCCATCCAATTGTCGTGTTGACTTTGGCCATTTCTCCATCTTGCAATCAAGTTCCTTTAGTCAACCTGAAATTCCAAGTTTGACAAAGTCTTGGAAAAATAAGGGAAGTCCAAACATTCCAAATTTGTTCATTCAAAGGACTAGTACTTCTTGGGTTCGACCATGTCTGTTGTCTAGTCAAATCGTACCTTCCGTGCGAGGGTTGAGGTCAAACTTTACAGCTACGGTTGACTTTGATTCTCATAGATTCTTATTCCTAAAATAAATGCGGTCAATCCTCAATCTTGCATTGGTTGTTGCTTTCGAAAGAAAGACTTTTGGGAGAGGTACAATGAGGGATAATTTGTGGAAGTTGCGTGGTTAATTTACTTGGGTGTTTATGCCAACCTGGATGTTGGCGATTTATTAAATTAAGCACTCAGGTTTTTTAAATTCTCAAAAGGCGTAACAAAATTTGAAATTTATCAAATGGGATGATCCTGTCGCCGAGCGTAGTGGAGCCGCAACCGGATGATGGTGTAGCGATGAGTGACGTGGATGCCGACGAGACGTCCTCGCGCAGAATGACAGCGTCGTGGGGGGTGTCCTCCGACCGAATGGAAGTGGATCTCGCCTGGTGCAGGGCCAACCAACTGGAGGTGAACCTGCTGAGGAAGATGACCGTTAGCAACCTAGCCGGGAGACGTCCCGGCAAGGCACTCCGACGGTCAAGTCAGTACTCCGAGGAACAGTAGAAATAATGGAGCACTGGAAATGAGGAGCTTTGCGAGCGCGTGTATGCGTACCTGATAATGAGGAGGGGAGTGGCTTATAGAGTCGGGGAAAAGGACCAAGTATGACCTGTGTCAGGATCCTCTGACAGGGTCAGAAGATATGGTATGGTTATGTCGCTTTGAGTATGGCCTGTGTCAGGATCCTCTGACAGGTTCAGAAGATATGGTATGGTTATGTCGACTGTAACCATCCTTCTTTGTCGTATACTATTTGTCTTATGTGAGGACAAAGACAAGTTTCTGTAAGTCGGCGCCTGTCAGAGAGTGTCAGTTCGTACGAGTGGTGACAGCCTGTTACCTGCAGCTGGTGCAGGTATATTTTGTCCTTATCCCAGGGTGATTCCGAGAGAGTGCCCGAGTGGACATCCGGACGGCTCGCCCGGATGGGTATCAAGCATGAGCATAAAGGACTGCCGGGCGGATGCCCTCGGCTGAACGAGGCGTGTAAGCCTTAATGTGGCCGGGCGGATGCACTCGGCTGGACGAGGCGTGTAAGCCTTAATGTGGTCGGCTGGGTATGACCGGCCGAATGAACCGCTATATTTATTCTAACCGGCCGCCTTGAGTCCGACCGGCCGGCGAAGACCCTGGGCCCGGCCAGGATGTTTGTCGAATTGGCTGCCGTACAATGACGTGGACCTTGAAGCTGGCTAGGTCGTTTGCCACGTTGGCTGCCCGTATGGTGCCAACTATATGGCAGGATCAATAGCCTTCCCCTCGAGTCTAGTCGAAGGAGGCGATCAGTCCGACTGACTGGACCACAAGTGTGTACAACCATTCTGCGGCCGAGCGTTTTTTGCCCTATTAACATCTGGCCGGCTTAACACGATACTCAGCTGGTGGTGTATGACTGCCCCGTCTGGGCGGAAGAAGATCGTTAGTCGAGAGGGGCGTGGGCCGCCACGCACCCTTCTTTTTTTTAACGAGGCCGTCCGGCTGGACGAAGCATGATAGGGAAGCGTGGGCCGCCACGCATCCCCGACTAGCCATTGACATGATGAAGATGTCCGGGCGGATGAAGATTTTGACAGGAGGAACGTGGGCCGCCACGTCCTCGTAGTGTTAATGCGTCCGACCGGACGAATGTTGTTAGTCGATGAGAGATATGTTGAACACGTTTGGGCGGGGGAATGTTTGCCTTAAGTCGCAAGAAACGTGGAGTGTCACGCGCCCCCAGACGATTTTCTCGGGATAGCCCGAGTCAGTCAATTAATGGAGACGGGACATTCTAAGTCGAATGAGGTGATGTGATACGCCCGATGCGATCGGCACCATAACGGCATCACCTCAGCTTTAATGAACCGGGCCACGTGGCGCGCGCTGGTTGGCCGACCGGGATGCGATTTATCCCCATGATTACGAACTTTTAATGGCCATTAACGCGCGTAATTCTTTCCGCCACGCGGCAGCTTCCGACTGGCTGACACGACGACGCGCCCTGCTGCCGCAGCAGGCGACGTCAGCGGCTGCGGCGCGCCTTTTCGAGGCTGATCGTGGGACGACTCGTCGGCCTGGATGAGGCGATCTCCGTACACGTGGACCGCCATCGGACGGTCTCCCTTCTTCCAGCCTAGCTATAAATAGGCATCCACATTCGGCGAAACCCTCATTTGCTCCACTGTTTTCTTCTCTAACTCGGTGCTTCTCGCTCCTCGCCGCCGTCTTCGCGTGTCGCCGCCGGTATCGTGCTTCTGCGTCGGTTAATCTTTTCCGCCACCACCTACGGTCAGATTCTCCCTTTTCTTCCCTTTCTTTCTGTTCCATGGCTGCCTCGGCGTGGTATACCTCTGTCGAGTCTTCCCTTCACGACGAGACCGTCTCAGACCTCCGACTGGCCTACGACATCCCTGAGAACTACCACATTGCCGTTCCTACACAGGCTGACAGGCCACACAATCCCCCGTCTGGCTTCTTTGTGTTTTTCCGGGACCAACATATGTCTGGCCTGCGCTACCCTCTTCATCCCTTTATTGTAGACTTCTGTAACTTCTTCCATGTTCCCATCTTCCAGCTTTCTCCCAACGCCATTCGCATATTGTGTAACATAATAGTTCTCTTTACCCTTTATCGAGTCTCCCTCCGATCGGAGGTTCTGTATTTCTTTTATTACCCGAAGAAACAGGAGGTCGGGAACTTCTTTCTCCAAGCTCGGGCCAAATTATCCATAGTGGAGAATATTCCTTCCTCGAATAAGGGATGGAAAACTCATTTCTTCTTCATAAGCCCCCCGACCAGCCCTGGGTTCCCGATCGGATGGGTCGAAGACATGCCCCCTGTAGCTCCCTTACGAAACTTTAAATCCGACCCCTTATTTATAAGGGCTGCTTCTCTACTCGGTGGCCTACACTTCGACGGCATGAAACTTCTCAACGACGCCGTCTTGTACATATTTGGGCTAAGCCGAGTGCCTGCCGCCCTGCCCGGCACCTTCTGTAAGTCATTTTTTATTGCGCACTTCTTTCTCCCTAACTCAACATCTTCTGATTTTGCAGCCGAGATGATGTGGGAAGCGGCCCTCGATGAGGCCATTGGCCTGGATGATGAAGAATTAAACGCCCGGGCAGCTGAACAACTGCGTCTGCGCCAGGCCAGTCTGCCCGACCAACCTACGATTCCTGAGAGCGCGGAGCCCACCCCTCAGGATCCTTCTGCCCAACCAGCGACGACTGGTTCTAGGGAGCCGGTCGGCTCATCAAAATCTTCTGCCCCGGCAAAATCCTCCGGCAAGCAGAAGCTTCAGCCTTCCATGCAGAAGTCTCTGCCTTCCAAGCGGAAGGCCAGCGCTTCTATCCGTATTGAGGAGCCGACGGAAGTAGGCCGGTCCTCTTCTGAATCTCCCGACCCGGAACCTTTGCAGAGGCGCCCGAGGACTTCTGGGTCGGGCTCTCACTCTCAACCTGCAGAGCCAACTGCCAGCCCGGCTAGAGCGAGCCGGTCAGCTGACGCACCGGGTTCGTCTCGTTCGGGGGAGCGGCGTTCGCAGCCATGTGGCTATGGCGTATATCTTCCCTCGGTCGACCCAGCGACCCCCTTCGAAATCCAGCAGCGGCTTACCCTTTACGGGGAATTGGCGGACTGCTGGGAGCAGGGTATGAGGGAGGGGACTTCCCGACCCCCGATCCGACTGGCAGACCAATTCCTTCAGGATGCTACGCATGTAAGTCGGATGCTTTGATGCTTAATCACCTTGCTTCTTTCTAACCTTTTTATTGTAGTTTTGGGCCTCCTGCTCGAGCGTCGCCTATTCCCTGGTTATCAACACCAGGGGACGCCGAGCGGCCGAGCGGCAGCTCGCAGAGTTGGAGCTCCGCCAGGCGCACGCTAACTTACCGGCCGGCGAAGAGGGCACCGCTATTCTCCGCTCGGAGATACTGGACCTTAAGGAGAAACTCCGTTACGCCGAGGCGCGACTGACGGAGGAAATCACCCGAGCGGAGGCAGCCGAGCGGGCGTATGCCCGATCTTCCTCCCTGCACGCCACCCTTGAGCAGGAGAGGAAGAAGGCTTTGGCTATGCAGCGTCGTACCCGATCGGACCTCGACAAGAAGGCTGTCGAGGCCCAAGCCTTGAAGGCGAACTGGACAAAATGATGAAGTCTTCAGAGGAGCTCCGGATGACCCTGAACGAAAAAGAGCAGGAGCTGGCGACTCGGGAGTCGGACCTAAATGCCAAGGAGAAGGCTTTAGACGCCCGAG
>JAGFNQ010004396.1:0-25582 GCA_024364735.1 Boesenbergia rotunda | reverse complement strand
AGCTCTTTCCATGTTCATCCTCCAAAAGTAGTAAGCGCCTGAATGCAATTTCTGCACTATCTTGAAGGGTCCGCCCCACTGTGGTTGTAATTTGCTAACATCACCGACCGGCTTTATACGTTTCCAGACTAGGTCCCCGGCGTGAAACGAGCGCGGCAACACCTTCTGGTCGTACCTTTGTTTCATGCGCTGACGGTACGTGAACATCCGGGCGGCTGCTTTTTCCCCGGACTTCCTCTATGAGGTCAAGCTCTAAGCACCTTCTTTCCTCATTCCCTTCATCATAGCTTAACCGCCTGTCGGATTCACAGCCGACTCGACCGGCACCACCGCCTCGCTGCCATAGACTAGGTGAAAAGGCGTCTGCCCGGTCGCCTCTCGGGGTGTGGTTCTGCTCGCCCAAAGGACCCCGGGCAGCTGCTCTACCCAGTTGGTTCCTGCATGATCCAGCTTTGTTTTGAGCCCTCTCAAGATTTCCCGGTTGGCGACTTCTGCCTGGCCGTTGCTCTGTGGATACGCCACAGATGTAAAAGCCTGATGGATGCCGTATGCCGAGCACCATTCTTTGATTTTCTTCCCTTGAAACTGCCGACCGTTGTCAGAAACCAACTTGTGGGGGATCCCGTATCTGCATAGAATGTTTTGCGACAAGAACTTAATCACCGCCTGCTAAGTGATCCTAGCCAGTGCCTCTGCTTCCACCCATTTGGAGAAGTAATCCACCGCGACCAACAAGAACTTCTTCTGGGCGGGGGCGATCGGAAACGGACCTACAATATCCATGCCCCATTGGTCGAACGGGCAAGAGACAGCAGATGTCTTCATTTCTTCGGTTGGCCGGTGTGGCAGCACTGGTGTTTCTGACATGAATGCATGTTGCGGCCAACCGGTCGGCATCCTTCTGTAAAGTTGGCCAATAATACCCGGCCAACAGAGCCTTCCGGGCGGTGGCTCTACCTCCTGAATGATTACTGCAGACCCCCATATGGACCTCTCGGAGCACATAATCTGCGTCTTCACTGCTAAGGCATTTGAGCAATGGCCGGGCGTGAGCCCGTTATAGAGGACATCTCCGACCATAGTGTATTGCGCGGCTCTCTTTCTGAACAGCCGAGCCTCCTCCCGGTCGGATGGTACTTCTCCCCTGGTCAAGAATGCAATCAATGGAGTTCTCCAATCAGTCTCCAATTCGATTTCTGCTTGCTGCTCGATTTGCATGACGAATAAAGCATGGCAGGCCGGCCGAGGGATCACCAAGCTCCGACTGCGCTAGCTAATTTGGCTAGCTCATCCGCTTTCATGTTGCTCTCCCGAGGATCTTCTGCAAGAGTACCTCCCTGAAACCCGCCTTCAGCTGTTCATAGGCATGATGTACTCTTGCAGCCGGTCGCTGTTGACTTCGAAATTACCGGCCAGTTGTTGTATAGCAAGTTGCGAATCTGAGTATAGCCATACCCGGGTGGCGCCGACATGCCGGGCGGCTTGTAGACCGGCTAGAAGTGCTTCATATTCAGCTTCATTATTCGTCGCCTTGTGTTCTAATCGCACGGACAGGTGTAACCGTTCTTCTTCGGGAGAAACCATGAGAACGCCGATTCCGCTTCCTTGCCGAGAGGATGCCCCATCAACGTACACCTTCCATACGCCCTCGGCCTCATCGGGGTGCAATTCCGTGAGAAAATCGGCTAAGGCTTGCGCCTTGATAGCCGGCCGGGGTTGGTATTGTATGTCATACTCGCTCAGCTCAGTTGTCCACTTGACTAGCCGCCCTGAGGCGTCCGGGTTTGTGAGCACCCGACCCAAATTACTGTTAGTCAATACAGTAATTGGGTGAGATAAGAAATACGGTCTGAGTCGTCGGGCGGCTAAGAACAGTATGTAGCCCAATTTTTCGAGTGTCGTGTACCGACACTCGGCTCCTTTAAATAAGTGAGCAAAGAAGTACACCGGCTTCTGCTCAGTTTTTTCTTGCCGGACCAACACCATGCTGCCCGAGTCGGAGGAGGCTGCCAAGTATACATATAAATTCTCATTCGGCTCCGGTCGGGCGAGTGTCGGTAGCTCCGACAGATAAGCTTTCAGCTCCTCGAAGGCCTTGTCACATTCTTCGTCCCACTGAAATTTGGTGGCCCGGCGTAATGTCTTGAAGAATGGCAGACCCCGTTCGGCGGATCGGGAAATGAATCTGGACAGGGCGGTTATCCGCCCGGTCAGCCGCTGAGCTTCCTTGAGATTTCGCGGGGCCGGCATCTCTAGAATGGCCTTTACTTTGCCCGGGTTTGCTTCGATTCCTCGCTCGGTGACTATATAACCGAGGAACTTCCCGCTCCGAGCCCCGAATAAACATTTGGCCGGATTAAGCTTCAGGCCAAACCGCCGCAGCGTTTGGCAAGTTTCTTCAATGTCGGGGATTAGTTCTTCCGCCCGGGCAGTCTTGATCAGAATATCGTCGACGTATACTTCGACGTTACGCCCCATTTGCGACCGGAACACCTTGTTCATCATTCTTTGGTAGGTGGCGCCCGCATTCTTGAGGCCGAACGGCATGACGGTGTAGCAGTAGGTGCCGTCAGCCGTGACAAAGCTAACCTTCTCCTGGTCGGCCGCAGCCAGTGGGACTTGGTGGTATCCCTGGTACGCATCCAGCATCGATATGAACTCGCTGCCAGCCGTCGAGTCTACCATTTGATCGATCCGTGGAAGTGGGTAGCAATCTTTTGGGCATGCACGGTTGAGGTCTCGGAAATCAATGCATACCCGCCACTTGTCGTTGGGTTTGGACACCAGCACCACATTCGCCAGCCAGGCTGGGAATTGAACTTCACGGATGTGTCCTGCTTCCAGCAGTCTTTCTACTTCCGCCCGGATGACTTGATTCTGCGCGGCGCTGCGATCTCTTTTCCGTTGCTTGACCGGCCGCGCGCCCGGGTAAACATGGAGCTGGTGTTCGGCGACTTCCGGTCGGACCCCCTTCAAATCTTTCGCCGACCAGGCGAATACGTCTTGATTTCGAGCGAGGGCGTCGATTAGAGATTGCTTCAGCTCCTCCGGAAGTCCTGCAGCAATTTGTATCTTGGTATCTTCCCTACCGGGCAAAAGTTGTACCTCCTCTTTGTCCTCCCGCAATTCTGTCCAAGGGGAGGCTTGCACCATGTTGCAGCCGCTACCTGTCCGCCTTGCCTTTTGTCCTCCCGAGCGGACATCATCAGCATAGCAGCGCCGGGCCACGGTCTGATTGCCCTTCACCTCGCCGACTTTGTCGCCGACCGGAAACTTCACCTTGAGGTAGTAGGTGGAGACTACCGCTTTAAACTCGTTGAGAGCCGGTCGACCGATAATTGCGTTGTAGGCAGCTGGGGCATCCACAATCAGAAATGTGGTCCATCGTGTTCTCTTGAGTGGCTCCTCTCCAAGTGAGACGGCCAGCCGTATCTGTCCGATCGGCTGTACTTCGTTTCCCGTAAATCCGAACAGGGGAGTAGCCACCAACTCTAGCTGCGATAATTCAATTTGCAGTTGATCGAAAGCTCGTTTATATAAAATGTTTACCGAGCTGCCGGTGTCCACAATGGTGCGGTGGACTTCGTAGTTGGCGATGACAGCCGTGATGACCAACGGGTCATCGTGCGGCACCTCCAATCCTTGCAAATCCTGCGGCCCCCAGCTGATTTGGGGCCCTTGAGCTTGAGAGGTGCTGACTCCGACCTGGTGAATTTCCAGTCGGCGCACCTGCGTCTTTCTGGCTAGGTTGGAGTCGCCGCCGGTCGGACCGCCGGAAATCACATTGACGCCTCCTCGGACGGCGTTCTGGTGATTAGCTTGATCTTCGTCAAGTTCCTCCACCTCTTCCTGCTCGGGCCGAGGAAACAATTGCCGGGCGGCGGGGGCATCCCGCCTTTGTCCTTGTTGGACTGTGGCACCCTGACCACGCCCGCGTCCCTGCGGGGTTTGTCGTCCTTGACCCCTGCCGAGTGGGGTCCGAGCTCTGCCGCCTGCTCGGCAGTCCTCCGTGTTGTGCGTATTGCACTGGTGAAACGCACAATACGGTGCCCATCTGTTGGGCCAATTCCCCTGTGCTACCTGCACTTGCTGGGGTCTCATTCCGGGCCGATCGGCCGGTCGAGGACTGCGAATCGGTCCTCCTGGCGATTTGTTATGTTGAGGTGCGGGCTGTGGGCTAACCATTACTTCCTTCCTCCGGGCGGCTTGCGCTTCCTCTACATTGATATACTTGACAGCCTTCCCGAGCAGGCTGTCGAAATCCTTCGGTGGTTTCCTGATCAGGGATCGGAAGAAATCACCCTCTTGGAGCCCTTGTGAGAAGGCGGTGACCAGTACTTCAGGTGTGGTGTTGGGCACCTCTATAGCTACTCCATTGAACCTCTGGATGTAGGCCCGGAGTGACTCTTTCGGACCCTGCTTCAGAGCGAACAAATTGAGGCTGGTCTTATGGTGCCTCCGACTGCTTGCAAAATGTTGCAGAAATAGCCGCTTTACCTCTGCAAAACTCCCAACTGATCCACCCGGGAGCCCGCCAAACCATCGTTGAGCCTGCCCGGAGAGGGTTGTCAGGAAAGCGCGGCATTTGACGCCCTCCGGGTATTGGTGCAACTGGGCAGAGCTTTCAAATTTCATGACGTGCTCCTCGGGGTCACTGGCCCCCGAGTACTCTGGCATGGTGAAGAATCGTAGATTCTTGGGAACGGGATCCCCAAGAATTTGTGAGGAGAAAGGGCTGCGAGTCGGACAGGCCGCGGCGGGGTCAGCTAACCCTTTCCCTTTATCTGGGCGTGTCTGGTGCGCCAGGCTGGACGCTGAAGCTTCGGTCGGGGCTGAGTGGGCCTCGTTTCGGAAAAGTGCTCGGGGAAAATTAGGAGCGCGGGGATCGGGCTGAGCAGCCATACCTTCTGAATTTCCCCGTACAGAGGGCCCAGGGGGCCGGGCCCCTTGACTACCGGTTGGCGGATGCGATTGTTGTGCCTTCTGTGTCCGGACAGCCATCAGCATTTCATATTCTTCTGGCGAAAGAGTAACCGTCAGTGGATTGGGGTTTTCCATTCTTCGCTCTCGATCAGGCAGAAGGCCCTCCTTCTAGCGCCAAATTTGATCCTGTCGCCGAGCGTAGTGGAGCCGCAACCGGATGACGGTGTAGCGATGAGTGACGTGGATGCCGACGAGACGTCCTCGCGCAGAATGACAGCGTCGTGGGGGGTGTCCTCCGACCGAATGGAAGTGGATCTCGCCTGGTGCAGGGCCAACCAACTGGAGGTGAACCTGCTGAGGAAGATGACCGTTAGCAACCTAGCCGGGAGACGTCCCGGCAAGGCACTCCGACGGTCAAGTCAGTACTCCGAGGAACAGTAGAAATAATGGAGCACTGGAAATGAGGAGCTTTGCGAGCGCGTGTATGCGTACCTGATAATGAGGAGGGGAGTGGCTTATATAGCCGGGGAAAAGGACCAAGTATGGCCTGTGTCAGGATCCTCTGACAGAGTCAGAAGATATGGTATGGTTATGTCGCTTTGAGTATGGCCTGTGTCAGGATCCTCTGACAGGTTCAGAAGATATGGTATGGTTATGTCGACTGTAACCATCCTTCTTTGTCGTATACTATTTGTCTTATGTGAGGACAAAGACAAGTTTCTGTAAGTCGGCGCCTGTCAGAGAGTGTCAGTTCGTACGAGTGGTGACAGCCTGTTACCTGCAGCTGGTGCAGGTATATTTTGTCCTTATCCCAGGGTGATTCCGAGAGAGTGCCCGAGTGGACATCCGGACGGCTCGCCCGGATGGGTATCAAGCATGAGCATAAAGGACTGCCGGGCGGATGCCCTCGGCTGAACGAGACGTGTAAGCCTTAATGTGGCCGGGCGGATGCACTCGGCTGGACGAGGCGTGTAAGCCTTAATGTGGTCGGCCGGGTATGACCGGCCGAATGAACCGCTATATTTATTCTAACCGGCCGCCTTGAGTCCGACCGGCCGGCGAAGACCCTGGGCCCGGCCAGGATGTTTGTCGAGTTGGCTGCCGTACAATGACGTGGACCTTGAAGCTGGCTAGGTCGTTTGCCACGTTGGCTGCCCGTATGGTGCCAACTATATGGCAGGATCATGGGATATTTAGGGACTGTTTGGTTTGTTTTATTTTTTATTTTTATTTTTTAGAAAATCATATTTTTTTTATTTTTTTGAGAATGATTTTATTTTATTCTTTAATTTTTCAGAAAACACTATATCGTTTTTTAGAAAATAAATCTGGAAAATATAAATCAAATACGTTTTCTGGAATATCACATTTTTTATGAAAAATAAAAATAGAAAACAAGTAAATCAAACGCTCCCTTAGTTTGTCGATCCTATTTGACTCAATCAACTCACTCGAATTGAGCATCTTGCCGGTTGTGGTAGAAGGTGAAGGAAGCCCCACGGATCGGTTAAGATGGTTAATACATGTGGTTGGAATAGGTTAGGGATCGATTTTCAATATTTGCAAAATGCATTGCAGAACACTTGATTTTCCATTTATCCCTCTTCTAGAAAGCATGGGACAGTTGTGGAGGGATTCTTGGGATCAAAATTATCATCTTTTACTGTAATAGAAAAATATCAACCAAGTAACGTTGAATCTGGAATGACCGATTCAGTCATATGAAAATTTTCTATTAGTCGTCAGGATAAATAAAAAAGCGTTCGCAGTGAATGGTTCAGAAGTCTAACATCCCATAGTCGTGTGTCCTATTTGAAAGAATTTTTTTTTATAAAATTCGTCATAATTGAGATCGAATTGTAGATATTTGAAAGATAATTAATCGTCTTTTCACTAAATCGACATTTTTACCGTAACAAAAGATGAAGGACAAAGAGGATGAGGTTATTGATAGAGTGAATACTCTAAGTAAATAGTAAAAAAATATTTTCACTCTTTTGAAGTCATTTTTTCCTTAAAAAATGCTTATCATAAGTTAAAAGAATTTTTTCTATTGATTATGATTTCTATTTCATCGATGACTTAAAAAAATTGTAAAATATGTTTTTTTTTGTTTTTTTTTAAAAATCAATGGAGCCTAAGGGTGTGTTTAATAGGGCAGAATCAAATTGCTCCGTATAATTATAATATTTAGATAGATAATTTAAAGTTGAATCACCTATTTGAGGGAGGAGATTATGTTCCATCCATTTTATATCTTGAAAATTTGCATTGTCCTATCAAAATATAATATTCGTTTAAAGTTATCATCTAACAATCAAAAATGAAAATGAACAAAACAAGTCCCTAAATAAGACATGCTAATCTTTTTACTAACCAGCATACGTGAGAATTAGAAATTATCAAAAGGCATACTGAGGGTTCCTTTTTACCAAATGGTGCATCAAATTTAGTGATCTTTCTCTTATACCCTTCCCGCCAAGAATTTTCTGCCGCTTTCTCTTTCTCAATTAGAATTTCAAGACATTTGAACCCGCTTTTTTAGACTTTTCAATTTAAAATAATATATTATGAGAATCGGCTAAAAAAATGTAAGATAAATAAAGAAAAAATATTTCAGTATGATTTCAGAAATATAAAGAGATGTTTCTTTATATTTGATTAATATAAATTAATATATTAATAAATATATTGATATATAAAAAAACCTATCATAACACATGATTTCATTTTTTTCATTTTAAAAATATTTTTTATAATATTTAATCATGATTTATTAAATTAATTATTTATAGGGTAATCTTTTATATAATTCTACAAGTTATGACAAAATCCTCTCATTTTATTGAAATATTCAAGTATGATCAAAACATGCTTACATTTGTTTAAACTTGAAACAAGAAGGTTCCATTTGGATACTACCTAAATACACAATGCATAGTAAAATTGGATTCCTTGCAGACCATCAACTCATATTTTCAGAATTTGTTACAATAGGACTTTTGTAGGTTCAATAGTGGGTTTCCACCGAAACCTACTGATGGACCTAGGATATTTGAATTTCTCAATACTCGATATCACTAGTTAGAGTTGAGGTAGGAGATGGTATTTGTGATGTCTAAACTTAGTCCTAATGAATATCAATTAGGTTCTTATACCGTATCAGTTGGCACAAAACGATATAGCAAAAATGCAGAATTATAGCTTGTTTTGGTAAATCCTCCTTATCTTTTTAATTTTGCTCATAAATATATTTTATTATCTATTTTAATTATTTTTTACATTTATAAATGTTATTTATATTTGAATTATATTCATTTATTATATTTTTAATAAATATAAATGGTATGTATTAATTAATATTATATATTTCTTTCTCTCTCTATAATTTCTTATATATAAAATTTATAAATATAAAAAATAATTAAAATAGATAATAAAATATATTTATGAGCAAAATTAAAGAGATAAGGATGATTTATAAAATAAGCTATGATTCTGCATTTTTGCTGTATCGTTCTATGTCAACTGATACGGTATGAGAACATAATTGATATTCATTAGGACTAAGTTTAAACACCACAAATACTATCTCCTATCTCAACTCTAACTAGTGATATCGAGTATTGAAAAATCCAAATATCCTAGGTCCATCAGTGGGTTTCGGTGGAAACCCACTGATGGACCTACAAAAGTTCTATTCCAATAAATTTTGAAAATATGAGTTGATGGTCTGCAAGGAACCCAATTTTGCTATGCATTGTGTATTTAGGTAGTATCTAGATGGAACTTTCTTATTTCAAGTTTAAACAAATGTAAGCATGTGTTGATCATACCTGAATATTTCAATAAAATGAAAGGATTTTATCACAACTTGTAGAATTATATAAAAGATTACCCTATAAATAATTAATTTAATAAATCATGATTAAATATTATAAAAAATATTTTTAAAATAAAAAAAAATTGAGTCCACGTTGGGCTTGAAATCTTAAATCAAAGATTTCAGGCCTACGTTGGGCCTGAAGTCAAGTGACTTCAGGCCTAGACTTCAGGTCATGCGCGAAATCATGTGTCGTGATAGGTTTTTATATATTAATATATTTATTAATATATTATTTAATATATTAATTTATATTAATTAAATATAAAGAAACATTTTTTTATATTTCTGAAATCATGCTAAAATATTTTTTCTTTGTTTATCTTACGTTTTTTATTCGATTCCTACAATATATTATTTTAAATTGAAAAGTCTGAAAAAGCGAGTTCAGATGTCTCGGAATTCTCTATTCTAACTGAGAAAGAGAAAACGATAGAGAATTCTTGGCGGGGGCGGTATAAGAGGAAGATCACTAAATTTGATGCGTCCTTTGGTAAAAAGGAAACTTCAATACGCCTTTTGGTAATTCCTAATTCTCACGTGCACCGTTTGGTAAAAAGTGGAAGTTAGATTGACCAATCTAGCCAATCGGAAAGATGGTGTCGAGCATGCCGAGTGCATCAATAGACTGGGTAGACCTAGTGGAGTAGCAAATCAGTCGAGCTACTTAGGTCAAGCTTAGTGGGTTTGAGCATGTCCAAGTAGTCAAATTGGGCAAGCTGATTAGGTTGGTTGGGTTTGCGTAGATCAGACTGATTTAGAGAGGCTTGGCTATTGAGCTAGGTAGGTTGGGCAAAATGATTAGGCTGAGCAAATGGTTAGTGTCAAACATGCCAATTGAGTCGAGCAACACGAATTGACTCTTAGGCAAAGGGTGGACCAAGTCAAGCGCACCAATTAGACCAAGGCAAGTCAAGTGGACCATTTGAGAGACTATTATCGATTCGAGCGAAGTTGAGTGAACTGATCATCAATTCGAGCAAGTTTAGTGAACTGAACCTGCCAGGCGCTCGGCTAATTAAGGCCTGATGCAAACCTTACGGAAACACCTCTACAGACTCTTGTTAAAACTTGTTTAGCATGATCACCTTGTTCGTGAAAAATGCCATCAGGGTTGAACATCAAGAAGACGAAGAAATGGCTTCAACTGGTCCATATAGTCCGACCAGAACATCAGTTTACAACAAGATGTGCAGTAAATGCCAATGGAACATACCAAACAATAGGGTACAAACTAAAACTGCAGTCAATTGCTGTCTTACTAAGATAAACACACAACAATCTGAGTTCGATATCTGAAATTTCATATGGTACATTAGTGAAGCATAGCGAAAGAATCATGGAAGAGAAATCGATATTAGTGGCCAGACAACTAAAGGGCATCAACCAGTTCATCTTCCGAAGTTGCAAGCAGCTTTGCAGATTGCAGACTGGCACAATTTCATCCTGTAACTTGATCGTGGAAAGGCCCGAAGGAGAGAAGCATGCTAACCATGAGGTTACAAAGGCATACAATAGTTGTGAACTCATGAGGACCATTTTGGTATGTGGTTTAATTCCCATCTCTTTGAGACATCCATTAGGCCTGAAAAAAAATGTCACAAATACAAGCATTGTTCTAAAATGAAAAGGCAAGTTATACGTTCCAGACGTTGCATTCTAAATATCTTCTGCATTTATGCTTCCAACTAGCACAATAAAAGCATCTGCGCATAAGAGTTAACTAACTATTAAAAATAAAATGTCTGTGACTAGAAAACATGAATTGACTTAGAATGATTACTCAGAATTGGCAAAAGTTTATCAGTTTGCATTTGGTTTTCATCAGCATGGGAGCAAACAGTAATGAAATAACCATTATGGTAATGAAAATAATTAAAAAAAATGAGTTTTATCAATGGAAGTGTGGCATTTCTAATCCAGATAAATAAATGCAAAAAGTGCATCTAATGAAACACTTTTATCCCTAATTTCATTCATTCAATCTGTTTCCCTTACAATTAGTTGATATAGTTACTTTCTATCAAAGTCATTCTAAATCTGAAAGAGAATATGAGTGCAGCAGAATGCCAGTATGTTATCAAAATAAATTCAGAGGAATGCAGTAAATAAGAGTTTACAATTTGATGATCCATAAAAACAGTGTACTGATTACTGATTATGGTCGTTGGCACAAATCTGAATAAATACAATCTACCCAGCTAAGGAAGCATGTTGGACAAGGACATATTGTAGAGTGAAGTAAAGAATACATATAATGCATCATTTTTATCTCCAATTTCTTATTCTATTTCCCTTCATTCCATCAGTTTCTTTTGATCCTAAATAAAACCTTATAGGTCTATTGCTGATTAGATTGTTATGCATAGATTGCATTTTCAGTCCAAATGTTTAAAATAAAAATGGATGCATGATATATATTAAAGGCCAACAATGAATGATAAAATTCTTATTTTATTTTTTTTAGTTGGCACCAGATATCCAATTTACGCCGACTAATCCTGAGGGTGACTGATCGGACCCCACTAAAGTTTCTCACCGACCATTAGGATAAATCGAGAAGCACTCGCAGTGGGCGATCCATCAGTCCAACGTTTTTAGGTCAATCACCCATTAAGGGAAAGTGATAAAATTCCTATTGAACACAGTTATTGTGATTCAAATATGTATGCTCATAGAACTAATTCAGCAAAATAATGGTTAGGACATTGCAAGTACACTGATTAATAATTATGATTTTTAACAAATCACATAAAGCAAAACAGTAAAGAATGCATTTGTAGGAGGTCATGGATGCGTTGAACTGGTCCAAACTTAAATACAGTAGCATAATCTCAACAGACAAGACAACAAAATCAAGGAAAATAATGAACAACCAAAAGCACATATGGACTCTTACAGATATGCAGAATGCACCTGCATATGTTTTCAACAGATGCATAAAGGATCAGGTAACTTCGTTTGCTTCTCCAAATCACTTTCAGTTATTGCAAATTTAATTATGTGTGAGAGTATCATGCAACTTTAACCTAGAACATCAATGCCAAGAAGGAACTTGTTTTTTACCTGTAAAGCACAAAATTTGTAGGCTTTGAAGACTCAGAAAGAGTTCATCTCAAGACAGTAAATCCTCCCCTTCATGAGCATCATGGTTGCTGTTCTGTATGGCTCCTCAAAGCATTCTGAGATCCAGCAACTATCTGAGAAGTCATTGGAAACTGTGATGCTACTGCCCACATCCCTTGACCGTTCATTGCTTGGTTTGATAGCCAACAGGGTCGCACCCTTCAGCACCAACCCACAGGACAACTCGAGCTGGTGCGCATACCATAGACGCATGCTTAGTGCAGGCAAAAGGGTACGCTGTGAGCTCCCGGAAGCCACCAGCGGTTTTAACCTTAGTTCTTGCAGCTGCTTCCGGTCCATAGTCAGCACCCCCTGCCCGTCAGCATCAGTCAAAATCAAGGACTCCAAAGGTTCATGGTCGACCACAATGGGATGGAGAAGATAATGCCGTGCCGATGCAGCAATCAACGAACTAATAGTCCACACCACCCTCAGCTTCAAGCTTCCGTTGGTGTAGAATGACTCTGGAATGCTCTCATACTCATCACCTCCATAAGCGTCGTCAGAGTTAGGATTGAGGTTCGTCGATTTGCGGGAGTTAGAGGATGCAGAGGCCACGGAGGAGGCGCCGAGAATGACGCAGCTACGGATGGTAGATCCGAACTCGGCTTTCCACTTCAAGAGGACGCCGCCATTTTTGCCAAGCTCACCGTCCGGAAGGTCGATACGGAGGCGCCGGATTTCCCTGAAGTTCTTCAACACCTCGCTCGGCGAGTGGTGGGCGACGTCGGATGACGCCGACGAGGAAGAGGAGGACGAAGGTGACGACGCCCTGGAGACAGAAGCAGACGCGGGGGAGAGGATCTGTCCGAGGGACTGGAACGGCTTGACGAGGCCACCGAGGACGAGACGCGCGAGGTGGGATATAACGCTTCGGGGCTTCTGGTTCAGAACGGCGTTGGGCAAGGGGCAGTGGTCGTCGGAGATGACGCAGTCAACCCGGACGACGACGTCGTCGACGAGGGGAACCACGGCGTGGAACCGGCGCGACACGACGCAGCACCGCCCCAGCTGCTTGATGTCGCCGACCAGATTGAAGATCAAAAGAAGCACCGAGTCCGGAATCTGGTCGAAGTGGTCGATCGCCTCCTCCCCCGACTCTGCCGCCGCATCCGAACAGCGTGCCCGTAACAAGTCCAGATCCGCCCAGGCAGGGCGCCAGAAGAAGACATCAGATCGGAAAAAATCGCCGAAATTCCTCACGAGAAGATCGAAAACCCTAGAGAGGTTCCACGAGGCGATCAGAGGTTCCCCGAAGCAAAGGAGAGGGGATTGAAGAAGACTATCAAGGAAGAAGTAATAGAAAATTGCAATTTGCCCCACATTTCACTGTAATTTCCAAATCACCCTTCGAAATTTTCATAATTATATAGTATGCTCCCATGGTTTATTTTCATATTGAACCTCAAAATTTTTAATAGTAACAGTGGAGCCCTACACATTTACCTATTTTATACCCAAAGTATTTTTTGTTAAGATTCAAACGAGTTAGAGTGGAGGGGTAAATAGATCCAATCGTTTCATCTCTCTCTTGTGCTCATCGTTTGAATTCGTAGTAAAAATCTTAATTCAAACTTGACGTCATATAAAAAATTTTAGAATTTTACTTGATATCGATCTCCTTGAGACAATTAATTCAAGGATTCATAGCTCTCACTGCACTATGAAAATCTGCTTTTCAGATATCTTTCGGAGGCAGAAAAACTTTTACAACCTTGTTCTTACAAGAACACAACAAGAAAGACAAATACAAAAATAAATGAAAGTAAAATAAACTTTATATAAGAAATCTTTGTGGGATTGTTGTAATCGGTAGAGGAGGGGGGGGGGTGAATAGCGATTACGTAAAATTTTTCGGAAAAAATCAAAACCAGCAGAAGAAACAAAAATCACAATGCTAATAAGTTTTCTTTTTTACTTGGTTCGGAGTCTTTGACGACTCCTACTCCAAGGCCCATGGTCCTTGACCGTTTTTGTTGGGCAATTCTATAAGTCGCAAAAGTATGACAGATATTTAAGTTGAGTACAGAATTTGAACAACGAAATAAACAATATCGATGACACCGAAAAGGATTGTAGACTATCTTGGACGACGTGTCGACGATCTTGATCGTTTGCAGTGCGGACGAACTCGAGCACGGAAGAATTCTGAAGAGTGTTGGCGTGCTTGAGTTTCAAGAAAGCTTCTTTGCGTTGGAATGAATTGATGCTGGAAAGCAAGGGTTGAAGCCCCTTATATATAGGGTTCTTGGGCACCTGAGGCTTATGGGGTGCCTGACACGTGTCGCGGATCCGGCGTGTCCCTATTTGCAGACTCGGCCAAAATCCTATCTTCTGCTCTTGGGAGCCTGGGTTCCTTGGGGCGCCTGAGTTGCTGACATGGCAACTTGCCAACTCAGCCAAAACTCACCCGCTGGAAAAAGCCATTTGGGGCGCCTGATAACTATCAGGCGGCTGGCTTCCCGGGCGCCTGACTCCTCTCAGGCGCCTGGGATGCAGTGGTAAAGAACTCTTCACTCATGCAACCAGGGTTAGTCCAAAAACAATATATAATATAAATAATTGAAATGAATCACAGCCGAAGCTGTCTTGGTTCTGACTTTGGATTTCAAAGTGAAACCCTAGGTCGAACCGACGCCTACTGTTCCCTCTTCCATGGAACGCGTCCTTACCTACTCCTCTCAGGAGAAGTTACCTTTTGCCAACCGGTTCCTCCGGTTGGACATTTGCTCGACCTCCAAGATTGCCAGATCTCGAGACGTCAATTCCTCGACCCGCCTCTACTTCTATCTGCAACTCTCACTCGGCTAAGACTTCTGCCCAATCTTCCGGATCAGGACTTCGTTGCCCAGTCCATGACCATAACTTCTTACCCAACCCTCGGCCAGGTCTTCTTGCCCAGTCCTCGACTAGGACTTGTTGCTCAACCCTGCAGGTTAAGACTTCGTGCCTAGGTGAACTAGGCCTTGTTGGAACGGGTTGGATAGGCCAGAGGGGGTGAATAGACAGAAAAAAAATGAAAGTGGAGACACTCGTTTTAAAAAAAGAAACTTGGTCGCAACTGAGAACGTTGCTTCCAAGGCAGTGGACGCTCAATAAAAATCTCTTGTGGCGGTGAAGCCTTACAAAAATAGCACGCTAGACTTTTAGAGAGTTTACAAGAATGAATTCATTGAATGATTGAAAAAGCTGAAACTCTAAGCCTATTTATAGCCTAAGAGAATAAATCTGGATTGTTGATTATTGAGGAATTTTCTCTTGGCCGTTGATCCATAGATATAATCTGAACGGTTGATCTTGGATGGGATTAAACTGCATCCATTGGATTTGATTAAAGGATAAGGTTTTATCCTTTAAGACTTTTTCTTCTGCTCTAGACTTCGCTGTTGTAATCTTCAAGTAGTAACATCGACAGTTGCATGTTGTCATCACCAACTATCACAAGTGGTAACCATGGTAACATATTTTAAGTGAGGTCTTGGGATCGAGTCTTTTTAGCAGTAATTAAATTCATCATTTTTTGAGCGCCTTGTTTGACATGGTCAAACTGACCAGTCTTTTGGTTCTTCGTCTTCTGGGTGATTTTCGGCCAACCGAAGTTAGGCTCACCCGAACCCGACTCCGGTCTTTCGCCCCTCGAGCGTCCTTCCTCTCGGCCTCGTCCCTCGGATGTTGCGTGCATCCTTCTCGCTCCACCGGCATACTCTTCCGCAGCTTCTGCGCCCCTCGGATTGTACCGAGCCCGTCGGCTCACTTCCCCACACAATTTTTCTCATCCGCTACGTCTTACGCTCGACTTCCTCCGTACCTAAGCTCCTGCACACTTAGCAGAGGGATTAAACATACCAGGACCTAACTTAAATCGGTTGATCACATCAAAATCAACCAGGGGTACTTACAGACTTTCTTGCACACTTGGTAGATCCATTAGATAACAACATATACTTAACTTTGAACCCTTTGCCATTATCAGCTTCGATCTGGTGCTTCCGACACTAACAATCTCCCCCTTTTTGATTTTTGGCAACCTGTTCAAAAGTTAAGTTAAAACTGAAAACATAATAATTATGTAGTAGAAAAGAAAGAACAGGTAGATTTTCTATCTCCCCCTTAATCAGTTCTCTCCTCTTTTTCTTTAGAATTTTATTTTTGAAACTTACTTAGCAGAAATTCGAAACATTGCATAAGACTTCCTTTTAATTTGAAAATCTCCCCTTGAAGCTTTTGAAAATATACAATTTTTTGAATGTTTTTCCAGAAAGATTTTGAAAACTTTGAGAAAAACAAGTTTTGAAAGAATTTCCAACAGAATTTTCTGAATCGAATTGTATTTTCTAAAGAATCACTTTTCGGGGGAAAAAGATTCTTTTTCAAAGAAAAGTTTGAGTAATGAACTGAAAAGATTATTTTGTGGAAAAAATAATTTTAACTTAATTTTTTCAAAACTTGGTTTTTTTCGAAGAATATTTTTGAAAATAATTTTGAAACTTAATTTTTTCAAAACCAAGGAAAAAAATTGAACTTGATTTTTTTCAAAACCAAGGAAAAAAATTACTTAACTTGGAAAAATTATTTTAACTTGACCTTTTCTTCTCTCCCCCTTTGCCATATATCAAAAAAATGAAAAAAAACTGATTGGCATGACAACGACAGTTATGTATCAGAGCCTACTTGACTTATAAGAATGATAAAGGAAATTGCAGCAAGTAATTGAATTAATCTAAGTTTGACTCAAGTACCAAATTTTGAATCCAGTTAACATACTAGTGAGTCTAAGTATGAAAAACCTTTTTACAAAGAATAGATCAACATAGCCTCTTTCGGTCCATGTCTAACCCAATTAGCTATTTATTAACTGTTATATAACAGCAGCTTTCACTAGGGTTAGTCAAGTTAGGTAGTCTGATTAAGTTAGATTTTCTAAGCTTGAATACTTAACTTGATTGCTGTTCAAATGTATTTATTGCCCCAGCTGCTCTTGATGCACTGACTTAAAGCATCTTGAGTCAAGACATAGACCTAAGCATCTCAACCCAATCTAGGTTATCAATCAAAGTACCCTAATGTGCTTGTGAGATGCTGACTTCTAGATCTATAGGAGCATGCAATTCTAGGGTTAAGTCCTAAGTTAGGTCCATTGCGTAGAAAAACCCTAGGTTTGAAGGGGATAATTTTAAGAAAACTAAGTCAGAAAACTTTTAATAATCAAAACTTAGTTGAAAAATAAGAAAAAAATGGTTTTTCTTAAAGCAATATAATTTTTTTTTGAGAAATTTAAGAAAAGAACCGGTAAACACAATCCTATTCTACTAAGCACATTCCTAATGATAATCAACTCAGAGTGCATAAATCTAAAGTAGATGATTAGGTCAATTTTTACAAACACGGAGAGTCAAAAAACAAAGTCCCTAGTATAGTAGTAAGTTAAGAAGAAGAGCCCGGATGCTAAGAGGGGCCAGGGTACCACGACCGAAACATCGACATCCTCGTGTCAGGCTTGGTCTGCTGCGAGCCTCTCATCATGTCGGGCCTGAAGAGTATCCATCTTCTCGACGTGATGGACCTCCATCTCCTCTCGAAGACTATGAACCTCCATCTCTATTCGTGTGAGGCGCTGGTCCGTAGTCATCGGAGGGGGTGGTGGTGGAGACTCTCTCAGCTGCTCCTCGATCTCGGCGGCGAGATTGGCTACATCGACATCCACCTTGTCGTCCGAGTCGATCTGGGGTGGAGCACCTCGTCGTCTCCAAGATATGACCCCGGTAGTCGAAATATCTACAGCGGCTAGGGATAAGTTCCTAATTCCTAGTTCATCAAACTCGGTCATCGTGATGATATCTCCGACAGAAACATCACGACCGTAATGATGAAAAAGTGAGGTCAGGATGTGGCAGTAGGGGTCCGCACTCTAGAGTGAGTGGAGATGGTAGATGCATAGATGATCGTCTGAAACATATGTAGACCGATGTCGATATCCAGATGATGGATCATTGCGTAAAGCAGGAATGAGTAAAAGCGATGCATAACCGCTACATCCCGTGAAGTCATGGGAAGAATGTAGCAAACTAGGACTTGATAGAGGGCGTAGTCCTGGATGCGTAGATCCACAGATCAAAAATTCTGAACCGTTGATCTCTCTCACGTCTGAAAAAATAAGAGTGAAGAAGGTCAAGGGTAATGTGAGAGTAAGGGGCGGGAAAGGGAAGATCCTTAAAAGGATAACAAGAGAAGGTGGACTGTGAGGGTCGTAGTCCAAGAAATCTAGTAAGTAAAGAAGGAGAAATGGTAAGTGGAAGAGTCTGAATAGTAGTATGGTAGCAGAAATCATCAACTTTGACCAAGCTGTTATAAAACTTGACACACAAAGTCACGTTAATAGAATGATTACAGTATACTAGTCGTTCTAGTTGGTAGTAGGTAATGACGTCAATAGCTGTAAAACAGGATTGGGTAATGAATCCCCTATTCAGATAGCAGGTCTTTATGGGTTTGTACGTAGTGGTAGCAAATTTATTGAAAAGAACTAGTGTAGGAAACCTAAGGTTAGGGCTAGGTTTGGTACCGGGGTCAGTTTCAACAGGACGACGTTTGCTAATAATAATCAATAATTGAAATAATTAATAATAAGTTGGAAAAAGAAAAATAAACTTTTTGAAAAACATACCGAGGAGACATTGTAGGAGAGGAAGAAGAGAGGAGGACTTGGGATGCTTGGAAGTGCTCTTAGAAGGGAGGAAGTGGATTGTGTTGGGTGTGGAATGGATGCCATGGGCAAGGGCTTATATAGCCCTTCCCGGGCGCTCGTGAGCATCCTAAGGCGCTTGTGGCAGATGTGAGGCGTCCGAGATGTCTCGGGCGCCTGAGCTCAGTCTTGCTCAGGCATGACAGTCTTTGACTACCTCGTACATCGGGAAAGTGTTGGGCGCCCGGCTTGACCTATATTTGACCGCGGTTAAATTGTTCAATCAAAGCCTAAGTGATTTTAAGGGTTAATTTGAATTGAATTTATGAAATTATTAAATTGAATTGTTTAAGTTGAATTATTCAATTGAATTTTGAAAAAAATGTTAAATTAAATTTTGAAAATTATTAAATTAAAATTTGAAAATGTTAAATTAAAATTTGAAAATTATTAAGTTAAATTTTAAAAATATTAAATTTAATTTTGACAATTATTAAGTTGAATTTTAAAAATGTTAAATTTAATTTTGAAAATTATTAAGTTGAATTTTAAAAATATTAAATTTAATTTTAAAAATTATTAAGTTGAATTTAAAAATGTTAAATTTAAAAAATTACTAAATTGTTGAGTTAAATTAAATTGTTGAAAGTTATTAAGTTGAATTATATTAAATTAGGTAAATTTAAAAATGCATATTAAGGGTAACATTAATTGAATTGGTTGAGTTGGACTACACTATTAGATCCTAGACATCTCATCCATTTCTAAGTGACAAAACAGGTATCCTTAACTGTTTTGTGAGATGTATTAATTTTATCTTGGTTTTATGTTAACTCTATGATTTAATTGAAACTTGTGTTAGATTTGGGCTTAACAATTAATAAGTTGAAAATAAATTTCGATAATCGGCTTCCAGGTCTTGGCGAGGCATAGAGGCCTTCTTTGGCCATAGCCTTATTGGATCATTGACCCTTTCCTAGACAAAGCCCTTTAAAGAAGCTTTGTCCTCAAATTACTTATTGAGAAACCCTGGTCTAACTAGTTGAGGATTTGGCGAGGTAGCTTCGGCTAGTTCCACCTGACTAATAGGACCAAATAGGGTATGCCTTATCCTACCTGACTTTTTAGACAAGTTTCCCTAACATTCTATCATCTCGCCCAATTCTAATATTAGGTTGTGCAAGTTTCAGTTAAGTCAGATCCTTATCTAACTAATCCTAAGTCTAAGCATGATATTTTGCAGAAAATAAGAACAAGCATCAAACAGAAAACAAATATTTTTTTATCTAATTATGAAAATGGTTTTATATTGGCTCCCCCTGGACTAAAGCCTCAGTATGGGTTAGGCAAGATGTGAATCTTGTCCTTGGGAATCCAATATTGGTTTGGTCCGGCTTAATTTGTCAAGCATAATTTCGCGACCCATGTTTGGACTCGAGTTCTACTTGGGTTCACCGTAGAGTAGTATGATCTATATCGTGAGTTGGTTCGGTAACCAAGTCCGGATCGGTTCAGAACTGATTTTTGCTTTCCAAGAATCATGTCAAGATTCTTGGAACCCAAAGATAATTGTTCCAAAGCAACTCTTTAGTTCCTTAACCTGAGTTTTCAAGGAGGAAATCTCCTCCTCAAGTTTTTAGGCTTGAGGGGAGGTTCCTTCCTGAATGGGTTCAGTTAAGGGACTAGAGTTGACTCCCTCTTTCAGGATTTTGACTTCCTGTTGGAGGGATTCGACCCTAACGTTGGCTTTGGCCAACTTACGAGATAGATAAGATATTAAATCATAATGTTCAGATTCGGGGTAACCTCTTACCGTTATTTGCCCATCTTCTGAAATTGATAGTCTTCCGGTTCCGACGTTCTCTTCCATTTCTGACTCCGATTCGGTGTCGAGGTTCTCTGAAGCAATCAGCATGAGGAGGTTGGCGTGTAGTACTTCTTCTTCTTCTTCTTCTGAAGAGGATTCGTCCCACGTAGCTTTGAGAGCTTTCTTCCTCCAGTTCTTCTTATTGTCCTTTAAGCTGGGACACTCCGATTTGTAGTGGCCCTTCTTGTTGCACCCATAACAGGTGACTTCACTCTTGGCTTTTTGGCTGGTAGACGGTTTGGTTGGATCATCCTTTTTCTAGTTCGCCTTCTACTTCTTCATTTGTCCCTTGATCATTTTGTATTGACTTCAGGCCAATCGAACCAACTCTGGATAATTGATTCCGTCATCATCAGACTCTTAGTCGGAATTTGACTCGGGTATCGGTTGCACCTTCTTCTTTTGTTTTGTAGGGGCTTTACCTGCAAAAAGAGTGTTGAGGCAATCTGTGGTCCGGAGTGACCAAGTGTTTTGATGTTTGGGCAAAGGGTTTAAGTTAGGTTTACCCTTGCTATCTCATATGTGTATATTGAGTGTGCAGGATGTACAAGTTACGCATATGGACTTGACTGGACGACCTCATTACGGTGAAGGGTGGCATGGAGACAAGCTGGAGGCTTGTGTGCACCCGAGGGACCTTGGAGAGCAGGGACGATGAGCTTATGGGCGCGGACTTCGAGGCGTACGTGAAGGGTGGCATGGAGGCATACTGGAGGTTTGCGTGCGCATCCGAGGGATGAGGGCCGAAGATGAAGAGGGCGCAAAGGCAATAATCGAGGCTGCGGAGGAGGAGTCAGTCGAGTCGTGAGGATACGAGTGCTGAGTGATTGTACTCGGGAAGGGTTCAGCTGGGGACCAGTCGACTGCACTGGGGGCAATCGACTGGTAGGTGGCTGGTGAGTTGGCTGAGAATTCGAACGTTGGGGTGCAACGGTCGAATTTCGGTGGCACCAGTCGACTGCCCTAGGGGCAATCGACTGGTAGCGAGGGTTTCAGCCCGAGTCCTATTTAAAGAGGACTTCGTGGTGGCTGAGGTTCTTGACGAGTTTGGTCTTGGTTAAGAGCCAAATAGTAGTCTTTGTGCTTCGAGGTTCTCAAGGTGTTGTGGTGAGGTTTCTCCACCCACAAGGAGCGACGAGAGCTAGCCGGAGGTTATCCGGGGAGTGATCCACCGATGGATTCTTGGATTAGTCACCCGACCGGGGTGGATACCAAGTAAATCCTCTTTGTTAGCGTTGTTTGTTTTCTTTATTATTGTTTCCGCTATGCAACTAACAACGCAGGTGCAAGAAAGGGGTTCGAGAAACGCTATTCACCCCCCTCTAGCGTACGGAATCGATCCTAACAAAGAGCTAACCCTTTCTCGACCATTGAGGCGTTAGTTTGTTCATGCAATTCTAATTCAGAAAACAATTCATCTAATTTGATATTTGAAAGATTCCTAGAAACCTTGTAAGCATCTACCATCGATGCCCACAAAGAATTTCTTGGGAATGAGTTTAGGGTATACCTTATTAGATCATGGTTTTTTACCTTGTGACCTATCGTGTGTAGACCATTCATAATTTCTTGGATTCTTGCGTGTAGCTGAGCGGCTGTTTCACCTTCTTGCATTTTAATCATGTATAATTTGTTGAGGAGGAGGTCTCTCTGACTGATTCTGGTGTCTGACATCCCCTCGTGCAGCTCAATCAACTTACTCCACAATTCCTTAGCACTGTTGAATGGGCTGACGCGGTTGAGTTCTTCCTTCGTCAGTCCACACTGCAGAGTATGAGTGGCTTTTGCATCCGCTTCTATTTTCTTCTTGAGTGAAGCGTCCCACTCAGAGTACCCTTGGATTTCTCCTTGCGCATTTTTAGGGATCTTCAGTCCAGAGTGGATGATAATCCACATTTCTACCTGAGTTTTCAGGTGGACCTCCATTATGCTCTTCCAGTAGGAAGAATCCTCACCGGAGAACAGAGGAGGGCGCGCTATACTGTATGTTAGGATCTTGGGATGGCTAGAGAGGGGGGGTGTGAATAGCCACCCACCAAAACTCGCTTCTTCCTACAATCAGATTAGCAGCGAAAAACAAACAAAGCAGAAATAAACTAAAACAGAGACTAACACAGTGTTTACAAGGTTTGGGGATAACTTGCCCCTACTCCTTGGCGTGCCCGTGAGGTGGGCGATCCCTTGATCTTCGGCAGATCAGGGCCCGGAATGAATCTGGCTAAAAGCTTCCTCCTTCTCGGTGGAGTAACCTCTCCACAAATATCTCAGAAGTATATCAAGTGAAGCACAAGAGACTAGAGAAGGAAGCTTACACAACAGATGCACACCACCTTAAGCGCAAGCACCAGTAGTAAGCAGAAAGATAAAGCAAGAAGAAGAATGGAGAGAACACGAACAACTCAATAGCAAAACCCTTTAGAGATTTTCTAATCACCGTTCTCCGTTATCCTCCTCTGCTTCGCCAACTTCTTCTTCTTAAGCCTTTCTTCTGCACACATACAGGCGTCGTCACCCACTGACCCCTTTTGAGCTCTCAGCATACTAAAGTCATCCTCTTCAGCTGAAGCTTCAGGTCAGGTGCCGTTGAAACCTGCAAATGTGTATCAAACAAAATAGCACCATGGAAAGTCACCCTTGACCCTTCTTCTTACTCCTTCATTTGAATTTCAAAGCTCTGTGTTGTCTGCACACTTACAGATTTATTAGCGAAACAAATCAGAAATCAGAACTGCGCTGACAATAATTTGAATTAAAGTTTAGAGGTATTGATCGGTCACCTTGATTGATCAGACAACTGTTGTGCAGAAAGCACCATATCGAACCTTGTTTTGATATTGACAAAGGGTTCAAAGTTAAGTATTATTTGTGATCTAATGTTGTTACTCGAGTGTGCAGGAAAAGTCCTAGCGAAGGGCTGCTAGGCACCTGGCGAAGGACTGCCAGGATACAAAGTCCTAGCAAAGGGCTGCTAGGCACCTGGCGAAGGACTACCAGGATACAAAGTCCTAGCAAAGGGCTGCTAGGCACCTGGCGAAGGACTGCCAGGATACAAAGTCCTAGCGAAGGGCTGCTAGGCACTGGCGAAGGAATGCCAGGGTGAAAAGCCCTAGCGAAGGACTGCTAGGCGCCAGGCGAAAGACAGCTTGGGACTGAAGCCCTAGCGAAGGAATGCTAGGCACTGGGCGAAGGACAGCTCGGTATCCAAGACCTGGCAAAGGACCGCCAGGCAAAAGTCCAACCAGAGGAGCGGTTTGTTAGTGATATGAGAGAAGTGTCCTAAGGCAATCGCCTTATGATTGTAAACATTTACTTTAATAAATGAAAATTCACTATTTGAGTATACATGTTTGTGTATTTGATTGGGATCTTAAACTCATCTACTGAATGTCCGCAATACAATTCACAGCATAAGAGAATTTGTGATGAGATCACAACTAGTGATTATCTCTACATGTGCAATTGTGAAGTATTGAAAATATCCCTAGTCGATGAATTGATAAAAACGGACACTATCAATTCTGTTGAGACTAGCATGGGTTATTCTCTAATCAGCTGATTCTCACTGGCTGATGACATTGGGATGTCCGAAGATAAACATGGATGCTAGTTAAGGGAACTAGTTCATTGGAGTGACTAGCTGTAAAACTTCATATGGTAATCTATATAGATATGTCAGTGAAGTTCTTACTGTAGCTTAAGTGCGATGTTCCTTTGACTTGCGGTGTTCAAGTCATCTTGGTCATGGAGACTTATACTTTAACATCTTAAGCAAGCATCTCTAAAGAGGTGTGGACCCAGGATGATTGGGTATAAGCCGAAGTGCCCGAAGATGTTTGAACAGCCTACAAAGGATTCACCACTCCTTGCGAGGAGATGTATACCCAGGCCTACATCGGATTGTTACTCAAAGCCTCTGGCCAGAGCATATCATGTTTAGAGTATGAGTCTCTTAAATACATGAGAGTAATTAGAAATCCAAAGGACGAGAAAGACACTACTTGGGCTAGGTGTGACGTAGTCAGCATAGTGGGGACTGACACACACAGACCATGTCCTGAACCAAGTGGGTATAAGATGGCGAAGGGAATGAGGCACGATTTATTAGAGCTGCTGAAGGGTTTCAGAATTACTTCTGAGGTCAACCGTTGATCTTTCGATTAATTGGGGGTCATGATGTACTACTAGGTGCCACTCATGATCGTTCTATAATTAGTTGATTATAGACGGCCAACATAAATCGAAAGCCTATTTAGTCACACGCACTACGAGTAATCCAAGGGATTTAAAACGAGTTGAAAATTGGATTTTTCGATCAAGAGAAATAAGTCGAATCTGAGTTAATCAGAGGCGCAACGGAAGCTAAAAATGGCTAAGTCTTTTGAAGGCTTATTGGGCGAATTAAATGAGTTTAATTCACGATGGGTTCGGCTCGGTTTGGCCGGCCAAAGAGGGTGCCAACCCTCTTTGGTTTGGCCGGCCACCACTTGGGGAGAAAACCAATTTATTTGGTTTAATTAATAAAATAAATCTAGCGCGATTTGTTTTATAAATTATGGATAAATAAATTTGTATAAAGAAATTTATATAAAGAAATTTATAAAAATTTATTCTTTTTATGGAAATTAAAATGATCCATGGAATGGTTTATTTTAATCAATTATGAATTGATTTTTCCATAATAAGAAAATTTATAAATTTCTTGTAAAAATTTATTCCATAATAAAAGGAGAGATGTATTTGTTTTATTATAAAGTTAGTTATAATAAAACTTGGCTTAAACGGAATAATTCATAAGAAAATTTATAGGATAAATTTCTTATGAAAATTTCGTTAAGAAGGAGACTTGGCAAGGGAGAGACTACTATATAAAGGAACCAAAGGCAAGTCTTGAATTTCAAAATTGAGTAATCAAGAGATCTAGTAGTTCTCTCCCTCTCTCTCTTATTCTCTCCTTCTTCTTTCCTCCTAGGGCCGGCACCCTCCTCTACTTGCTAGGGCCGGCGCACATCCACCCTAGGGCCGGTGCACCACCCTCCCTTGAGGTTGCCGTGGGTCATCATCACCAAGGAGAAGCCAACCAAGAAGAAGAAGAAGCGGATCG
>JAGFNQ010004395.1:0-28989 GCA_024364735.1 Boesenbergia rotunda | reverse complement strand
ACCAAAAGGCACATTTGCTGAACTTCGCATATAGACGCTCTCGTCTGAGAGTCTCCAATACGATGCGAAGATGCTGTGCATGCTCCTCCTCGGAATGAGAGTAGACTAAGATGTCATCAATGAATACTATGACGAACTGATCCAGATACTCCAGAAATACGCGGTTCATCAAGTCCATGAATACCGCTGGAGCATTGGTAAGCCCAAATGGCATTACCAAAAACTCGTAGTGTCCATATCTGGTGCGGAACGCTGTCTTCTGGACATCTGACTCTCTGACCCTCAACTGATGATATCCGGATCGCAGATCAATCCTGGAATACACAGATGTGCCCCTGAGCTGATCAAACAAATCCTCAATCCGTGGCAGGGGGTACTTATTCTTGATGGTCACTGCATTCAACTGTCTGTAGTCGATGCACAAACCTCAAAGAACCGTCTTTCTTCTTCACGAAGAGAACTGGGGAACCCCATGGTGAGACGCTAGGGTCTGATGAATCCCCGTCCCAATAACTCCTGGGAGCTGGACCTTCAACTCGGTCCAACTCTCTCGGTGCATAAGATACGGAGCTTCGATGCCGGCGAAGTCCCCAGTATCAGCTCAATAGTGAACTCCACTTGCCTCCTGGGAGGCAAACCCGGTAGCTCCTCTGGAAATACGTCCTGATATTCTCGGACCACTGGAACGTCCAGAGCGGAGGGCTACTGCTGTCGTCGGTGCTAATAAATGACAGTAAGAAACCCTGACAACCGTGAGATAGCAATCTCTGTGCCTGAAGCGCAGAAAATAACTGATAAGCCCTCATCCCTGATGCAGTGAAATCCCACGAGGGTTGGTCCGGGAGGCCGAAAAGTGGCCACCCTCGTCTGGCAATCGACTGTGGCATGATAAGCGGTAAGAACATCCATACCAAGAATAATATCGAAGTCCACCATCTCCAGAACTAACAAATCAACCGTGAGGGTAATACTAACAAAATCTAATGGGCATGCTCTGACCTCCTATGTAATACTCAAGATCTCTCCTGAGGGTAAAGATACAGATAACTGCTGTAATCTAGCGGTAGACAATCTACCAATCCTACTCATGAATATCCGTGATATGAAAGAGTAAGAACTACAAGTATCAACTAATAGCTCAGCAAGAAAGGCATAAAGAGAAATAATACCGTGAAATACCGATCCATCGGCCCGCTGGGCCTCCTCTCGAGTGACAGCATAAATCCATCCAGTCTCAGGCGGTGGTGGTGGCACGGCTGGGTACTGCTGAGGTGGGAACTGCAACTGAGACTGAGGCTACTAAACTGACCCTCCCACCGGTTACTGAGCCTGCTGCATCACAGACTGATAAGCTGGATAAGTCTGATGTTGAGGAATAGTCTACTGTTGAGGTCCTGAAGCTGAGCTCTGAGATAAGGCTGAGGTGTAACTGGCCTCGTGTCCTAGCATACAGTATGCAGGTGATGGTGGGGCAGCATGCGGCTGGCGGAATGAAGGCTGAGTCCTTCGTCCGCCTCTATGAGCTCCTGACTGTCCAGAATGTCCAGTCTGGCTTGTGGCTCCCGTCCTCTCATTCTGTGCCTTCAAGGCACAGTCCCGACTCAAGTGTCCTGGTAGTCTGCAGTAGTAGCATACGACCTGCTCCAGGCGACAGTCTGCTACAACGTGCTCTCTGGATCCACAATGGGTACAGTAAGATGTCGGTGCAGTCTTCTTCCGGTCCTGCTGAGAAGACTGGAAGGATCCGGTGGAAGAACGTCTCGACTTCTGGGGCTTAGAGGATGCCCTAGAAGTGCCAGAAGCTACATGAGTGTGGCTGCCGCGCTTCTGTCCAGTAGTCTGCGGCTGTTGCGTCTGAGCTGAGTCCGTTACCGCCTGCTTCCCCTTCTTCTTACCCCCAAACAGTCTGTGCTGATTCATCTCAATAATGAGCGCTCGCTCTAATGCCTCTCGATAGGAGGTCAGGACAAATCCTGACATACGAGTCTGAATGTATGCCGCTAAACCCTGATGAAACTGAGTCATCCTCTCCATGTCATATGCAACCATGTGAGGGCAATACTCTGATAGGCGGTTAAACTCCGCCTCATACTCCAGTACTGATAGGTCTACCTGCTTGAGAACCATGAACTCCTGTCGCCTAGCCATGCGGAACGCTACGGGAAGGTACCTCGCCTCAAATGCCTCCCGGAATGTGTCCCAGGTGACGTACTCCTCGCCAATGACGGCCTGCTGCGTAGTCCACCAGGTATACGCCTGATCTCGCAGATGATAAATGGCCAACTCAGCCTTCTCCCAGTCCGAACACGTCAGATAACGAAAAGTACTCTCAAGTGTCCTGATCCAAGCTCGGGCCGCAGCTGGATCCGGTCCTCCTTGGAATAAAGTGAATCAGCCCTTTACGGACGCCGCCAACATTGGAATCCGAGCTCGATCCCTAACGCCATCAGTAGGAGCAAATACCGCAGGGGGAACGGTGGAACATCCCGGTGCAGGAATCATAGAAGGAGTCGTAGGCATGATCGGGGGTGACACCACAGGTGGTACCATAGGTACAGTAGGAAATCCGGGTGCAACAAATGCCGGTGAGACTGAAGGGAGCACCGGGGCCTGCATCATAGTCTGAGTAGGGGGATACGCTGCAGCAGTCATAGTCGGGGGTGCAGTAGCATACAATGGTGCCGGTACTGCTGATGGCGTAGTCTGATAATACAGACCCGATGCTGCTGGTGGGACTGCATAATACCTCGGAGCAAGTACAGGCGTCTCCGATGGGATAGTGGGGATAACCGGGGCAGGTACCACCGAGGTAACTGCGGGATGCGTCAGAATAGGTGTCTCTGACGGAACTGCCGGGAACACTGGTACAGATCCTACCGGTACTGAATGTGGCGGCAATGGTACGGCCGCTGACACAGTGAATACTACCGGAGTAGATACAGCAGGAGGGGCAGTAGTGACTGCTGATGGGAAAGGAGTAGGGACCCTCTGAGTCGAGGAACCCTGACCCCTCTGGATGACCTGCGGAGTCTGACCTCGACTATCAGGCTCTCTATCAGTGGTTCTCTCAGATGGCTCTACAGCCGGAGGCTCTAAAGTCCTCTTACGTGGCCATCCCCGACCACGTCTCGGTGCAGGAATATGAGCATCTCGCATCATACCTGTTAAATTATTAACGAGTATTATAACCAAAACCAAGAGGCTAACTTTAAAATTACCTATTTGCTGCCTGGAGAAGTCCTGTCGCTGCCAAGTCCCAAATTGCTGTCGCATCGCAACCACGACCTTAAAAATACGTAATGTACTCGGATGAATAACATCAGACCCGAGCTTCGACACCTACCAGTTCAGTGTCAGATTTAAATTCCGAGAAATTCATGAATCGATGGTATCTTGCATCCTAGGCTTGATACCAAAAATAAGTTGGTATTAGATTTCTGTAAAACCCGAATCCGAAAAAAAAACAAGGATCGCAAAACATAGGCTCTGATACCAAAAATAAATTGTCACGCCCCGAGACCCTGGAGCCACTGATCCAATAGAAAATCGAACAGCACATCCCCTGTCCGGCAGACAATTTACACATACACATAGATACAAATAGCACAACCACGCAGTTAAATGGCTTCAAGCCTCAAATCCATGCAGAAACAACGGATATATGACTATAACCATCGTAAAACCAAAGCACGAACTCACCTGAGCTGCCAGGGGGCAGGAGCAAAGCTAAAACCCCACAAAGTCCAATATAGGACTCAAAAGTACAATCCCATTGAATAAAACATACATACATGTCCAAAACATGGCAACGGAAGCAAAGTACATAACACAGGGTCCATAACCGTAAATCAACATAAAATAAAACGAAGCAGATCTCCTCTCGAGCTGGGGACTGGCGGCTAGGGCTCTCCTGGCAGGCATCAACCTGAAATTAAGGAAAATAACCAACGGTGTGAGTCCAAAGGAACTCTGCGGATACCCAGAATAGATATGCATAGAAAGTTATACTAACAATAAGAGTTCCGCTAATACAGTCTCATATCAACAATAGGGAAAGACTAGTACTGAAAATACTGAGGTAGGTACATACCAGAATCCATCTAACCTGATAAGAGAGTAATAAATACATATGGAATACCAATAGACATATAATCTCAGATAACAAGCCTCCAGTATATGCATGTCAAACAAGTGCAGAAATCAAGTGCAGCTGACAATGCACGATGCAAAATATACAGATGGTGCAATGACATGTGTCACCCCTGACGCCAGTCAGATCATCATACACCTGTCATAGGCGACGTCTGAGAGGGTAGAGCTAGCTATACGCACCCTGCTATCACTGCTCCTGAGTGGCCGGGTGGACAGGGTGTTGGCGGAGACTACGCTCCTACCCCAAGCAATGGGGGAGTCTAGCTCTCATCTCCTCGTGGCTCAGTACGAGAAGGGATCCCTGTCTTCTACCACGCCCGGACCCACCCTCCAAATAGTGGCCGAACGGAGCAATACAGGGCTAATGCACACACCCTACGGTATCCACTAACCCATGAGTGGCCGTGTGCGCATATCGTGTACCGGAAGACGATAGGCTCAATCACAAGGGAGTCGCTGATCGTCGGCATGCAACAATGCAAAGATGGTGTATGACAGGTACACATACCTCCCTCACCAAGTCCTCAGTATACTAAGTCTCAGGCTGAATCCTATAAAAGGAAATACAGGTAACCTACAAGGTATACTGGCCGAAAACTACTGATCCCTCAATGTCAAATGCAAGAGATACATCACGATATCTAAGCATACATATAGATATGACAATACTTGAGACTGTATGGAACTAACAGCATAATGACTCAGGGATAAACAACAAGTATCCAGAACAAGCATAATAAACAATGATAGCGTATAATCTTACTGCTATCTATAACAGTCTATGCATAACAACATGACAATATCAGAAAAGATAAGTCAAAAGGTATCCGCCTCCAAAGAAAGAGAAGTCCGTATCAAAAGGAGATAGAACCACCCGCCAATAATAAATAGCAATAAATCCAATCAAGCTTCTGTATTAAGGATGTATTTAATTAGCTATTATACAGAAAGATAAGTAGCTAATTACTCCCTAAACCAAACCAGGATTAACCTAATCATTTCTTTTTCATTTAATCAATCCTAATTAAATGAAAGGTTTCCCAATTACCTCACATAATTATGGTTAGGTTAAATCCTAGATCTAATCCCACAATTAGTTGACCTAAATAGCCATAATAACCTATCGAACTCTAAGGTAACAAAACCTATTCAAATTCATGCGTAGAGGTTTGCTAAGAACATTACAATATTGCAAATCTTGCTATAATCCAATCCATCACAAAACACAACAGTGGCAGCGTATAAGTGAAAAGTTCATCTTACCTCTATCCAAATCCTAAATGATTCTGAGCTAATAACAAGGAGTTCTTCCCAAAATCGGCCTCCCCTGGATCTGCTTCCAAGAACTCGAGGTAAGGGAAGATCAACCTGGGGTTCTACCCGACACCACAGATCCCCTGGGTTCTAACGCAGCTGGTGATTGCTGTTCCTGTGTGTGGTTCAGTCCAGACTTGAAACAACACCTAACTCTCGCGCTTCCCTTTCAATTCTGCCAAAAATCCAACGATTACACTCCCTACTTAACCCTAAAACTCCAGGTCAAGTTCTTACCCGATCTGGGAGGAAGACGACGCTCAATCGACGGCTTCAGCCGTATTCTCTAGATCCAACGAGGGGAGGTTGGTGGAGTAGCTACGCAGGAGGGAATATCTCCGACCTTGGTCTCGCCGGCCTCGCGTGGAGAAGATCAATCGGCATCGGCAGATCGGTAAGAGGAGGAGAAACGTCGGGCTGTGGATCGAGAGGGTCATGGCTAGGGTTCGCGAGAAGGGAAGAGGAAGGGAGGCACTGCTGCGTGCGTTCTGTGGAGAAGTCGGGCGAATGGGGTTTTAGGTCAAGGTATATAAGTCAGACATTTTGCACTTTAGTCCAAATCAATATTTGGTTTAACTCCATTTGGTCTTTAAAGGTAAAGTGACCCCATTTTGACTTCAATTTAGCTCCCGAAACCATAACTCTTCTCCGGAAAGTTTCCAGAACCTACACAAAAGTGTCGGATTTAACACACTTTATTTTGAAGTCACCCTTTATTTGTTGTGTCACAAGCTGGGAGTCTGAATGCAAGATGACTCGAGTAGCTCTCATGTGCTTGACTACTTGCAGACCTGCTAGTATCGTCTCGTACTCAACTTCATTGTTAGTGGCCCGGAAGTGGAGTCGGATAGATAAATGCAGCATATCTCCCCTTGGGGGAACCATTAGCATTCCGACTCCGCTATGCTTGCTGTTGGATGACCCATCGACATAGATCTTCCAAACTCCCTCAGCTTCGGGCTCTGGAACAACTTCGAGCATGAAATCTAAAAGGGCATGTGCCTTGATGGCAGTACGGGGCTTGTACTCAATCCCGTACTCGTTCAGCTCTGTTGTCCATTTGATCAACTGACCCAAGGCTTCCAGATTGGTGAGAACTCGTCCCAACAGGCTGTTGTTTAGAACCACGATAGGGCATGCTAAGAAGTATGGCCTGAGCCTCCGGGTCATTAATACCAAAGCGTAGGCCAACTTCTCCATTGTGGTGTAGGGTGCCTCTGCATCCTTCAGGAGGTGTCCGAAGAAGTAGACCGAATATTGCGCAGTGCCTTCTTCTCGGATGAGTGCAGAGCCCACTTCTTGTTTAACTGCGGATAGGTAGACAAACAATATTTCCCCTTCCACTGGCTTGTATAGGATGCAGAGCTTGGCAAGATAAGATTTCAAATCTATAAACGCCTTCTCACATTGGTTATCCCAGTCGAACATGTTTATCTTTCTCAGAATCTTGAAGAGTGGCATGGTCCTGTCGCCATATTTGGAGATGAACCGAGACAATGTTGTAATCCTGTCGTTCAACCTCTATACCACCTTGAAGTTGCGAGGAGAGGGCATATCGAGGATGACCTTCACTTTATTTGAATTGGCCTCGATCCCCCTCTCTATCACCATATACCCCTAAGAACCGGCCAATCTTCAATCCGAACAGACACTTGGCCAGGTTCAACTTCAGCCTGTTGGCCCTTAGGGTGGCGAAGGTCTCTTCCAGGTCAGCTATCATATCTTTCCCCTTATCTGTCCGGACTAGGATGTTATCTACATAAACTTCAATGTTCCTCCCGATCTGATGCCTAAAGACCTTGTCCATCATCCGTTGATAAGTTGCCCCGACGTTGCGTAACCCAAAAGGCATGAAGTTATAGCAATAGGTGTCATCTGCCGTCACAAAGCTGAACTTTTCTTGATCTTCCGGGGTGAGAGGAACTTGGTGATAACCTTGGTAGGCACCCAATATAGAAATAAACTCACAATCGGATGTGGAATCTACCAATCTATCTATCCGAGGCAGAGTGTAGCAATCTTTAGGACGGACTTTATTTAAATCTCTAAATTCAATATAAACCCGCAATTTGCCCCCAGCCTTAGGGACGAGTACTACATTAGCCAACCAAGTTGGGAATTGAACTTCTCTTATGTGTCCAGCCTTCAGCAACTTGGCAACCTTCTCTCTAATAGCCTTATCCTGCTCGGGCACGAAATGTCTTCGTCTCTGCTTCACCGGTTGAGCCCCGAGGGTCACATGCAAGCGATGAGTGGCCAAGGCTTGGGGACTCCTTTGATCTCCTCGATAGCCCACGCAAATATGTCCCGATGGTTCTACAAGCAGTCGATCAAGCGACTTCTCAGCTTCGGTGGGAGGTCAGTAGCAATCCTTGTAACCCCTCCTGTCTGTTGAGGGTGTATCCGGACTTCTTCACTCTCGACCTCTCTCTATTCTTCTTTGGGCCCTTCCACCTCTCGAGGATTGGTGAGGTCGATTTGTAAATCTTTATCAGCCCTCGGGTTCTTGCGGGCTTCAGACCTGACCTCCCCGCTGTAACATCACTGGGAACCTAGTTGATCCCCCTTGACCTTGGCCACTTGCTCACCCACCGGGAACTTGATTTTTTTAGTGGTAGACTGAAACCACCACCTGGAATACACTGAGTGATGGGCGTCTGAGGATGGCGTTGTAGGACGAGGGTGCATGTACGACCAAGAAAGGTGTTCTCCTCGTCCTCTCTAACATGTCATCTCCCAATGACAGGGATAGAGAGATTTTCCCTATCGGCTGCACTCGGTATCCAGTGAAGCCGAAGAGTGGAGTAGAGACCAGACACAGCTCATCCTCATTGATCTGCATCTGGTCCAGGGTCGCCGTGTACAGGATATTCACAGAACTACCTATGTCCACGAAGACATGCTTAACTTCATAATTTGCTATACGTGCCTACATTACCAGGTCGTCCTCATGAGGGGTCGCCATATCGTCTATGTCATCTGGGCCGAATGAGATAACGAGGCCTCTGTGCTGGCTACTACTTGTTCCGATGGAGTAGTTCTCTAGTCGCCGAGTGTGGGCCTTCTGTGCCCGATTAGAGTCTCCTCTAGTAGGGCCTCCGGAGTTCACTCCCACATGGCCCGAAGGGGGACCTCGCACCGGAGCCTTGCCTTTCTTGGGGTCTCATTCAAGGGAGAGAGATTGATGAGGTGCCACTCCTCCCCCTGGGACGTGACCGAGATCGCCGTCAGGTTCCTTCTACTCCTGACTGCCACTTGCGGGAAGAAAGACTCCGTCTCAGGGACCTCCGGCGATACCCCACTTTCTTCCATCGCTTCCGGGGCTTGTTATCCGCTTCCTTCGATAACCTTTTCTTCAAGGCATGACACTCTTCTGTAGAGTGCGTGGTATTGCCATGGAAATCGCAGTACTTCATTGGTGGCTCCGGTTCTCGAGTGTTAACGATTTCTACTAGTCTTCTCTTACCAGCCCAGTGATCTTTCCCAGAAGGAAGATCTTTCGCCCGGGCCGGTGCTGGTGGTTCCCTTCTTTCCGACCGTATCATGGTCTGTATAGGAGCTCCGACTGGTTCTTTACGGCGAGCATGCTGCACTTCCTCGATATTAACGTGTTTGATGGAACGCCCCAACAAGTCGTCGAAACTGGTTGGCGGCTTCTTCACCAATGACCGGAAGAAGTCACCTTTGGAGAGCCCCTGCGTGAAGGCGCTGACAAGGATCTCCGATGTTGCAGTTGGTACATCTTGCGCTACCCGATTGAACCGCTGGATATAATCCTTCAGCAGCTCCTTCACCTTCTGCTTGAGGGCGAATAGATTTAACACCGTCTTCTAATATTGACGACTACTGGCAAAGTGATGCAGGAACGCAGTTCTAAACTCTAGGAAGGAGTTTATAGAACCCTGGGGCGGTCTCTGGAACCATCTCTGGGTGGCTCCCGATAGAGTGTTCAAGAACACTCAACACTTAACACCATCTGTGTACTGGTGCAAGAGGGGCGCGTTCCCGAATTTGCAGACATGATTCTCTGGATCCATCTTCCCGTTGTAGTCGGCAATTCTGGGACAGCGGAACTGCTTTAGCATGGGATCTTCTACGATGTCCAGCGAGAAGGGAGTGGAGGGCACCTTTTGGCAGGCCTTGGGTCCCTCTCTCTTCCTTGGTCCTTCCTGCCTTAGGACGCTTGAAGCGACGGAGTTGGTCTTCTCCAAATCTCCCAGGGAATCTAGCCGGTGTGCGGGAGTTGTCCCGGCGTGTCCCACCGGTGGTGAGACAGATCTTCTGTTGTGGGGATGCGAGGTGGAGATCCTGGGGATCTCACCTTGCTCTGAGGGCGCTTGCCGTGAGGCGGCTTGCTCGATTTGGTGTTACTCGAGCGCTCCTTTGACGGCGTTGGCCACGAGACAATCCAATTCTTCTTTCGTTAACACGATGGGTTGTCCCTCTGGATCCGCCATCACGGTGCTCCTTCTGATGCTCTGATTTAGTTTCCCACAGAGGACACCAAACTTGTTCCGGAAGGAATCGATGAGGATGACGAGTCACCAGAGTCCAACCCACAAGGATGATGACGAAGGGAAGTAGATCACACCCTGCGAGTTCAACACGAGTGTTAATGGGAACACGCTGGAGATTTTCCGACAGAGCCCACTCCGATGCTCAAGTCAGAACTTAAGTCGCTTGCACGAGGAAAATCAAGAAGGAGAATGTAAGTTCAAAGAGCGTACCCCCTTTACCTGCGTGTCCCAGTACCTTATATACTCGAGGGATTGATTACATGTCTCCTCCACGTTCTCCTCCACGCCCCTTATTTAATTTGTCGGTTACATGATACTTTTGGGTAACGAGCGCAGCGATTATTAAGGCCTTAATTATCGTGGGTGACAGATAATAACTCTCCGACAACTTTCCTGATCCGGAAAGAGGAACGACTACTTAAAGTCGGGCTATCAGGCACGTTGACTCTTGGGCTCCACTATCCCAAGAGGGTCTCAGGATATCCTCTCCCGGAAGGGCCTTGGGAGCCTGTCTTCCCGGGGAGGTCTCGGGAGTATACCATCCCGAGTTAGTCTCGAGGATCCTCCCTCCTGAGGTGGTCCGATAGTCTGTCTTCCCGGGAAGGTCTTGGGTTGAGTTGACCTCGGGAGTCTGCTCTCCCGAGGTGGTCCTGGGAGTCTAAGGTTCGACCTGGCCTCGGGAGTTCGAGATATGCATTTGGACTCGGTGGACCCAGACACATAACTTCCTCGTTCCACGTGTCAACCCTGGGATGCTCAACCCTATCATGTAAGATTAGTTTCAAACCATACCTATAAAGAATAATAGGAGTGATTTTTCAATATTTACCAACAAAATCACTTCTATAGGATATAGGGACGACAATATAAGGAGCGATTTTTAAACCATTGGTAAAAGTGCAAGAGTGATTTGAAAGTAAAAAAATCGCTCCTATACGGATATTTTTTTTAGTGCGTCAGTGTTAAGGTTCTATTTGCATCTTTAGTGAATGCGCCTTTGGTGATGAAACTAGGTACTCACCTAATAGTAGTAGGACAAAGCATGAGCAAAGGGAGATTAGGGATTTAGTAGCTCTATCTCTTCTTCCTTTTGTTGTTTCAAATAAATAATTTTTCTTTTTTTTTCTTTTGCTCGCTCGCTCGCCCTCCTACTATCTCCATCTCTCACCCTCCTTTAGTTTTTCACCCTTCCCTGTCCACTTGAATACTTATGGTATAAATCTAAGAGTATATTTATCGTTTGATGCAATTAAGAAGAATATTTAGACTACGTTTAATTTTTTTTAAGGAGAAAATGTGACTTTTTGAAAAGTTTGGTTTGCATTTTTTATCTCTATTTTCTAAAAAAGAAATATTATTTTCTAAAGATTAAAGAATATCTAAAAGTCAATTTTTAATAAATGAGAAAATTTATTTTTTAAAAAAATTAAAAAAATTACTTAAAACAAATGCAGCCTTAGTTTTATGGAGAGCTTCCTTATTTTCTTCCATAAAGAATGAATAGGCTCTTAGGGAGTAACACCGATGATAGGTGCATGACTTTTCTAGCGTAATTACCAAGGGACGATCTCCAAGAGATGATGATCTATATTTTCGACCCCACCACGTATTTGCTGTCTGTGTACCTGCATGAACCTCCCTTCATATCCGTGGGGCCGACACTAGGGGATCATTAAGGTAGCAGATCTATTTTTTTTCAATAAATAATGGATATAGAGAATTATTGTACGGAATGATTTAGCCTCGAAATAAATCAACTTAAAATCAAATAAACATAAGGTGGCAAAAGACGATTTGCTTAGCCTTAACGCCCGAGTCAACTCGTCCCAGGGGCAATATGAAAGTGGTAAATCATGGGGGCTACTAACCCATATATTGTAGCTAGTGCATGGGGAGGGGGACACACTGACTTTGCCATATTTCGACTCCTAGACCTCAAAATGGTAGCACCCACATATTATTCATCAGTCCATCCCGTGAGAACATTTCAAATAAGCATTAGATGACAAAATGCGATTCACTCGACCCAGCACCCTCCGCCAAACCATTTTAGGGCCAACACGGAAAAAATAAATCATAAAAATTATTAGTCCGAATGTATAATTAATGTATAAGAAAGACGGGCACACTGATTTTACATTTCAAATAAGCATAGGGGCTCATTGCCATTGTGATCAATGTGCTCATAAGGTCACATTGATGCGAGCTCGATTAAGAGTTATCCATAAGGGCTCAAGTGTGAGTGAGATCGCTAGATGAGGTTGTAAAAGGACCATGATTGCTACTGTGAGGAGGGTTGGAATGATTATGTCAATGTGTAGGCCAAATCATTGTGATCATAATGTGCCCATCGGGTCATCACGTAGTCATCTCATATATTCATGATTCGATTTTCAATTATGATATATTTTATAAAAATTTTTCTTCTAAATAGGATGCGAACTTTGAGACGCTGGACTTCTGAATCGTCCCGCTGTGAACATTTTTCGATTTACCTTGATTGTCGATGAAAATTTTTTATGAGATTGGATTGATCATCTAAAATTGAAAAAACTTCCTTAATTATTATTTTTTTCCCATGAGATCATAATGGATAGGATGGTCACGAGATGAAGATAAAATGTAATCAGTTATTTTTTTCTTTACTATTTTTTCTATTTTGAAAGAGATGAAATTACAGAATTATCTTCCTATGTGATAATTAATTTTGATTTTTTAATTTATTAAAAATAGTATAGAATAATCATGTGAAATCATCAAAATGATGAAATCTCACTTGTTTTTGTTAGAGAATTCTTCCCCTTACGTTTTATTCTGTTTCTCTCCTTAGCTCTCTGATCTCTTCCTCTCGTCCCATGTGTCATGCCATCCACGAAGTTGAGTCAGGCCACGTGTTATTGACATAGGACACGTGGTAAAATACTAATGGCGGAAGTCTCAGTACTACGTATCTCCTGCCAGTAGCTAATCCCCACGTGTCGAAGCCGTTTCAGTTGGGTCCGTTTCACCTCACGCGTTACGCACTGCTATTTTTTTAAAAACCCCTCCCGAAGCGAAACTTTGTGACTGTGGTCCTCTCTCTCTCTCTCTGACTGGAAACGAAAAAATGGCGACTCGAACATCCCTTCTTGCCCTCACGATCTTGTCTCTCGTACTCTTCCCCGCTGTCCTCGCCGCTTCCGCTGGAAAGGGCGGCGCCGACCTGGATCACGATGAGGAGGACCTCAGCTTCCTCGACGAGGAGGACGACGGATCCGCCGCCTCCCATCCCGACAATGCCTTCGAACACCACTCCGATGAGTCGTACTCGGAGACGGAAGAGGAAGTGGAGTACGATGAGACCTATACAGACGATGGCTTTGACGATGCCGACCATGGAACCCACGAATCCACGCCCGCGATCGACGAGACCGACGTTGTGGTGCTCACTGATGGCAACTTCAGCGACTTCGTGTCCAAGCACAGACATGTGATGGTGGAATTCTACGCGCCGTGGTGCGGCCACTGCAAAGCCCTCGCGCCGGAGTACGCCGCGGCGGCCACGGCGCTACGCGAGGAGGATGTGGTTCTCGCCAAGGTGGACGCCACGGAGGAGAACGAGCTTGCACAGCGCTTTGATGTTCAGGGGTTTCCCACCGTGATTTTCCTCATCGACGGCGTCCACAAGGACTACACCGGACAGAGAAATAAGTAAGTGCTTCGATATCGTCTTTAGCAGTACCCTTAGATCTGGGCCTGACCGCCCCGACGTTTGCTGATCCGACCTGATTGTCTTCTATATTTTATAACCCCAAAAAATACCTGTGTCATGATCTTAGTTGCCTAATATGACTTTTTCTCTCCAGATTTCTATGTATATCTGCTCGTTTTCGGACTCGAGTTCCTGCGTTAGCCTGATAAACGAATACTAAATATCTACTTACACTTTTCGAGCAGGGACACAATTATCACCTGGATCAAGAAGAAGATCGGACCAGGAGTCCAAAATATAACTACCATTGAGGAGGCCGAAAAGATCCTGACTTCTGAAGACAAAGTTGTCTTGGGCTTTATTAACACGTTGGTGGTAATTCTATTATGGTCGTTTTGATTTTTAGTTTTGTTCTCTTGGAATATTCTAAAAACTTCAAAACCAAACACAAATCTGCCGGTTTCTACCCTGTTGAAAGATAGCAGAGACAAAAATGAAGTTTGGACTTCTGATTGGTTTAGTTTCCTCTCATGGTTTATTGTGGAAAACTGAGGTCTTAGAGTTGTTGACAACCTTTACTTAATGCTTGCTCAAAAACCAGCATATGTATTTTTGATAATGGATGTTTGAAGAATCAGATGCATAAAAGGTTGATATATGATATGTATGTTGGTTGAGTAAATATCTAATTATCTAAATGCACACTACTATCAGTTATATTCTTGAGAATACATTTGATACGCCCAATCATCTTTTACTGAGGGTTTCTAGGAAATAAACTGCAGAACAGTTTGATTTAATACAATCGCTTTCTTCAGATTAACAAATTTTATTGTGCTATTAATATCTTTAGGGTGCTGAAAGTGAGGTGCTTTCTGCCGCTTCAAAACTGGAAGATGGTGTCAACTTTTACCAAACTTCCAATCCTGATATCGCAAAGCTTTTTCACATTGATCCCAATGCTAAACGACCTTCTTTGGTATTATTGAAGAAGGAGGAAGAAAAGATATCCTACTATGGTATGTCCATTTGTGTTTCTATTTGAAGGTTCCACATGTGAATTCAAGTGTAAGAGGTAGATATTGACTTTTTTGATTCAATTTATGTAGATGGTGAATTCAGTAAGTCAGAAATTGTTGATTTTGTATTTTCCAACAAGCTTCCATTGGTGACTACGTTTACAAGGGACTCTGCTCCAGAAATTTTTGAAAATCCTATCAAAAAACAGGTTGACCTTAAACACAATAATTTATCTTAGATATTTAAACCAAATGTTTTTTCTTGACTGGTGTTTGCTACCTTTCTTGTGCTCTCAGGTTTTGCTTTTTGCTACTTCAAATGATACTAAGAAAGTCATGCCAGCATTTGAGGGGGCTGCAAAATTCTTCAAGGGAAAGGTATGTGGCAGTACTTAATTTTCCCATTTAAGTTGTTTGATAATATTTGTAAATTTTGTTCTGATAATGATATTCTGACTAGGTGTGTAATTCTATTTCTATAATTTCTTAATCTTTCTTCCATTTTTTGAAGTTATTGCTTTTGTGCTTTGATATTATGCTCAAGATTTAGGTGTGTTTTATGTACTAATCCATAAGTATCTGATTGGTGAGGTTACCTTTTTTGTCTGAAGCTCATTTTCGTATATGTGGAGATGGATAATGAGGATGTTGGTAAACCAGTGTCAGAATACTTTGGCGTGGCTGAATCTCCAAAGGTAATTCTTTTACCCTAGTTGGTGTCGTTTATCAATACAATCAGTCATTATCATCTCAAGTTTACCCAAAGTGGTTCGTTCCTTTGTTTGTCATTTTCTGTTCCTTTTGATGATTATTCCTGTTTTATGTCTTATCTAGGTTTTGGGATACACAGGAAATGAAGATGCTAAGAAGTTCGTCCTTGATGGTGAAATCAACATTGATAATGTGAAGGTGACCACCATACATCTACTCCCTAGAAATGATGCTTTACAGTAATTTTTTTAAACTTGAATTCCTGTGATAATTTAGATCAATACACTAATTTTTTGTTTGTCTGCTTATGAATTTTAGATAATATAGTTTATTTTCTTGATTTTAGAAATTTGCCAAGGATTTTGTGGAAGACAGCCTTAAGCCCTTTTACAAGTCTGACCCAATACCCTTGACTGTAAGTGCTCCACAGTTTATATCTTCCCCTTGTGTTTATTATCTGCTGACGTTCCTTTTACAAGAATATAAGCTTTTGTGGATTTGTAGAATGATGGAGATGTGAAAATTGTTGTTGGAAACAACTTTGATGAGATTGTATTGGATGAGTCCAAGGATGTTCTTCTTGAGGTAAATAATTCATCTGTCAAGCATGTAAAGCAGTTCATTTATACCCTTTTAATTGTTTCAACATCTTGTACAGATCTATGCACCATGGTGTGGACATTGCCAAGCACTAGAGCCAACATATAACAAGCTTGCCAAGCATGTTCGGGGCATTCAATCTCTAGTGATAGCGAAGATGGATGGTACCACAAATGAGCACCCCCGAGCCAAGGTCTTGATTTGTACTTCAGTAACCCTTCACAGTCTGAATTTTAAATTGGCTTTTAGCCTTACTCATGCCACAAAATCTTATTGTTCAACACCTGAAGGATTATGAGTTTCAACTAAACTAAAATATGCTATTTATCGTTGGTTTCTTCTACATATGGAAGAATGTCAATGTAGATTTTGGCTTGGTTAAATTATTTTTTAACATATAAGTTTATTGAATGTGGAAGGTGAATAATCTATTTAACTGGTTGCAGAGTGATGGTTTCCCAACACTTCTCTTCTTCCCAGCTGGAAACAAGAGTTTTGAACCTGTAAGTCCTAACTTGACATTGCAGATTTCTTCTTCTCTAATCTATTCCACTTCTTCATGAGGATCTACTATATCATTCAAAGCACAACAATGATCTTATTCGTTCATCACACAGATCACAGTGGACACAGATAGAACACTCAAGGCGTTGTATAAGTTCATCAAGAAGCATGCAACAATCCCGTTTAAGCTCCAGAGGCCAGCATCAGCTGCAAAAGAAGCTGCATCGGCCATAAAAGAAGAAACCCCAGTGCCAATAAGTGAGAAGAGTGCTACTGATGTGAAAGACGAATTATAGATCTCTCGAGGTGAACATTGATGTTGTAGCAATCCGCCTTAGTAACTTAGTCCTGCGGATCCTTTGTGAACCCTATTAACTTCCTAGGCTTGGTAGTCTTTGATTGGAGGAATAAGCAATTCCAGATGCGTTCTAGAGAAATAGATGATTTACCAAAACCAATTTGCTTTTTGTGCTGAAGTAGCTCAATCATTAGCTGTGTTATTGCACTTTGATCTACATGTGTCCGTTTAATATAGAACTTAGCGATTTTTTTGGTTGATACATAGTGTAAATGGAGTGATTGGCATACAAGGTTTCAATTGCTCGTCTGATCTGACCCCGAGCTTTTGACACTGGTCTTTCATTTGGCTTATCAACTAATTTATGGGACATAATTAATAGGTCATTAGCAAGGGGTACGCACAATTATTTGGAGTTGGCATGCACCGAAACCTTTTTCCAATGATCCAATAGAATAATTACGCTATTCTTATCATTAGTAAGATTACAGTTGGCATCAATCCTGAGTTTTCCTACCAAATATAAATTAATTTCATATTGTTGGATCGAAAGTGTGTCAGAGAGGGTCAACAACATGAATTATAGATCTTTAAAATTCACTTTTTTGAGTATGCAGTCAAATCAAATAAACAGTGATTCAAGTTCTGTACCAATACAAACATACTACAGGGTTTACTACCTCCAGACTGCTACTCTATGGTCCTACAGGCCATATAGTAAATTTCATTAACTTTCTTCTTTCCAATCTTAGCCGAGGTACAAAACTTCTTACTGTGCAATAAATTTATAATCATAATAAAGGATATAGATTTAAGCACCAACAACTGACGAAACATTAAAAGGAAAAAAAATACTTTATAGAGATTTACCGGAGGAGAAGGATCTAGAACCGTAGACACCATTGCCTCTTGATTGTAGATATAGAGGAAGAAAAACTTTGTATCAAGATCAGGATCTCTCCCACAAAGATCAGCATAGATTTTTCTCAAGTAGTTTTTTTTTTCATGCGTGCATATCTCTTCTTTTGTACGAACTCTGCAACATCTTTTATGATCATTACCATCACCGATCTTCATATCTTAATGTCTTTAAATTTACCATACTTTCTATTTTTTGATAATAAACACTGAGATCATAAAATTCAATTCTAACATGCTTCTTACGATGATATTTTCATTAAATAGTGATGCCTTGGGATAATAACTAAGAAGTTTTCCCTAAATTTAAATTTACTCCCTTGTCCTTATTTTAGGACCTACCCTTCCGTACTAAGGGTCTGACTTCTTTTTGCTTTGCCTTTTCTTTAGATGTTACATAAACCTTCTTTTTTAACATTGGACATTTGCTCTTATAATGTTATTTCTTCCTACACTCGTCTGATGTGATTTTTATTTATAACAATTGAACTTGTTTGACCTCCACGAGTTGGATTATCTACGCTTGTAGAGGAGGTACAAGCTTCCTGCTCATTGACTCAAGATGTTGAGGGTTTCTCTTATTTTGGTGTCAATATGGAGCTTGGCCAAATTGCACCATAATTCATTTGAACAAAATGTCATTAGGTAGAAAATTAAATAAAATTTTAATTACCTTGTCGTCTCTTGACTTGCTGCTTAGGACATTTACCTTTTCTAAGAGGTTTTCCTCTTTTATCATTTGAAGCTTCAAATCTCTAGCTTTTCAAGGTAAACCACTCCTCTATATTCATTTGAAAAATACATTTCCATCTTGCCTTCCACTGAGCAAATCCTCCTACGTCAAAGGGTGGTGGAAACCAAATGTCATATCCAAGACCATCTTAGAACTCCATTTGATCAGTTGGATATCAGAAAACTCAAGGTCGCAACTCTTTCTTTTCCTCCTATCACTATACTCCTTTGGTGGTTTGTCTAATTTGTTAGATCGTGTTCGTCAAACTAGAGGGGGATGAATAACTTTTCTCGATTCTCTACCTACAACGTTAACAAGCGTAAGCGGAATAACAAATAAACAAATTAAAAACAATGCTAACGCCAACCTTTACGTGGTTCGGAGATGACGCTCCTACTCCATGGCTGTCCGTAAGGTGGACGATCTCTCGATCTTTCGATGGATCATTCCCCGGATGACCTCCGGCTAGCTCGTGTAGCTCCTTGTGAGTGGAGAAATCTCGCCACAATCTCAAACACACCTCTGAGCTCTTAGACTACTATTTGACCTTTATCCAAAGTCAAATTCGTCAAGAGTCTCAGCCAAAACGAAACCCTTTTAAATAGAGCTTACTTCTGTTTTGGCCGCTACCAGTCGACTGCCCCCACTCAAATTCGATCTTTGCAAGCCCAACGTTCGAATTCTCAGCCACTACTAGTCGACTGCCCCTATAGCAGTCGACTGATATTTCTGTCGGGTTTACCAGTCGACTGCCTAATCACCAGCCGACTGCCCTACCTAGGTTTCCTTCCCGAGTACAATTCTCTCAGCACTCGACTCCTAGGATTTCCCGAGTACATTCCCTCAGCACTCGACCCCTCACAACTCAGCTGACTCTTCACCAACAGTCTCGATCTGTTGCCTTCGCGCCCCCTTCATCTTCGGCCCTCATCCCTCGGATACACACACAAGCCCGCGACTTACCTCCATGCTATCCTTCACGTACGCCTCGAAGTCGACATCCTTCGGCTCATCGTCTCTGCTATCTATGGTCTCTCGGGTCCACACAAGTCCACGACTTGCCTCCATGCCACCCTTCATCGTACCCGAAACCGTCCAGCTAAGTCCTGATGTATCCTGCAAGACCTGCACACTCCAATACACATATCAAAATATAAGGGTAAACCTAACTTAAACCCTTTGCTCAAATATCAATATACATGGTCACTCCGGATCATAAATTGCTCCAACATAATTAAGAGTCAATCTTGCTTTGATACTATTTGTTGGACCGTTACGATCATTTGGGAGGGTGACAATTTAATATGTACACGAGATTAATATGCATTGGAAGAATAAATGAAAGAATCACAAAACAAGACAAACACACAACTCAATTTTTACGTGGTTCAGAATCTTCAATTCACTCCACGACCTAAAGTACTTGTGATAACACTACTATTCTTTCTCTTTGTCGGACACTTTTTAGAAGGAAAGAAATCTCTTACAAAAATCTATTCTTACCAGCAATGCGAGCAATAATACAAAGATATAATAGAAAATAAATATAAAAGCAAATAAAACAATTTTATAATAATGAATTATGCTTTGCTTGCTTTATAATTGCTCTGAATATGGAATACAATAGTACTCACCGTGAACCTTCCAAGAATCGATCTCAACTCAAAGTTTGAAATTTCCACAAAACCCCTTTTTATAGGGTCGTTGTTCATGATTAAAATTTACTTATCAACCGACTGCTTTCTCCTCTGTAGTTGATTGTTCTATTGCAATTCGAACATTGCTTTGCTCAACGACTCTTTCCAACTTAACATTCGAAACATCAATCAATTGCTCTGCACTTCACCAGTCGATTAATAATCATCAATAGATTGTTGTAATTGACTCTGAAACTTCTGTGATGTTTAACATATAAATAGTTGAGTTCACTAGTAAACAGTGCTATTAGTCAACTAGTAATCTCATAGTAGTCGATTGCTCATACCACAAACCCTCTCAAGCCCTGACCCTTAAATTTATAGTTTTCAATTCATTTGTTGATTAGTGCAACTATATTTGTTAGCTGCAAGACTTTTTGTTCGATTATGGGCTAGAAAAATATTGTTATTGAAAATATTGTTCAAATTAGTTGAGTGTTGTAGTCAACTAATAGTATTCACAGTATTGAAAATACTATTCACATCTAATTCCTTTATGCCAAGAGATACCCATGTCTTTGGAACTTCCCCGTATGACTACTATAGACCAACCTCAAATTACTAGGACATCATTCTTGTCTAGTATAAAGTTGACCAAAACCTACAAGGACTTTCATGTTTGACCTTCAATTATCGATATCTTGTTAATCATATCTCACTTGAACTTCCACTTTCAAGTATCTAGTCAACCTTCCCTATTTGACATCTCACTAAACTACCAAGTATATTCATCAAACATCAAAATCTAATTCGAGTTTGATCAACCTTGACTAGAGGTTGAATGCACCAATATGCCAAGGCTAATCAAATATTTGATAGTGCAGAAGTCCAAGTGAGTTATGATTAATCAGACACATAGAAATTAAAAGTCCAACATAGAGTTTACAAGAATAAAATTCAAGTAGGTCACAATTGACCAGACACTTGACATTTGGATATCTAAAAAAAGGTTGGCAAGTGGTAAAGTTCTAGTGAATCATGTTTGACTGCACACTTGGTAGTTAGAAATCCAATAGAGAATTGACAAGCGAGTAAATTCTAAGTGGATTACAGTTAACTTGATATTTGGTAATGAGGGAAGTTCTAACAGGTCATGTAGGATTGCATGTTTGACAATGGTGAAATCCTAATAACTAACAGGTCAAAGAGGACCATATGTCAGGCATGAGAGGTAATCTTGACAGGTCATGAAGGATCAAATCAGCATGAAAGAATAGAAAATTTTATTCAGAAGAGATACTGTGTCTTGATTTCTCTGCTAGCTACAAAATTATACAACTAAAATCAAACAATCAATAAGTAGTAACAACAAGCAATTTCTACTATAAATTTCAATCAAAATTATTGAAGTACTCGCTACATACCTATTGATAAGCACTTTCTTGGATTCTATTAAGAATATTTACCCGTTTGACTGAAATTTTAGTAAGCTCTCATGTTGAAGTAGCTCTCTGACCTGCATAAATTATTCAAAACAAAATGACAAAACATACAAGTTAAGATTAATCAAGCATGTTATTAGGAATATGAAAATAAATAAAGCTAGTTTAGACAAATTGTTAGAATATTTGTTCAATGAGTTTTACCACTCTAATAGCTTTTGCCAAGTGATTTGATGTGTTGCCCGTAAGTGCATGCAAACGTCGTCAAGTAATAAAATATTGATCCACAGGGATTGTTAATTAAGTACTAGTCAATTATGCAAAGGTAAGCTATCTATATGGTCGCAAGGTTGGTTGTGAAAAAGTTTGCTAGAGATAGAAAGAGAGAGAGAGGGAGGGAGAAAGAGTTGATCTTTGGGGAAGGGTGGATTCGTGAAATCTAGGATTTCAATTTCACTACAATGCTAGTTAATATCCTATGGACTGTTCATATCCTAATCTCTATGTTTACGTGCTTGTAAAGATCCTAATTAAGTACCGGTGTTAACCCTATAGAAGTGCACCAGAGTGCTTCCACCTTGGGCATTCAATGTCATTAAGTAGAGTAGGTAACCTAAAGAATCCAATTAAAGGTAACCCTTTATCACTAAGGGTCCCAGGTCATACGTCTCTAGATTACGCTAAATACTTCCTGACATAAGGATAGGGAGAAACCCATTAAGTAGTGTTAGCTAATCTCTTGTAATGAATTGACCTCCATTTCGAGGCAATTCCTGAGATTATAGGATCATAGAGAGCGATAGAGGAGGGGGTGAATATTGTGTTCGAAAAATTATCCAGATTCGTAAAAGTAAGTGAGTACGTAGTGGAAGGTAAGGTAAAAAAACACGGCTAACACCTTTTGTTTTTACTTGGTTCGGAATCTGTGACGGCTCCTACTCCAAGGCCAACAGTCCTTAACCGTTTATTTTGGATAATTCTACAATTCCCAGATGTGTACAAGAATGCAATGTTTTAGTACATGAATTAAAAAGGAATATCGATAACTTCAAATGAAATGAAGGAAAAGTGTGTCATTGTCGGATCAACATTTCATCGTCTCTGGATCGTTTCGGCATAGCACACACGAGAGCACAAGTGATGTAGAAATTTCATGCCGAGTCTCTGGTGGAATAACCCTTATATAGGATTATATGGGTGCCCGTAAGCCTGTACAGGCGCCCATGTTGCTTCGATCTAGCTGCGACCTCATCCCTGTTTGGTCCAAGTTTTATCCATACTCAAGCGACAGACTGCTCTCGGGCGCTTGTGTTGCTGACGTGGAGCCTCCACTCAGTGTGCGCCAACACAACCAAGCATTGGCTAAGTTATAGGTACACAAGCACCCAAGTCCCTCTTGGGCACCTGAGAGCCTCCAGTCACCAGTTCGCTTAGCTGCAATATATGGTTAGTCCTGTTAGGATGTATACTAAAAGCCTTGCTTTCTGTATAGACATCTATATTTTAAAAGAGAATCACAAGATCACTGTTTGCATGTTTATATTAGTATGTGCATATTGTCTAATACTTTATACTGTAGATAATATAGTATATAGTGTCACACAGAAGATTATGTTATCAGTCTCATGTAGAGTATAAGTAGAGGATCATAACCGAGTTGGATTTGGACAAACCATCGGGATGATTGTAGTATAATTTGGTGTTGGCTTGTCTTGGCTATAAGATTACACTAGTACACTTTGTGTGTATTGAGCAGGACCGACATAGAGGTGATTCAATTTATATTGACTTTATAATTGAATCAGACCTCAGTTTATTATGGAGTACATGCTCTTAATCCCAATATAATAACGGACACATGTACTTAATAGTTATTTCTTTGATTTAACAATGGCCAAGATTTATTCTGTTAAATTAATAAGCCCGGTAAGTTGAGAAATAATATTATTTATATGGTGTGCCATTGATTATAGACGGAAACCATGTCCTGGTGAGTCGGGCTGATGATGCCCCCTTGATGAGCTCATAAGGTTCATCATGCATGTTAAATCCTGCAGGTGGACTTGGTCCGACATGATGATAAGGATGAGTGGTACTAATCAAGGAGTTAGATGTTGATTAATTAAATTGTCAGTAATTTTAATTAATCAACGGGCATACGATATCTTAAACACCAGGGGATACTTATACTCATAATAGGTGAAGCCCATATTTAATATGGGGGTTGGTGAGGTAGTTCAATGAAGAGCCTTTAGTGGAATGAATCTTCATTAATGGATCGGGTCTTGATCCATTAGGTGGCCAAGACCCAACTCCTCCTCATGGTCCCTATTGTAGCCCTATAAATACCCCTTAGAGTCATGAAACCAAGATAATCCAACACACATCCAACCCTAAGGTTTTTCTCTTCTCTTCCTCTCATTCTTTCTCCTAGGGCAGCTGGCGGGTGTGGAAGAGAAACCTTCTTCTTCCCTCTCTTCTCTTGGTTGTTGGCGCAAGGAAGGAGAGATTCCTTCTCTTCTCTTGGCTGGTTCGATCTTGAGAAGAAGAGGAGGGGAGAGTCGGCGGCAAGGAGGGGAAAGGTGGAGCTTGGAGCGCCGACGGGAGAGGAGAAGAAGGTGGGCCGGTTAGGGTTAGTGAAGAAGAGGTTGTTATCTTCTTCTTCATCTTCCTTCAGCTTCCTTTCTTCTGATACCTTGTGGTCGGCTTCCCTCGGTGGCTTGTGGTGGTCGGTGGCGCAAGTGGAAGAGAGGTTGGTGGTGGCCGGCGGCAACCCTTGGACTTAGGGTTCTTGGCGCAAGGAAGAAGGAAAAAAGGGATTGATTGGTAACCTTGGTGACTTCAGTTCTTGGTAGATCGTCGCCCACACGACGTCCAAGAGGGGAGGGTCATACAATAGAAGATCGCGAGGTAAAAGGAAAGGTATAACCTTCTCTTTGGCTCCTTGTTTTCTATCATTTCATGTGGTTTAATTAATTATCTTTATTGTTAATTATTTGATAATTAATTGTGATAATTAATCATGTTGGACCCCGATGATAAACACAAAAACCGGCGATCCGCTCATTGTCTTTTCTGCGACTAATTGGTTAGGCGAGTTACAAGGCTTGAACATCAAGTTTGGCCAAGTTGTAATTCGAATCATTTAGTGTGACGACGAGACGGTTGTTTGGGAGATAGGTCTCCATTCGGATTAAAATTTTAATCCGTAGACATGGAGAGGTTTCCCATAATCGACCTGGTATTCGCTTAGGAAACCCGCAACCAAACCAACAACTGGTATCAGAGCTGAGGTTTCCGAGTTTGTGTGTTTTGGATTCAGTTACATTTTGCACTTTATCATGTATTTTATTTTGTCAGATAATAATAGGATGTGAGTAGGCTAACTCTTTGATTGTAGGCACGAGATTCCAACTATTATGGCCAAAATAATGTTTGTATGTGATTGATTGTGTATGGTTGTAAATTTATTTGAATCCTCGGGGTTGATGAGGCTAAATTTGGTATTTAATTTTTATAATTAAATATGACACATGTTTAGCCGCGCTTTTTATTTACTTTCGATCTAGACTTGATGTACACTCCTTTGTGGAGTATAGGATCGATGGATGTAAATAAATAGCATTTTATCTCGGCTCGGAGATCCCTTCAATGGTGGCTTGCACATGGTGTAGGGAGGAGCGGACGATGTAACGACATGACTGGAGACACATTGAAGACTAAAGCCATGATAGTTGGAAAAATTAGATTTTTCTTGTTTATTGCTTTTAGTTTATGTGCTTGTCGTGCTTGCATTAAAATTCCTTAATTATAAATAACTAAGTGGGAGAGGGACCCTAAGGGTCCCGTGGTCTCCATTACTAATTTGACAAGTGATGCGAACAAGCTTGCGCGTTGGCTCTGAGTGCCTTCCTCCCCATCGAATGGGCTTGTTCTGCGGATCACTAGGTCAGACATGATTATAGAAAATTATTGAACAATGCGTGATTTTCCCCATCGGACGACACATAATCCGAAATAATTTTCTTAGTATTGTGTAATGGTAAACTCTTAGATGCAAATAATAGTATCCTCCTCATCGGAGTCACTGCTATTATTTATAGGTCCGAAGAGGAACCAACTATTAATTTTATTTGTCAAATAATTAGGTTGACAAGATAATAAAACTAACGGGTAAAATATTTTCTTACAAATGTAGAATTCGTATACGTCCACACTATCGTGGCATGCGAAATTCTCAGTATTTTGAGGTGTTGGTTGATTTTAAAATTTATTGTTTGAGGAATCAATATTTTAAAAATCTAATGTTTGTGATCATTGTGATTCTCAGGATATTTTTAAAATGACATTTAACCCACTAGCTATGATACTTTAGGAAAACAAACTTACGGGTCCTAATTACAAAGATTGGAAAAGAAACCTGGACATTGTTCTAACTGCAGAGGAGTACAAATTTGTACTTTATGAGTTATGTCCGGAAAAACCTAGCGAGAATTCTGATGAAGAGGAGAAGGAACGTTATAAGAAGTAGATCAAAGCAGATGAGATGACGCGGTGTTACATTTGGCATCTATGTCAAATGTATTGCAACATCAGCATCAGGCTTTTTCCACTGCTTATTACATGATATTCAATCTCAAAGAACTCTTCGGACATCAGAATCGGGCCGCTAGGCAGGAGGCAATGAGAAACTTGATGACGACCACCATGGTTGAAGGGACACCCGTGAGGGATCATGCCCTTAACATGATGGCACATCTCAGTGAGATAGAAGTCCTTGGAGCGGAGATCGATGGGGAAACCCAGGACGATATCATTCTCCAATCTTTGCCTAGGAGTTTTGAGCAGTTTCGCTTGAACTACAATATAAACAAACATACATATTCATTGGCAGAACTTTTGATAGAACTCCAGGCGACAGAGCGCTTTTTTCATCAGAGTGCTCATGATTTGGTTGCTCAGAAGGTTTCTACTTCTATGCCGAAAGGCAAGAAGAAGAAGAAACAAGGTGGGGCAAAGAAGGCGGCAGGATCTTAGGGACCTCAGGCTAGCTTGAAGAAGCTGAAAGGCAAGTGCTTCACGTGCAAGCAGACTAGACATTGGAAGGTGGACTATCCCCGTCGTCAGAAGAATAATTTGTTGGTGTAGGCAGCACCTAAGTTAAACCTGGGTTTTGATAATGGCAAAGGGTTCAGATGTTAAGATGTTATTGTGATCTAACTTGTTCACTAAGTGTGTAGGAAGAAGTCCTAGGTACACTAGGCAAGAAGTCCTGGCAAAGGGCTGGGCAAAGAAGTCCTGGTCAAAGACTGGGCAAGAAAACCTGACCGGAAATCGGGCAAAGAAGTTCTGGTCGAGGACTGGGCACGAAGTCCTGGCAAGGGGTTTGGCACCGAAGACCTGACCGGAAGTTGGGCACGAAGACTTGGTCAGGTGGATTGGGCAAAAGTCCAACCGGAGGAGCCGGTTGGCAAAAGGTAAACTCTCCTGAGAGGAATAGGTGAAGACGCGCTCCCCGTCGAGGGAACAGTAGGCGTCAGTTCGACCTAGGGTTCTATTTGGGAGACCCGAAGTCAGAACCAAGACAGCTATGACTATAATTAATACTTGTTATGTTTTTTGGGACTAACCTAAGTTGTATGGTCGAAGGACTGGTCGTCTGCATGTGAGGTACTTCACTGGGCCTATGTAACGCCCCAAAATTCCCATTTGAAGTTCTTAAAGTCTCTGGAAATTAATTAGAAATATTTTAGAAATATTCTAGATATTTTTAGGAATCTTTAGAATATTTTTAGGGAATTTTCCGAGTCCGTTTAGTATTTTTAGTAAAAGAAATAAAGTTTCGGCAAAAAGTTGTCTGGATGAGTTTTGAACCCGAGACCTCCCAGGAGATCAACGACTTAAGTTAGTCGGGTTAACCAGGTGCCCCAGCAGGGGTGTGCTGAAAGAAAATAGAGAAATATTAAGTTTAGTTATAAGTTGGACTTAAATACCCCTAAGTATAAATAAGTAATTAAAGAGAGGGTTTTTATTTCCTCTCCACTAAACCCTCGCCCAACCCTCTCATCCGCCGACCCCTCTCCCTCTCCTCTCTTGGGCGACCCCAACCGACACCAAGGCCAAGAGGGCCGGCCAAGGCTCTCCTCCGAGAGATATTCCTATATTCGGGATCCCCGCGACGAGAGGAACGTGTAGGCGCGAAGAATTCTCCGAGATCTCAATTTTCTTCTGAACCTCCGACACCGTTCTTGGTTGTAAGTCTAAGATATCAATGTAAGTACTGCTCACCTGCAGTAAGAGGCGGTTTTTCTGCAAGAATTTCCCTTAAAAGTTTTTAAAAGAGATATTTCCTTTTTGTTTAAGATTTTGCATGTGATCTTAGTTCATTATATGCTTATATATGTTTGATTAGGTACCCTATGTGAGTTTAGGGTCTAAGAAAAGTCATGAGAAACAAAAGGGAAGATAAAGATAAGAGAAGAAAAGGCCAAGGCCTTAAGAAATCCCCAAAAGTCAAAACTTAGGGATTTTAGCACGCAAGGTGCTCGAGAAAATGCCAAGGCATTTACAGATAAGAAAGAAAAGAAAGAAAAGCTATTTTATTTTCTAAGGCCAGTACCCGGCGTCCAAGGGCGTCGTTAAAGAAATCCAGGTGTCCAATTCCAAGGTCTTGGCCCTGGTAGACCAAGGTCTGCTCTATTAGGATTGGTGGCTCGCTACCCCAACCTTTTAGGGAACGCGCATATGAGATGGTACTTACGTCTTCAGTGGATCCAAGTGATTATTATTTTCAAGTATATGCTTTAGCAAAGTTTCTAAAGTTTAAAGAGTTTTCAAAAAGTTAAAGAATAGCTAAAGTTTCAAGTTGAGCCAAGAAAAGCAAGTTGAGATTTATTAATGCTTGAGTATGCATGTTTTGAGTTATACATGTTTAGTTCAGTTTTCTTTCAAGCATATAAGTATCTCATGTGATTTTCATATTGTTCAAGAAGCATGCTTGCACATTTCGAGATTTTGTGAGCTAGATAGTACTTACTAAGCTTTTTACTTACTAGTTGCATTTTCCTCTTACTGCAGATAAAGGTAAAGGCAAGCAATTCTGAAGGAAGGCGACGAGGCGGTGCTGAGCAAAGTGTGTGTGGTGGCTGATTTTGGAGAGATCCTTAAGACGAGACAATTTAGTTATTTGAATTACACTGTTTTAGTTTATTCAAATTCCAAGTTATTGCTTTATGGAGTTTAGCGAACTTTTAAGCTTTGGATAGTTTTACATGCTCAATTTCGTAGAATAAAGATTCCATGCCATTTCATTTAGCATACATATCCTTATGATTGCATTGGATGAGTAGAAGTGTGAGTAGTTTGAGATATTGATACTTTATTGGAGTTATTAATGCATGTGCCAAAGATAGGACTAGTTTCCCTTTTAAATCAAGTTTTATTGCTCAATTAA